>CM056379.1:113791518-113824018 GCA_029718625.1 Synaphobranchus kaupii | reverse complement strand
CTAAACCCACCTCCTCCTTTATTAGAGCCTCTTCACATGCAGAACGCCGCTGAACTGCAGGTCATTTACTGGCCACAACTGAACTTTGGTAGAACTTTGGGTTGTGTAGTTACCTGGCCATGATATGAGTCCAAATAGTGGTGAAATATGTTTGTTAGTTGCTCTCTGCTCCCCTGGGGTGATAATCCAGAATAGAGTATTTGTCGCTCTCCATTCATTTCTATGGGGCAGCTAAAACGGTCTCAAAATGACACTTCTAGCACGTATATGACCGGGAAAGAAGCGTATTTTGTCAATACAAAAAATAACCAGTCTTCGTACATATTTTTTTTTTGTGTTATTAAAATTGTTTATAAAGTATTATTTTCTTCAATGTTGTTAGCATGCTACCAGAAAAGACTACCAAAATGTCGGCAGGTCGGACCATAGATATATAATAGTACTAGGAACGTTTGCTTCTGTGGAAATTTGGACCAATCAGTGGTTTCTGAGGCATCAGCGCATTAACGCTGTTTCTGGCACAAGAACATTGCCTACCTACCGGATCTACGTTCCAAATAAAATACGAAAAAGCAAGAAAAGGGCCATTGAATTAAAAAAATAAAATAAGTACGAGGACTAGTTATTGTTTGTATTGACAGAATCCACTTCATTCCCGGTCATATACGTGCTAGAAGTGTCATTTTGAGACCGTTTTAGCTGCCCCATAGAAGTGAATGGAGAGAGAAAAATACCCCATTCTGGATTATCACCCCAGGGGAGCACAGAGCAACTAACAAACATATTTCACCACCATTTGGAATCATATCATGGCCAGGTAAATACACAACCAAAAGTTCTACCAAAGTTCAGTTGTGCTTTAAGCTAATTCACCAAAAAAAAATTTTTTTTTATTAACCCTTTTTACTCATCTTTACCAGGGGTGCCAATAATAGTGGAGGGCACTATATATCATCCCAGATATACTGTATATTCCAGAGGATATCATTGCATTTAATCCTCCCATTCTTGTACAGGAGTCCTAAAGCCTCATACAAGGTTGCTTTTCTTCGTTTTTTCTTGTTATCAATCACTTATGTTCCATAACCAGAAAAAGAGAAGCTCTGTTTTTTTTTCCAGGGAGTTGTGTGAAAGAGATTTGAAAAGCTCTTCTCAGAGCTGTCTCTGCGGTCCTTTCAATAATAACACAAAACAAAGAGAGGATTTGGTTTGGAAGCAAGAAGCACAAGTCGTATTTTGTATTAAAATGTCTTGCTTATTCACTTTTTTGTGTTTTTTTTTCATGGCCTGCTGTTCACAGCCAGCTGCTGCTTTGAGCAAGAGAACGTTGAGTTGAGTGTTCGGAATAAAATACATTTTAACCATTTTCACATCAATCAATCTTTGTTATAGATAAATTGGAGTTTACTTTCTTGGGACACAGATTGAATAGGCTACCTATCGTTAGTACTTAAATGTCCATCTCTTAATTGGCCGAAGCAGAAACGTTCATATCGAAAGCGTCTTTCGCATAATCATTACGGACTCTGTCGGCTCACAGCCATAAGGCCCTCGTTTTGAATCCCGGCCGAAGGCCTTTCTGTGTGGAGTTAGCATGTCCTCCCCGTGTCTGTGTGGAGTTAGCATGTTCTCCCCGTGTCTGCGTGGGTTTTCTTCGGGTGCTCCGGTTTCCTCCCACAGTCCAAAGACACACAGGTTAGGCTAATTGGAGACTCTAAATTGCCCGTGGGTATGAGTGTGTGAGTGAATCGTGTGTCCTGCAGTGGATTGGTGACCTGTCCAGGGGGTATTCTTGCTTCTCACCCAATGCATGCTGGGATAGGCTCCAGCACACTCGCAGGAAATAGCAGGTTAGATAATGGATGGATGGATGGACAAAGCACACTGCAAATGGCAGTAGATATTCTGTTGCTGGGTGCGTGTCTTTGTGAATATTTATATATTTTAAAGGCTATAGATATAGCTTTTTACCCCACCTGTCTCATGTGGAGATATTTCATAACAACACATCCCTGTCTGCTGTTGCTTGAAGCACACAGTTGCCAGGTTGACTCATACCTAACGTTGTCATAATAAAATTATAAGTGTGTTAGGAGCTATTAGCTTGAGGAAGGAGTCTAGCTTTCTCACATGTTTTGACCTTCCCATCTTCCATCCGATTTGTAAACGGTCAACTTCAAATGGCAATATCTTTGCTTAGGTAGTTGGACAGGTTTGTTGACTATTGACATTTCGCCTTGTTTGGCTGTCATTTGCCTGTCAGCTTTCTCTCTAGAGAACTAGCTAGCTAGCTACCTAACTTAGCTAATGTTAGCAACCTAGCTAACGCTAATGTCTCAGTGTGCGGTAAGAAAGATACTCTTTTCGGTCACGATGTAATAAAGTACAGTCTGAACTCCAGCTTAACAAGGAAGAAAATAGCTAACCGGTCGAGAAGAAAAGTGGCCATCGCTTCTCAAGCATTGCAATTCTTTCAGCCCCCTCCAACAACCAAATGCCAAACCAATGTTGACCCTCGTCTTGCTCCGCTTCTTGTCATTAAGGACCGGTACCGGGGTTTATGGGTCTAATGTTATTGCTGGTTGAGGGCTTCGGTGGTGCCATCAAACTCAGCCATCATTGTCGGACAAGCTAACTCTGGCAACCAACTCCTGATACAGAGATGGGTGTGGTACCAATGTCATAGTACTACTGGAGTTTGTTAGAGTTGGGAACCAAACTCTGACATCTTAGACAGAGATAAACGCCACACTCTCTTACGGCCCGTAAAAAAAAAATGGTAATGATAAATTCATAATAAATAAAATTTTTTTAGGGAAAAGCAATACTTATATTATATATATTTTTTGTCTACATAAAAATGTTATATCTATAGCCTTTAATATATTGTAGTTCTGTAATATATCAAACTATATTACTGTCACACTGTTATGCAAGTACATCGGATCATTTAAGGCAGGGGTGCACAACTCCGGTCCTAAAGGGCCGGTCTGCCTGCTGGTTTTTGTTCCAACCAATTACCTTAGTTTTGGTTTTCTGACAGCTCTATAAACTACGCTGGTTCACTCCTGTACTTGAGCACAGTAGTAAAATCTTTAGGGTACACTTGCAGCCTGCGGCTGTAGCTGGTGTTTAAACAAATATTGTATCATGATACAATTGAGCCAATTACTCAATCAAGAGCAGAAGTTGGCACAAAATCCTGAAACAGAAAGGACCTTGTTGTGCACCCCAGTTTTAAGGGTGAAGAAATAGAGTCGGAATACAGGAGCTGACCATCTGGGTGCTATGGAGAATCTGTGGCTGGGATTTGGTAGACCATTGTTCTCAGGATCTGTGATTGGCTGAGAGATATCAGCTGTGAGGTCTCCCCACCCCTTGGTAGGGGCTTGTCTTCTCCAGATTCTGTTTAGTTTGCTGCACGGTGAAAATGGCTCCCCCACTGGCATCAGAAGTGTACTACAGTCCATTACACAGACGTAGGCTGTGTCTGAATCAACGCCCTCCTATACTATTGGGTATGCTTGTTGAGTACACTGTATGTTCTCTTAATGTAGTGTACTTAAAATCCCCAGACGATGTACTTATTTCTGGGTTTTCGCTGATTGCAAAGACCGGGGCTTAGTCCGAAACAGCACACTTGCCTACTATTGAGTATGCTAGTTGAGTATCCTTTTTTGAAAAGCAGTGAAGTATGCAACATTTCTGAAGATTGAGTGTACTTAAAAATACCAGGATGAAATGCTTATTTCTGCTAGTATGTTCAGGAGCATATTATTCAGGAAGTAAATGAACACTTTGGTCCCATAAACATGACATCGTATTCCATCAGCAAACATGCTGCAGGATATTTAAATGCAAGAAATGCCTGGACTGCATTTAAATGTATGTGGTTTGGTTGTTTTTTATGGTACATTGTTTAAACTGACCTTACACTGTTAGAATAGCTTTGAAACAGCGTATAGCCGCCTGACTGAACTGGAGTGTAAACTGCACAGGGGCAGTATGCTTTATGACACTCCCACAGTATGGTTAGAATGGTATGGTGGTATTTTTCGCATACTGCCCATTACATACTAGAAAGTACCCACTAAACAGTATGCTTAGTAGACAGTACATACTTTGAGGACACAGTAATTGGAGGCTGATTGGGACACAGGCCCTTCCCTACTATTGAGTATGCTTGTTGACTACACTGGATGAGAAAGCAGGCAAAACGTTCTCTTAATACAGTGTACTTAAAATCCCCGGATGATATATGTATGTATGGAGGATTTTTTTTGCATACTGTAAGTCACGTACTAAACTAAACAGTATCCAGTAAACAGTGCATGGCATTCTAGTACACAGGACACAGTAGATAGGGCTCTGATTCAGACACAGTCCCAGTGAATCTACTGTGTATGAAATGTAACATATTGCCTAGCCTAATCAGGCTAATCAGATCAGACAATGCTGTTGGGTCTGACCGAAACCTTGACCGAAACCTTGACCGAAACCTTGCCCATATTTTATGAGGAGAATAAATGAAAAAATAAGAAATTGAAAGAGCGAATGAGCCGTCCACTTCTTAGCTCGCTGAAGGGCAGTGTTTCCCATCCCCGGTTCTGTAAGATGTTTCTGCTGCAATCAGCTTTGGGTGTCAATAAAATAAAGGCAGAGTGCCTGTGAAAAAGATGGACCTTGAAATGCAATATTAAAAAGAAAAAAAGCTTTTAAATGAGATGTATCAGACATGTTTCATTACTAAATATGAGATATGTAGTTTTAATAAGCCTCTGGCCATAGTGATGCAGTAATTAGACATGGCCACAGCATAGTGAATTAATTTAGTTCAGTAATGAATAAAATAGCACAGTGCTTTCATCTGGCTCCAAAACTGATTTGAACTTGAACACAAAAGGTTTATAATACAGGATGAAGCCCATGGAAGCATATGCTGGACCTAATGTGGGAGCTTGTGTTTTGCGTATGAGGGAGATTGGAGAAAAAGATTTATCCTTGAGAATGGAGAGACCTTTTTCAGGGCCAATTTTAACCGTTTAGAGTGGGTTCTTTGGACTGTTTTCAATGTTCTAGAACTCCGTTGCTTCCAATTACTACTGTGTATGTGTGTGTGTTTGCTTGCAGGTGTGTGTGTGTGTGTGTGTGTGTGTGTGTGTGTGTGCTTGCGGGTGTGTGTGTGTGTGTGTGTGTGTGCGCTTGCGGGTGTGTGTGTGTGTGTGTGTGTGTGTGTGTGCTTGCGGGTGTGTGTGTGTGTGTGTGTGTGTGCTTGCTTGCGGGTGTGTATGTGTGTGTGTGTGTGTGTGTGTGTGTGTGTGCTTGCGGGTGTGTGTGTGTGTGTATGTGTGTGTGCTTGCTTGCGGGTGTGTGTGTGTGCGTATGTGTGTGTACTTGCTTGCGGGTGTGTGTGTGTGTGTGTGTGTGTGTGCTTGCTTGTATAGATGAAAATACCCTCAAATTAAAGGGATAGTTCGGAATTTTGGACATAATGTCTCAATTACGACTTACCCATGATGTAGTTGATTGATGTAAACCATTTTCAGCTAATTCCATGCTGTCCCTTTAAAGCTGACAGTCTGCCCTTCAACCTCATTGTCATTGTATCCTTTCAAACTCAGTGCTAGAGTACAGAACCAAAATAACAAAAAATGTGTCACTATCCAATGAATTATGGTGCTCACTGTATGTGTTTGCGTGCTTGCGTGTGTGTATGTGTGCATGTGCATGTGTATGTGTGTGTGTGTGTCTGTGTGTGTGTGTGTGTGTGTGTCAGAATCAGTGACATAGAGTTTTACTGCACCTATAATGCAGTCTGTGATATTTGTATACGTGTTAAAAAAAATGAATATGAATATGAATGTCAACCCCAGACACAGCTCATTACCTGAGATACGTTATCACGACCAGGCAGAGAAAATTACATTTACTCATGTAAATGACATTTAGTCATTTATTCACACTAAACGGGAATTCTTCAAAGAATTGCCAACAAATCACAGTGAACATCACAGGGCCCCTCTCCAGGCAGTGAGACAGTGAACATCACAGGGCCCCTCTCCAGGCAGTGACACAGTGAACATCACAGGGCCTCTCTCCAGGCAGTGAGACAGTGAACTTCACAGGGCCCCTCTCCAGGCAGTGAGACAGTGAACATCACAGGGCCCCTCTCCAGGCAGTGAGACAGTGAACATCACAGGGCCCCTCTCCAGGCAGTGAAACAGTGAACATCACAGGGCCTCTCTCCAGGCAGTGACACAGTGAACATCACAGGGCCCCTCTCCAGGCAGTGAGACAGTGAACATCACAGGGCCCCTCTCCAGGCAGTGAGACAGTATAATTCTGCCCTGTCCTTTCTGTCACTTAGGAGAGAACTTTGGCTTTGTGCTTCCTGATGTCACATTATGTGTCAGTCTTCTTTTAATATTCCTTCTTTTGATATTTCTGTGATATATATATACATCACCAATGGCTGTCTGATATTTCTGTGATATATATACATCACCAATGGCTGTCTGAAATACAATAAGAACGCAGTTATTAAGAACAGTGAACCTCTATGAAAAAACCATGTTTGGCACATCCATCAATTATAAGCCATTATGTTGTATTTGATTGACTAATTGATTAATCGATTGCATTTGATTGATTAGTTAATTGATTTAATGTCCTGCACTTAAAGTAGTGTTTATAAAGCACGGTAAAGGTGGTTATTTACAGATACCGCTCCCCTTGAGCCACAGGGTGTGTTTCTGCACTTCATTGATCAGTAAAAGCTGTTGCTCTTTTTGCTCCTAAGAAGTTAGGATAGGTCAAATGCAGAGGTCAAATTACCCCGCTGGGTCAATAATGCAATAACTTACACTACACAATTAACTTACCTCATCTGAGGGGTATACTGTGAAGCAGGATTACTGGATTAACTGGATAACTGCAGTGAGTAAAACCCGGAACCCTCCCAAATCTGGAACATGGACTGAAGTAAAAAGAGCTGTTCCAGATTTTACTCAGTGCAGTTATCCAGCTAACTTAGTTTCTGGCAAGTCTGGCCCGTCTCTATATAGGCTGTTCCTGCACTGCAGTCACTGGACCCAGATCAGCCCAATCTGTCTCCTCCTCTCACCACAATAAGAGAGCTTATACCCCTTTAAACTCTACCGACACCCCTCTCTGGGCTACACCCATGTTTCCCCTGAAACATGGGGCACCCCAGACTGCTGTTGATGTTACTGTGTGTGTATATACATAGCATATGTATTGTAGGCTATATTATAAGGCCAGATGTTAGTTCCGAATTGTGTTTGCTGAATGCACGCCTCTGACCGCATCCTGCTGTCCCTGAAGACACTCTAAGGAAGTCTGCCAAATTGAAACAGTATTTCGATCAATATTTAAACTATATTATTTATTTAATTTCATTTATTTATGTTTTAATTCGTGCTTTGTCCTGCCATTATACCTGTTCGTCCCTGCTATAACTTTATTTTTTTCTTGTTACTCCACAAGAGTGATATGGAGCTTTCTAAGTATAGGTTTGCGCATACATCGGAAGACTTCAGATGATAGGCTGAATTAAACACACACACACAGAGAGAGAGAGAGAGAGAGAGAGAGAGAGAGAGAGAGAGAGAGAGAGAGAGAGAGAGAGACGTGCTTGCCCTTCCATCTATCTTCTATTCGTGAAGTATCACAGTTTGCGTTGTCACGAGGACATACAAGAATAGCTCACGGAGGATATATTGGAATGAAATGATCCGTTATTTTTTTCTTTTCTTAAAAATATCCGAACTGACAAGGACAGGCTCGAGCGGACGCTCCGAGTGGAAAAAAAAAAAACATCCTGAAATGATCCTCGTGGTTACGGTACAGTTGTTGACCTTATCATCGGACGGGACAGAATATGGATTCTAAACAACAACGATAAACGGTTAATTTCTTAAAATAAGAACATAAAGACCTACATACATTCAAATGAATTGTTTTTATGTGAAAGGAATACGAACATTCTTTCTCCCTCGCAAGTGAAATCACTCGGCTACAGCTCCACGAACGGAGACAAATATAAACGTGGACCCTGTATAGATAAATTCAATTATTCTAAGCGTTTCCTTTTTTTTTTGATGCGAATTTTTCATAAAATAAAATTGGCCGACCCCGCTGTACTCATGAGATGGTTCAGTCCAGTGGTAGAAGCGGGTACTCGTTGCGTTGGGATTTTTCTCAGCTCCGACACAAAGTGAATCTTCCTTTGAAAACCATCAGATAAGGTGCTTTTTGCCAAACGCTTTGCCATGAGAACCGTTTTGAGTTTTGACGGTGCGATAGGGAAGCGGATGTCTTGCAGATGCACGCGAAGCTGCGCGAGGAAACTTGCGGGACTGGGGCTTGTCGCACTAATGAAGGTTGCGGGAGTATCGGCGCACTGTTGGAGCAGATTTCTCTTCTTGTACGTGGGATTCCTGGCTGCTTCGGCGGAGGGTAAGTTTCCCCCCTTGTAGCAAACCCTCGGATCCCGGAGAGCACAGCAGATGACAGTATCTAATGCCAATTGCACAGTTCTGTTTATGAATGAGTAGGCTATCCTATAGTAAACTTCTTCCAATTGCACTTGATTAAATTGGGACAAATCTGTTAAATAGAAACAAAAACTTAATATCGTCCACCTCCCACCAGAGGCACGCAGATCTTTTTCGTGATGAAATGTGTACTTGAAAGAGTCGATTAATTTAAATAAACCAGAATTATGCTCTGGAGGTTAGGCAGCTATCCCGACCGAAGATTTAAGTAACAGAACTAGACTCGTGCCAAGCTTGATTACTTGTGTTTGACATGTAATTGTGTGTGTGTGTGTGTGTGTGTGTGTGTGTTTGAGCTGGCAGTGCCAGATCGTGACTCATACCCTGTTAAGAAAATGTTTGTCGCGATTGGTTTTAATGCCACCGATACGCATACGCTTGTCTGTCGCCGACGCGAACAGTATGCCTAATATAACCTGATGGATCGGGATTTGATGGGAATTCTGTTCAGTGAAGTGAACAACGGACTAGGATGCTGTCCATATGAGCTCAGTGATTCGTGTGATGGGAATGCGCGGTTCGAAAATGCACCTGTCTTTTCTGATCTTTCGCATAACAGGCTGCAAATCGGCCCCTCAGTCCGTGCGGGAAGGGTCTGGCCGTTGCGAACGCACGCCGCTTTTTAAAAAGACATTGGGAAATATTAGTCAGCATGCCGAAATACATTTTTTAAAAATTATTTTTTATGTGGTTCAACAGTTTTCCATGAAAAGACACGTTTTAATGACAGTTATGTATTAAATGCCTCGGTTAAAGTGCCCGGTCATTAGTTCTGCTGCTGACTCCTATCTGCAGTGATCTCGCCTAATGTTGCCATTAAGTCGGCTGTAATTGAAAGGGCCCGGGCAATTTGTTCTACCTGTGATTAAAAAAGACGCTTCAGGTGAGCGCACTCGTGCAACTATATCCTACTCCTGTTTGAGCTTATCTAGAGATGATTCGCCTCACTGCCTGTCGCCTATTTTAAAGACACGGTCATTTATGCACTATTTCATATGAGGTTCGATCACTTTTATATCGATTGTCATCTCCCCGCAGTTGCCACGCGCATAGTGCAGAGCATAAGCAAAGCGCCCGTGGGTGGGGAGGAGGAGGAGGAGGAGTAACGGGAAGTGTCCGACGTGGGAGTTATTTAGTGTGTGTGAAATTCGCCCTCCCCAAAACGCCTGCCTGTGGCACAAAGGCGGACTCGGAAGACCAGAACCCCCCCCCCCCCCCCCCCCCCCCTCGCACCCCGCAGCAGCAACAACGCCGCTCTTGTTCGCGCGAGGAAAAGGACGCCACCTTGAGCCTCCCTCCGAGGGGGAAATCTAACAGCAGACGTCAGGAAGGGGAGTGGGGGGGGGGGGTGGACCATCTTATTGAAAGCAGACATGGAGTCAATGAGCAACGCGAGCTCGCGATCTAGAATTGTCCGTTTATTTGGGAAGCGCGATGCCGTTGGGGAATTTTCGCGCACCGCTCCTTCTCCTCGCGTGCACTCAGTGTCACACATCTTCCATAGAGCGGCACCAAAGCTTCACTGCAGCCAAGGATGCGGCTCTGCTGTAAGCACGTTCGCGCTAGACCCCATAATGTAGTCGTGCTTTTGGTTAAATAGCAATTAAAGAAAGAACGAATACAAATTCAATTATTTTTTATTGTGACAATGAATTTCCATATCTAAACATTATGCACGACATTATAATTCGAGCAACGGCACGATGATTTTAAACAATGTGATTGTTAGAATAAAACGGAGAAAAACAAAGACACAAATAAACATGTATAAAATGTATTCACATACACTTCAATTATCTGAAAATAAAATTCTGTCGGTTGCAATCCTGCTTCTAGTTTTCTTTATCTGGGAGTTTGGCTGATAGAAGCTTCTGGAAGTTCTCGGAAGCTTCCTCATCCTGGATTACCCTCACATGTGAATTGAGGATGGAAAGTACCCAATGCAATAGAGTAATGGGCATTCACCTACACGGTAAAAGCCCTGTAAAATCTGGACATTCTGTGTAAAGGACCTCACCAAGTTCCATGAAGGTATAACAAACCGAACAAAACAAACCAACCGAAAGTGACCTTACAGTTTCCAAGGTAATATACATTTTCTGTAAGGTCAACACTAGTGGGATGATTGCTGGTGTATTCTACCACAGTGAAGGATCATGGGAAGTGTGGTTTTGCAGACAAACACAACGGGTGAGAAGCGGAGCTTTCAAGGTGCTGGGACTACAGGATCTCCACAAAGACCTGGGAGCTTGAATGTGAAGTTCCAGGTAGAGCTGGGAGCTAGAACCCTCCTCGGAAGTTAAAAGACAGAGGAAGAACCATCTTAACCCCACCAGGGACTGTTTGTGGTCCTGGGATGAAAGGGGGAGGGGCTTGGTGCTGAAAGGTGACGCCCACGTTAAGAGCGTCTTTGCCGCGCTGAGGTACGGGGCTCTGTTTCGCTCCAGGGCTGGTGCGTTCTGCCTGGCTCGACTCCACACCCTTGTTACAATTCAAAGATAGATGGGTTCAAGCAAACGGCAGCGTGTTATCTAAAATAGTCCTCCTGCTTAGCTCAGCATTGTTTGGATAGAAATACAGCATGATGCAGCTGACCCGGAGTACACATCACAGGCTGCAGTGAATATAGAAATACAGCATGATGCAGCTGACCCGGAGTACACATCACAGGCTGCAGTGAATATAGAAATACAGCATGATGCAGCTGACCCGGAGTACACATCACAGGCTGCAGTGAATATGAGCATGTAGAGATGTCCTCTGTGATCAACGGACCTCAGTCACGACTAACACGTTAGGGCCACGCAATGAAGGAAACGACTAACGAGGAGAAATTATTCAGAAGTTTCTCCACAGAAGATGCTCCAACCCCACCCCCCCAGCACACCTAAATCAGGTGTCAGAATCCATCTTGTGAGTGGGAGCAGAGTGTGAGTGGCAGCAGAGTCAGAGGCGGATGAGGCATGTGCTGATTCTAAGCGCAGAACACTGCGTGCTACTGAACATGCAATTATCTGAAAACCACATGCCGTGGTTCTATAAAGATGTCAGATTGATTTCTCTATGTAATTGAGCAAAATAAATGTAAGCAATCAATCAATCAAATGTGTAGAAATCTAATAGAATATGCTTATTTTTGGAACACGGGGAGCAATAAAAAAAATGTAAATTGAATAAAAAAAATCCATTGCAAAATAGCAGAGCCATCAGTGTCAGAGATGCAACCCAGAGACGATCGCCGGCTAAGTGATGGAAGAAAAAAAAGGAACGACTCCGATGTTCGTTGAAAATTACAAAGTTTATTCTTTATAACAGCAGTTGTCAGAGATACAGCAATGCACTCTGGATTCAGCGGAGTAAAATCTGAATCCTGTTCTGTGAAATGGGTGACTTTAAATACCATTTTCGGGCTTCGTTTTCTACAGGCGAGAAACAGAAATGTATATTCAAAAAAAATGATGTGATTGATTTAAGAAAGCCACTGTCCGGCTCCCTTAAATCAATCAGTCTGTCCATCAGTAGGGGGTCTGAAGGTTCAACTTCCCGTGGTCTCCTTGGTTGGAATAGGCCTTGATCACTCACTCCCAGCTGCTATTCTATAATTGAATACTATGCCTATCAGTGGCGACGAGTCACTGCTTACACTTACATTTTAACCTGCATTGTATTCATGATAAGTTGGTTGATTCGGCTGGCGGCGTGGTTGATTTGTCAGTGTTTGAGTGGATCATGTAAACTTAGAATCTTATAGTGATCACAGCCTGGCCATTGAGACAGACTGAGACACGGGGAAACCTGGCACCCCGAAAAGAGAGGTCACGTGATCACTGCGAGACAGAACAGCTTTGTGTTGCTGCTCGCCATGGCCAGACGTCTGTGTTCATGTATGTGTGTATATTCACGTGTAGCACGAGCGCTGGTTTCTGCTCCTGTGATTGATGTACTCCACCCCTTTAAACCCTTTTGTTTCCTTGTCTGTCATGGCAATAAAACGCCTTCATTTTGAAACAAACCTTTCACAAGAAGTCATGGCTGCTAACATTTCCATCATGAAAAAAAGATCCTCTAGATCTGATGAGAGGGAGAGAGAGAGGCAGAGGAGCGAGAGGGATGCGTTGTTCCTTAGACAGTATCTCCAATTATCGGAGTGTTTTTTTTAAAGTTTTGAAATGCTTCCAGCCTAGCAGAGAAAGCGCTCAGCGGTGCGGAAGCTGCGGAATAATTTTCTGTGGAGTGTGCTCACCGCGCATGGCCTGGCAGCAGCAGGAGCAGCGCTCACGGACCCGACACACACGCGCCAAATAAACTCCCCGCATAAGAGCCATTGAGCCTCAAAAATAACACGGCTTGATGCCGGTATATTCCCATTATATCTCATTTGCATTATTTTTTAATGTTTGAAAAGGTACTACTGAAAAAAAAATGAAAAAAAAGAAGCCGTCTATGGATGTTCATGATGCAACTTGAGCGCAACAGGAACAAGCAGAGGACGCAGAGCTGCCTGCTGATAAATGAATTAAGATGGCTCTCTGCACTCTCGTGCCTGGGCTGTACTGCGTGTCCGCGCGGTCTTTCATCAGCCGCCGTTTGGGCGAGAGGAAGATTAATGCGGTGTGCGTATTTAGCATTCCTTTTTAACATTTTTTTGCGTTTTATTTATTTTCTAATTATAGGTACTGAGCCTGCAAAGGTCTTTGTTGTGTGGTCACGTACTCTCAGGCATTCAGTGCATCTTGTATGGATTTTATGACTTTAAACCTCGTTGGCGCCGTTTGTCTCAAACTCTGACATGAGTCCAGCAGTGTCAAATTGAATTTAAAGGGAGACAAGGCCGCACGCGTTGTGTCAAGGCCTGAATTTGTTGGAGTCAAGCCAAAAGACGTCATAGTTTTCCCTTGTGTGGATTTTTTACGTTAATCGTTCTGTCACTTATGTCATCGAGCCTATTGTTTTTTCAGTTTTATTTCTGCCCCTTCTGGATTTTCCAGCCGACACGGAGTCGTTTTCAAGGCCTTGTAATTTAACTCACACAAGACAATCTAATTTCCCCCGATGAGTGCATCTGAAAACAGCCACAGAGGAATTAGCGAGAGTCGAGCAAACATACCACTCCTGCTGTCAACCGCGAGCCAGAATCTTCCGCGGTAATGTCTTAGCCGGTGGTCTTAGGTGTGCCATTTCTTGCGTGTAATGTGCTTTTCTTATGGAAGCATTAAAGTTAATTTCCATAGTGCTGAGTAAATTTGGTGCTATGTTTTCATTGGACTGTGCTGCTCATAGTATTTCCTCAAAGAAAGCACACAAGGCATTTGTTGAGCAGCACAAAATGGGAGCTGCATAATTCAGGAAGTTGCACTTGATTAAAACCCTGAGATACATATACACAGTTTGAGAACATTTATAAATCTATTTGACATCTGTGTCGGGTCCTTAGTAATGCAGTGTGTTTATCACTTTTAGCTAAATTATTACCTAATGCTTAAATAAAAACAGGAAAGGACAAATATGTTCTTTGGACCTTTTAATTGAACAGAAATACACTAATATCCATTTCGGCCTCAGTCTCTGCCCTTGGCTGTCGATTGAGAGACCGGTTGGCTGATTGGTGACACAGAATAGAGGGATGTTTATGACACTCACACACATGCAAACAAAAACAAACGAACAAACAGGAAAAAGCAAACACACACAAGCCAGTGTGACTGGCCCCAGTAGTCTGCAACCAATCCTGAGCCTCTTCATCGTGTTAGACACCATATTTTATCTTGATCCGCAACATATATTCATGGCAGTTGGCTGTAAAGGGCTCACACAAGCTGCCAGTAATTGCTTGAGAGTAATGGATAGCCTTTATTCTCTCTTATCCTCAAAGGTTGTGTTGTTTCTGCTTCCAGCACCACGGACAGCGCCCTGTGGCTCGGGCATCCCCAGAGGAATCTATAACTCTTAAACGGGAGTTACAGCAGATATTATTATTATTATTATTATTATTATTAATGAATTATTTTAATGATTTGAAATTATATTATTATATAATAGTTAGACTGTAATGTCTGGGGTTATCGTTTGTAGGATTTTGTCCCATCTCTTCAAAAGTGTCTGCAAGTGACTGATTGTAATGTAATATAGAATATATTATGTTATCATATTCTAATGTAGACTCTACTAATTCTAAATGTTTCTTGAGTCATTAATTCAAAGATTAGTTTACAGTGGTCATTTCTTTCCATCTTTGAGGCAACTGCAAGCTTTTTGAAACATTTTCTTGTGAGACATACTTGCCTGGCAGCTGGAGGGATACAGGAATATTTTCCTTGTGTATAGAGACGTACTTGACATATCAAGCCTGGCCTACAGTGTGCAGATTTTGTTTTGTAGCAGTCTAATTTATCATCACTTAACGTAAAGAAAATTTAAGCTGAAAGTACACAATGATAGCTAGCTAAACACAGTCTAATTTATTCCGTAATGGAGGTTAAGTTTGCTAGCCGGCTAGTTATACACGTAGGTCCACACACAGGTACAGCTAGCCGGCTAGTTATACATGTAGGTCCACACACAGGTACAGCTAGCCGGCTAGTTATACATGTAGGTCCACACACAGGTACAGCTAGCCGGCTAGTTATACATGTAGGTCCACACACAGGTACAGCTAGCCGGCTAGTTATACATGTAGGTCCACACACAGGTACAGCTAGCCTGCTAGTTATACATGTAGGTCCAGACACAGGTACAGCTAGCCTGCTAGTTATACATGTAGGTCCACACACAGGTACAGCTAGCCTGCTAGTTATACATGTAGGTCCACACACAGGTACAGCTAGCCGGCTAGTTATACATGTAGGTCCACACACAGGTACAGCTAGCCGGCTAGTTATACATGTAGGTCCACACACAGGTACAGCTAGCCGGCTAGTTATACATGTAGGTCCACACACAGGTACAGCTAGCCTGCTAGTTATACATGTAGGTCCAGACACAGGTACAGCTAGCCTGCTAGTTATACATGTAGGTCCACACACAGGTACAGCTAGCCTGCTAGTTATACATGTAGGTCCACACACAGGTACAGCTAGCCGGCTAGTTATACATGTAGGTCCACACACAGGTACAGCTAGCCGGCTAGTTATACACGTAGGTCCACACACAGGTACAGCTAGCCGGCTAGTTATACACGTAGGTCCAGACACAGGTACAGCTAGCTGGCTAGTTATACATGTAGGTCCACACACAGGTACAGCTAGCCGGCTAGTTATACATGTAGGTCCACACACAGGTACAGCTAGCCGGCTAGTTATACACGTAGGTCCAGACACAGGTACAGCTAGCTGGCTAGTTATACATGTAGGTCCACACACAGGTACAGCTAGCCGGCTAGTTATACATGTAGGTCCACACACAGGTACAGCTAGCCGGCTAGTTATACATGTAGGTCCACACACAGGTACAGCTAGCCGGCTAGTTATACACGTAGGTCCAGACACAGGTACAGCTAGCTGGCTAGTTATACATGTAGGTCCACACACAGGTACAGCTAGCCGGCTAGTTATACATGTAGGTCCACACACAGGTACAGCTAGCCTGCTAGTTATACATGTAGGTCCAGACACAGGTACAGCTAGCCGGCTAGTTATACATGTAGGTCCACACACAGGTACAGCTAGCCGGCTAGTTATACATGTAGGTCCAGACACATGTACAGCTAGCCGGCTAGTTATACATATAGGTCCACACACAGGTACAGCTAGCCGGCTAGTTATACATGTAGGTCCAGACACATGTACAGCTAGCCGGCTAGTTATACATATAGGTCCACACACAGGTACAGCTAGCCTGCTAGTTATACATGTAGGTCCAGACACAGGTACAGCTAGCCGGCTAGTTATACATGTAGGTCCACACACAGGTACAGCTAGCCGGCTAGTTATACATGTAGGTCCAGACACATGTACAGCTAGCCGGCTAGTTATACATGTAGGTCCACACACAGGTACAGCTAGCCGGCTAGTTATACATGTAGGTCCAGACACAGGTACAGCTAGCCGGCTAGTTATACATGTAGGTCCACACACAGGTACAGCTAGCCTGCTAGTTATACATGTAGGTCCACACACAGGTACAGCTAGCCGGCTAGTTATACATGTAGGTCCACACACAGGTACAGCTAGCCGGCTAGCGGTATGTTTGTTGTGAGCGCTGAAGCTTGAGGTTTTCTTGCTCTCTAACCGCACAGGGACTGTAGATGAATCCCGTTTGAGCTGGTGATTCGTCATGGAGAAGCAGCTGATCGCTGGTTTATTAGCAAAGCTGATCAGATTAGTTGGACAGATTGATCTGGCATCAGAGCGCCAGTGCGGCCCGGGTTCTCTGAGAGCCGTAGTTATCAGCCTGACAGGAGAGGCGTCTGCGGAGGTGACAGAGTGCTCATTTCCTCCTGCGAGGACGGAGAACAGAGGGCTTCAGATCAGTCACTGCGGCGGGGGGGAGGGGGGAGGGGGGGGGCTCAGCGGGATGTCCCAGGCTGATGATACCGCCTCCCGCTCCTCGACTGTGATCACTGAGATCAGAGCGCACCCCACGCTGAGCGGGAGGAAGGGGCGGGGCTAAAACCCCACGCTGAGCGGGAGGAAGGGGCGGGGCTAAAACCCCACGCTGAGCGGGAGGAAGGGGCGGGGCTAAAACCCCACGCTGAGCGGGAGGAAGGGGCGGGGCTAAAACCCCACGCTGAGCGGGAGGAAGGGGCGGGGCTAAAACCCCACGCTGAGCGGGAGGGAGGGGCGGGGCTAAAACCCCACGCTGAGCGGGAGGAAGGGGCGGGGCTAAAACCCCACGCTGAGCGGGAGGAAGGGGCGGGGCTAAAACCCCACGCTGAGCGGGAGGAAGGGGCGGGGCTAAAACCCCACGCTGAGCGGGAGGAAGGGGCGGGGCTAAAACCCCACGCTGAGCGGGTGGGAGGGGCGGGGCTAAAACCCCACGCTGAGCGGGTGGGAGGGGCGGGGCTAAAACCCCACGCTGAGCGGGAGGAAGGGGCGGGGCTAAAACCCCACGCTGAGCGGGAGGAAGGGGCGGGGCTAAAACCCCACGCTGAGCGGGAGGAAGGGGCGGGGCCAATTCACACATGCTCTTAGGCTGAATCCCAAACTGAGCCCTCTGGGCTCGTGGACTTTAATGCCCTAATTCCAGGGGGCAGGTAAGTCTGCATTGATGCAGAAGGTGCAGGCAGAGCAGTAGGGCAGAGCAGTGGGGTAGAGCAGTAGGGTAGAGCAGTAGGGCAGAGCAGTGGGGCAGAGCAGTGGGGTAGAGCAGTGGGGTAGAGCAGTAGGGCAGAGCAGTGGGGTAGAGCAGTAGGGCAGAGCAGTAGGGTAGAGCAGTGGGGTAGAGCAGTGGGGTAGAGGGTGTGTAAAGTCCACATAAGAGCACTTGCCAAAAACAGAATGGGTCAACCATGAGTACTCACGGACTTAACGAGAACGCGCCTTTGAGTCCAGAGAATGGGGTTCAGCCTTATTGGCAGTGGACTGCTGCCGGACTGGAGAAAGAAAACACCACCGCTGAGATATAATGTAATGTTCCCACATGTGGAAAATATTGTACTTAAAGGTTGTATCAGCGATTTTGGGTGGAAACATAAATGATCACATTCATCTGATTTTTCCTCACGATCCGCTAGCTGCCCGCCCCATAAGCAGGCCGTCAAAAAACCGCGTCTCTGTAGGCAGCCTATGCTCCGAGATCGTACACAAAAACAAATGGTACTACCAACTACTCAAAACCAAAATAAACAGTATTCCAACCAATCACAATGATCTGCACAAACGCTAATACTCTTATCTCGCTGAAATCTTGACGGATTTACAAACGGTTTGGTTTCTTACAAACGTTATTAACGTGGTTATAATTCTGGATGCTTGAACACTATTTTTTAAAACATAACATAATTATTCATAAGTATGTTTGTTTGGGATTTCGCTTCAGAAGTGACGTCACCCAAAATCGCTGATACAACCTTTAATTAATGATTCAACCAAAAAAAAAAAAAAAAAAAAACTGGCTCACAGAGCGTGTGCAAGGATGAGCTACGATTAGTGTTATGAACTAATGATAAACTTGTGTAGGTCATTCAGGATAAGAGCCGCTAATTGTCCGTAATGTAATGTAACCATTCTAAAGAGCCTGTTGGTATGGAGGTGGAGTTTTATGTTTGATTTGGAGAACTGGTGACCCCAAGATTCTACTACACCCTGTAATCTTTTAACTGCTGTGATCCTTGAGTTCATCTTTGACTCTCTCAGCCTCTTCCTCGCTGTGTGTGGGGATGACTAACGTCGTCTTCCTCGCTGTGTGTGGGGATGACTAACGTCGTCTTCCTCGCTGTATGTGGAGATGACTAACGTCGTCTTCCCGGCAACTTTACAACCGTTCCATGTGTTAGAAAGTTTTTTAAAATTATTTACCAAACAGTGCTTGGTGGTATGTTTTAGCATTTGTGTAATTTTTTTAACCCATTACTGGATCAGCAACCATCTGTGTCTTTTGATTTGAGTTAAAGTGAAGCAGAGTTAAAGTTAAAGAATGTAATTGGCCAAAGCATAAAGGCTCAGTCGCCATTCCTGCAACATTCTGCAATCGCATGTTCAGTTCCTTCCTGTTTTCATTTTGAAAGGTTTATGTAACGTTTGAATATGGTTGTGTACCGTTTTTTTGCAGGTGGTTGTGGGCAGTGATGTTTGTGTAACGTTTGAATATGGTTGTGTGCTGGTTTGTTGGAGAGGGTCAATGGAGGAGGTTGTTGGTTGGTGTCCTGGTGCTTCTGTGAAAGTTGGTATATTGCTGTTTCTCCATGGAGCCATAATCTCGCTTTGCAGATGGGAAGAAAACCTGCAAAAATCCTTGTTAATGCCTAGTTAAGCCTGTTTGAGCCTGGGTAAGCCTAGTTAAGTCTAGATAAGCCTAGTTAAGCCTGGTTAAGCCTGGTTAAGCCTGGTTAAGCCTAGGTAAGCCTGGTTAGGACTGGTTAGGCCTGGTTAAGCCTAGTCAGGCCTGGGTAAGCCTAGTTAAGCCTAGGTAAGTCTGGTTAGGCCTAGTTAAGCCTAGGTAAGTCTGGGTAAGCCTGGTTAGGCCTGGTTAGGCCTAGTTAAGCCTAGATAAGTCTGGTTAAGCCTGGTTAAGCTTAGTTAAGCCTGGTTAAAACTCTATATCATTCCCCAGCCCCTCATTGGGTATGGAGCATCTCTGGATAGAAAGCCTCATTGAATGCTGGTAAATGTAGTGTTTACACAAATTTACACACTTAGGGGTTTGTTTTGTGTAGGGGGGGGAAGTGGAACTGACTACCCAGGGCCCCGAGGCCTGCAATTTAAAGGTTGCTTTGGGAAGCGGGCCCACAGAGACCGCATTTGCACATGGCCCAGAATTTTGTGCTACACCCCTGTGTGTGTGTGTGTGTGTGTGTGTGTGTGTGTGTGTGTGTGTGTGTGTGTGTGTGTGTGTGTGTGTGTGTGTGTGTGTGTGTGTGTGTGTGCATGTGTGTGGGTGTGTGTGTCGCTATTTCACAGATCAAAAGTTAAAAGCAACCTCTTCTCATAAGAGGTAGCGCATGTAGTTCTGTTCCCATGGTTACAATTTACATTTTCCTTTACTTTTCTTGAAATAGAACGGTGGCATTATGACTGATTTACACCCGCATCATGCTCTTTTTAAGTTACACTTAAAAAGGTGAAAATGTACAGGAAACTGGCCAATCAGATGGATCACATATTCTGAGTAGCCTGGGGGGATCAAATGTGACTGAGCTCAAATAAACCCTGAGACGTGATTGGCTGAGAAAACGGCACAACAGTGTGAGAGTGACTGCAGCTCTAAGAAGAGAGAAGATGCTTTAGAAATCAAATGGCTTTTTTCCTTTCATTGATTAAGCGTGTGCGTGCGTGCGAAAAACGGTCAAGTGTGGTGTTGCGGCTTAAGGAGGCAGGAGCCAATCCGTAAAGTTGTTTTAAAAAGAAGGTGCGGAATTTATTGAAGGCACAAGTGAACACACACATGTAGTGGGTGCAGCTCGGCTAGTTCGCTAATTAAGCACAGTGAGGTGCGGTAAAGCGAAGGCCTCGTATCAGGTTGTTACCGTGACAACACTCGCTGGCGACGCAGCGAGGACGTTGCCCTTAGTGATCGGAGATTTCCCCTTTAGCTGATTGGTAACGCGTTCGCTTTGGAATATTTGGACAAGCGAGAGGTTCAAAATCGGAGCGGGGTTCAAATCTCACCTTGGGCTTCTGAGTAAGCTTCTCTCTTTCCACACTCATTACGCACACACAAACACTGACAAAACTGATGAAAAACCAAAATAAGGCAAATGCTAGCCTTTGGTCCTACAGGCCCTGATAGTGGCAGCACAAGGTGAGCTGTACGCTGCTCTGTGCTCTACAGAACTACATCCACCATCAGAGTCTCTCCCTTCTGTGCTCTACAGAACTACATCCCCCATCAGAGTCTCTCCCTTCTGTGCTCTACAGAACTACATCCCCCATCAGAGTCTCTCCCTTCTGTGCTCTACAGAACTACATCCCCCATCAGAGTCTCTCCCTTCTGTGCTCTACAGAACTACATCCCCCATCAGAGTCTCTCCCTTCTGTGCTCTACATAACTACATCCCCCATCAGAGTCTCTCCCTTCTGTGCTCTACAGAACTACATCCCCCATCAGAGTCTCTCCCTTCTGTGCTCTTCAGAACTACATCCCCCATCAGAGTCTCTCCCTTACGTCGTCTTCCTCTTTACTTTATTAGCAGATTGTAAACAACTTCAAAGTTGCATCATGCCACCAGTAACAGAGTGTGCATCATCACATCACCATGTACTTACCTCTAAATTCGGCTCCCTAATCCCGTACTACTAACACAACTAAACACCGCTCTTCTCCCATCCCCTACCCCTCCCCCCCCCCCAGTCCCCAATATCCGTCCCAAATCCCATCCCCGTCCAACCTCGCTCACCCTATTCTGCAACATTTCCCATTTTCCTTCATATTGCAACTATTACATTTTTCACAATTTATTTTTCCCATCGTAAATAAAGTGCTGTTCAAACCAGTGTGGTCCAATCAACGTCGTGTTATTATTAATTCCTCTTTCCTATTCTTCTCTTTATAATTCATTAGTACAACAATTTTTTTAAATGTTATAGTTCTCCCTCTGACAAGTTACCCTCTCCCTATAGGAGGAAAATCCCTATGCCCGCCCCATGGAACAATCCATGAAAATACACCTTAAGGGAAACCTAAAACAATAACCTTAAAATAAAAAATAATTAACTAATACAGCACATTATTAATATAAACTCGCATTACTCCAGCTGACAGGAAAATGCGAATATTACAATACTTACATAATTATTTATAAATACAGAACCGCAATCCATATTTACAATTCAATCGACAAAACATTCCCCCACTCAATTTTATGGTGCGCTTGTGTGCTTTTAACTTGCGCCCGCAACCGGCCGCGCACGCTATACGCGCCCCAACCCCCCGAAGAAAAGGAATCCCAAAAACAGCACGTACTTTCCCTCCAAAAATATTATTTCCTCCGCCGACAAACCCCCTGCTATTTGGATAATAATAATCATAATAATAGCGGGCTCACATTTAACGGCGAAAAGAAACTGCCGCTTTATATGTAGGCTACCACCGTAAAACAGAATCCGTTTCATGTTTTGGGTGACAGTAGCGTAACAAACCAACACCGGGGCCCGGTGCAGGATGGTCGAACGGGCACGCACACACACACACACACACACACACACACACACACACACACACACACACACACACACACACACACACACACAGTAGCGGCGGCCGGATTTAAATCGTGGGTGGGCCAAGGTAATTTTTGAGTGGGCCAAGTTAATAAAGATTGGGAGAGTGTCGCATTAATTTAGTTTAAATAGGACAGTGCGCTGGTAAAGTAGTCTAATGAGTGCTCAGATAGCCTATCCTTTCCTCAATTCATCAAATAAAAATGATTCTATTGAATGTCTTTTATTTGATATGTTTGTTTGTGTGTTGTGGGACTGGCCCACTTTTTTGTTGGGGGCTACAACTGAAGTTCCCTGAAGGGGAAATAAAAGTTATTCTATTCTATAAAAGTTTAATGACCTGTCGAGGTGAAATGACTACTTAATGACTGTTTCGAGGTGAAAATAACCGCACAGACCAGCATAACGTCACAAATCAAAAACCCAAACGGAATCAATATTGTTTATTTTATTGCAACACAAAATATCAATCTGTATGAATTCATACAGAGATTCTGGCCTAATTTTTGTAATCAAAACCATTAATTCATAGTCAGTTTTCCCAGATAACTTACAAACATTCACACAACAACAATGCAGTGGACTTTTGTCATTTACTGTTTTCTCGTATTCATTTACAGTGACTTAAATGTAATGAATTGCCTTTACTGTGTGGCAAAATATCAATAAACGTGACAGTCCTATATTTTACTCAAAACTAGTCTACAGCTCATTTAGTCAGTTTTTTTCTGACTTGATTTCACATAACAGGTCAGAAATATTCACGTAGCCAATAATAGCCTAGTTTGTCCGAGTTAGCTTAGCTACTGTTCATTGCTTTTCCTTTAACAATAACGCTACCATCGTTGTTTCATTTGCCCGACTTTTCACGTTACAGAATCACGTCACACATCTGCTTTTCCATATTTTTCCGGAGGTTTCCGGCGGCTCTCTCCTAATTATTTTGATAAACTGGAAAAAGGAGGATACGTTTTGGATACGTTAAGTTACGCAAAGCTGGTTACGCCGCTGTATAACCATTAACACTCACACTTGTACCAAACCTGAAATGGAAAATTATTGTGGAAAATGTATGGATGTAAAAATGTGCATGAGATTATTGCAATTAATTAATTATTCTGGACATTTAATCTATACATTTAAACATTAACGCATAAAGCGAACATTTTACTTTTACATTAAAAAACAAAACAAAAAAAAACAGATGCAAAAAATAAATTTAAATTAAAGGACACATGTTGATTGCATCCTGGCAGGTAGTGTTAAGGTTGTCCAACAGTCCCTTACCATGACAACCAAGCAGTACACAACGTTGAGTGTTTTTCGCCAGCTCTTGAACACCGGGTTCCTGTCCACTCAGAAAGGGACACAACCCTGAATGTCAAGCAGGTCATTACTGTGTGCTGTGCTGACATCAGGACGCAAGTGTGTGTGTGTGTGTGTGTGTGTGTGTGTGTGTGTGTGTGTGTGTGTGTGTGTGTGCGCGTGTGCCTGTTTATGTTGTGTGCATTTGTGTGTAAATGTGCGTGCACATGTTTTAAAACGGTGTTATTATGTGTTTAAATGGCTCTGGCAATAGTCCAGGCTATACAGGGGAAGTGTGTGTGTGTGTGTGTGTGCGTGTGTCTGTGTGTGTACGTGTGAGGCTATACAGGGGCAGTGTGTGTGTGTGTGTGTGTGTGTGTGTGTGTGTGTATGTGTGTACGTGTGAGGCTATACAGGGGCAGTGTGTGTGTGTGTGTGTGTGTATGTGTGTACGTGTGAGGCTATACAGGGGCAGTGTGTGTGTGTGCGTGTGTGTGTGTGTGTGTATGTGTGTGTACGTGTGAGGCTATACAGGGGCAGTGTGTGTGTATGTGTGTACGTGTGAGGCTATACAGGGGCAGTGTGTGTGTGTGTGTGTGTGTGTGTGTGTATGTGTGTACGTGTGAGGCTATACAGGGGCAGTGTGTGTGTATGTGTGTACGTGTGAGGCTATACAGGGGCAGTGTGTGTGTGTGCGTGTGTGTGTGTGTATGTGTGTACGTACGTGTGAGGCTATACAGGGGCAGTGTGTGTGTGTGTGTGTGTGTGTGTGTGTGTGTGTACGTGTGAGGCTATACAGGGGCAGTGTGTGTGTGTGTGTGTGTGTGTGTGTGTGTGTGTGTATGTGTGTACGTGTGAGGCTATACAGGGGCAGTGTGTGTGTATGTGTGTACGTACGTGTGAGGCTATACAGGGGCAGTGTGTGTGTGTGCGTGTGTGTGTGTGTATGTGTGTACGTACGTGTGAGGCTATACAGGGGCAGTGTGTGTGTGTGTGTGTGTGTGTGTGTGTGTACGTGTGAGGCTATACAGGGGCAGTGCGTGTGTGTGTGTGTATGTGTGTACGTACGTACGTACGTACGTACGTACGTACGTACGTACGTACGTACGTACGTGTGAGGCTATACAGGGGCAGTGTGTGTGTATGTGTGTACGTGTGAGGCTATACAGGGGCAGTGTGTGTGTATGTGTGTACGTGTGAGGCTATACAGGGGCAGTGTGTGTGTGTGCGTGTGTGTGTGTGTATGTGTGTACGTACGTGTGAGGCTATACAGGGGCAGTGTGTGTGTGTGTGTGTGTGTGTGTACGTGTGAGGCTATACAGGGGCAGTGTGTGTGTGTGTGTGTATGTATGTGTGTGTGTACGTGTGAGGCTATACAGGGGCAGTGTGTGTGTATGTGTGTACGTGTGAGGCTATACAGGGGCAGTGTGTGTGTGTGTGTGTATGTGTGTATGTACGTGTGAGGCTATACAGGGGCAGTGTGTGTGTGTGTGTGTGTGTGTGTGTGTGTGTGTGTATGTGTGTACGTGTGAGGCTATACAGGGGCAGTGTGTGTGTGTGTGTGTGTGTGTGTACGTGTGAGGCTATACAGGGGCAGTGTGTGTGTGTGTGTGTGTGTGTGTGTGTGTGTACGTGTGAGGCTATACAGGGGCAGTGTGTGTGTGTATGTGTGTACGTACGTGTGAGGCTATACAGGGGCAGTGTGTGTGTGTGTGTGTGTGTGTGTATGTGTGTACGTACGTGTGAGGCTATACAGGGGCAGTGTGTGTGTGTGTATGTGAGTACGTGTGAGGCTATACAGGGGCAGTGTGTGTGTGTATGTGTGTACGTGTGAGGCTATACAGGGGCAGTGTGTGTGTGTGTGTGTGTGTGTGTGTGTACGTGTGAGGCTATACAGGGGCAGTGTGTGTGTGTATGTGTGTACGTACATGTGAGGCTATACAGGGGCAGTGTGTGTGTGTGTGTGTGTGTATGTGTGTACGTGTGTGGCTATACAGGGGCAGTGTGTGTGTGGGTATGTGTGTACGTGTGAGGCTATACAGGGGCAGTGTGTGTGTGTGTGTGTGTATGTGTGTACGTGTGAGGCTATACAGGGGCAGTGTGTGTGTGTGTGTGTGTGTGTGTGTATGTGTGTACGTACGTGTGAGGCTATACAGGGGCAGTGTGTGTGTGGGAGGGTGAGTATAGACCCTGTGCCCTGTGATTAATGTCTCAGCTTGCCTGGTAGGAGAGGATGCGATTGTGGGGGGTGGGGGAGGCAAGTAATGAGCCGACAGCATGCCAGACCTGGGGACATAACCCCGCCTCCAACCTGCTCACCTAGGTGATCCCTGAGTATTTAACAAAACATGTTACTAAACAAAACGCACATGCAATAATACGTTGCTGCTGAACGTTGGGGAAAATTGATGTTTCTTTTGTATTTTTCCTTTATCAGTATTCTGGTGTCCAAACGGATTTCAGATGTATCAGGTTTCCATTGTGACCTCACCGTTTCCCATTGGCATTTGTCTGAGTTGTTGTGCTGGAGGCTTCTATTTTGATTTTGAACGTTAAACATTAAAGCTACAATACCGGCTCACTGAGGAACTCAGTTTTTTTGTCATAATGCAGTGTGCCGTTGCTCCCAGGGTTGGCGGTCCATGCCAGTCAATTCAGGAAGTTTATTTAAATTCACTTAATGAACTGAAAAATGCATGAATACTTTTCTCAATTTATTTTCAAATAATATATTGAAAGTAAGTTGTGTTTCCTAAAAAAAAGCTGAATGATTCTGCAGTTTTTATATATGCTTTATTACTGTTGGAAGTATGGAGAGACCCTTGTCCCAGCATCTCTAAAGTTCAGTATATTTCTGTTGTTAGTGGGCACAGAATAAATCCTTCACTGAAGCGCTAATGCACAGTTAGCCTTTTCTGCGTTACGCCTACCGTGGCTGTGTTGGCCATTTCTTCTTTGGGAAGTGAAAATGGTGAAAAGGTGTCCAGTAAAGCGGCTCTAATTAGAGTGTTAATCCTGGCGGGTGATGCTTCCGCTTCTGTTCTTACACGCTCAGGGAAAAAGGAATGAAAATAAGAATCTAAATAGGTGCTTAAATGCATGTCACTGGAGCGGTACCCTATAGGCACGTAAAATTGTAGCCATAACCAGCCATACATAATTAGTTTGTACATTTTTTACTTGAAAAGGAACATGTTAGTAACCAAATATAATATCATTGTACTTTGTACTCTGTGTGCATGTGTGCATGTGTGTATGTACAGTGTGTGTGTGTGTGTGTGTGTGTGTACATTGCCTTTCAGCCCTGTGCTGCAGTACAGACTCGTACATAATTCAGCACTGACCTGCAGTCTGTAGGTGAGTGTGCATTTATTGGTCAAGTCGTGTCACACAGCGTGTGGAAACGGCACTTCCTGTTCTATTACACAGTCCACTCAAACTGCCTGTACTATCTGAGAGATGAGATTGAGTTTACATTTCAGCCAGATGCAGGCGGCCCTGGAGGAGATGTTTGTGCCGGCTTTGTTCAACACCCTCTCTCTCTCTCCCTCCCTCATTCCTGTTTTCTCCCTCCATCCTGCTCTCTCCCTCTAACCCCCCCCCCCCCATCTCTCTCCCTCCATCCTGCTCTCTCACCCACTCTCTCTCTCTTCTGCTCTCTCTCTCACATTCTCTCTGTCTCACACACACTCTCTTTCTCTCTCTCTTTCTAACACCCATTCTCTATCTCCCATGTTCTCTCACACTCTCTCTTTCTCTCTCTCTCACACACACTCTCTGCCCCCCCCCCCTCCCCTCTCTGTCTCCTGAAGATTATGTGAGGTTAGGGGTTTGGGGTGAGTTGAAAGTGAATTGGGCATACAGGTTTATGTTGGTTCTGTGTAAGCGGTATGGCTGTGGGTGGTACACAGTTCTGTGGGGATGGTTCTGTTTGAGCAGTGCAGATTATGTGTTGATTCTGTTGGATCCTATGCTACGCATCATCATGGTTCTGTGGTTATATCTGAGTGGTACAGAGTTCTGTTTGAGCAGTGCAGATGATGTGTTGATTCTGTTGGATCCTATGCTACGCATCATCATGGTTCTGTGGTTATATCTCAGTGGCTGCTGTTGTGCAATTCTGTTTTTGTGGTGATTTCTGTTTTATGGGTTCTGTTGAGAGCTGTGGTTGTGGTTATGTCTAAGCTGTGTGGTTATCTTATGGTTGTTTTGTGGTTGTATCTGAGCGGTGTGGTTGTGGTTGTTTTGCGCGGTTCTGTCAGAAAGCTCTGGTTGATTTATGGTTGTTTTGTGGTTATAACAGTGAAATCGTCCCTGATGCTGCTGAAACAGGACCGGCTTCCCTTCCCTCCTTTTAATCACCAGCAGCTGAGCTACACAGGTTTCACAATCTCCTACAGCGCTACAGAGAGACAGTTTTACAGAGCTACAGCATTACAGAACTACAGCGTTACAGGGCTACAGTGTTACAGAACCACAGAGCTACAGCATTACAGAACTACAGTGTTACAGGGCTACAGTGTTACAGAACCACAGAACTACAGTGATACAGCATTACAGAGATGCAGTTATACAGAGATACAGCATTACAGAACCACAGTGTTACAGGGCTACAGCATTACAGAACCACAGAGCTACAGCATTACATAACTACAGTGTTACAGGGCTACAGCATTACAGAACTACAGTGTTACAGGGCTACAGTGTTACAGAACCACAGAACTACAGAGCTACAGCATTACAGAACCACAGTTTTACAGAGCTACAGCATTACAGAACCACAGTGTTACAGGGCTACAGCATTACAGAACCACAGAGCTACAGCATTACAGAACTACAGTGTTACAGGGCTACAGTGTTACAGAACCACAGAACTACAGTGCTACAGCATTACAGAACCACAGTGTTACAGGGCTACAGTGTTACAGAACCACAGAACTACAGTGCTACAGCATTACATAACTACAGTGTTACAGGGCTACAGTGTTACAGAACCACAGAACTACAGTGATACAGCATTACAGAGATGCAGTTATACAGAGATACAGCATTACAGAACTACAGGGCTACAGTGTTACAGAGCTACAGCGTTACATAGCTACAGGGCTACAGTGTTACAGAGCTACAGCATTACAGAGCTACAGGGCTACAGTGTTACAGAGCTACAGCGTTACATAGCTACAGGGCTACAGTGTTACAGAGCTACAGCATTACAGAGCTACAGGGCTACAGTGTTACAGAGCTACAGCGTTACATAGCTACAGGGCTACAGTGGTACAGAGCTACAGCGTTACAGAACTACAGGACAAGTGCCCCCGCCAGGAGTAATCTATGGCTGCATAGCTATGAAGACAGAGTTTGAGAAACCTTGCAGTCATGAGAGGGAAAACAATCCTACCCACCTATCAAGAGCCAGCCCAGGAAGATGGGGTCACAGCTGTTGACAGGTGACAGTAAGGAAAGGATGCCACCCCACATTACTCTATGGCTAAATGCTTCTCTGGTCCTGTCTCCAGACTATAGCTTGTTATAAGCCTGATCATAAAGGTGCGTTTTTAATCTAGAATTAAATATTGTCCTAGGGACCCCTGTGTGTGCTGGCTTTCGATCCTGGGGACCCCTGTGTGTGCTGGTTTTCGTTCTAATCACAATTGCAATCCCAGAATTTTAACACACTAATTAATTTTTCTTAATTAGGTATTTTTAATGTCTTTTACCCTGTTAAGCCACATTATGCTAGCAATAGATATGCATGCCATAAAGAATAAAAATCCTACCATTCATGAAGAATAAATGCCCAATATTCAATTTGTGCTATACTGCAAACAATTAGAAAAAGAGAGGCACAAACTGATTAAATTAAAGACCGGGGTGAATCAATATAACATTGGTGAAAGTGTGGACACAAGGCCACGGAAACTAACTATGAGGTCCATAATGATGCATTCAAACAAATGATATTGAGCCAAACCTGCAATGTGTTAATACGTTTCAGAAAATAAAATATGATGTAACTCAAGCACATGTGTTCAACTACCTAATTATGAGCCTCTTGTTTCACCTCAGTCTATAATTTAATCAGTTTTTTTGCAAAATGTGTTACCTCTTTTTTTTGTAATTATTTTGCAATACAGCAGAATGTGAAGCACCTAATTAAGAAAAATTAACAGCTTGTTAAAATTCTGGGGTTGAAAGTGTGGTTAGAAAGACAACCAGCATACACAGGGGGACCCCAGGACAGAAAACCAGCATACACAGGGGGACCCCAGGACAGAAAACCAGCATACACAGGGGGACCCCAGGACCGAAAACCAGCATACACAGGGGGCCTAGTCCTGAGTCTGGGGGTTATGGTAAGTTACAGTGACAGTGTGAAATTCAAGAGAAGAGATAGACAAGTGTGGGAGAGGAGGAATGCGCTAAGATGAAGCTAGCAAGAGATGGAGAAGTGTGGGAGAGGAGGAATGCGCTAAGATGAAGCTAGCAAGAGATGGAGAAGTGTGGGAGAGGAGGAATGCGCTAAGATGAAGCTAGCAAGAGATGGAGAAGTGTGGGAGAGGAGGAATGCGCTAAGATGAAGCTAGCAAGAGATGGAGAAGTGTGGGAGAGGAGGAATGCGCTAAGATGAAGCTAGCAAGAGATGGAGAAGTGTGGGAGAGGAGGAATGCGCTAAGATGAAGCTAGCAAGAGATGGAGAAGTGTGGGAGAGGAGGAATGCGCTAAGATGATGCTAGCAAGAGATGGAGAAGTGTGGGAGAGGAGGAATGCGCTAAGATGAAGCTAGCAAGAGATGGAGAAGTGTGGGAGAGGAGGAATGCGCTAAGATGAAGCTAGCAAGAGATGGAGAAGTGTGGGAGAGGAGGAATGCGCTAAGATGAAGCTAGCAAGAGATGGAGAAGTGTGGGAGAGGAGGAATGCGCTAAGATGATGCTAGCAAGAGATGGAGAAGTGTGGGAGAGGAGGAATGCGCTAAGATGAAGCTAGCAAGAGATGGAGAAGTGTGGGAGAGGAGGAATGCGCTAAGATGAAGCTAGCAAGAGATGGAGAAGTGTGGGAGAGGAGGAATGCGCTAAGATGAAGCTAGCTTTCCGCACTGCTGACTGACAGTTCCATAACCCTCCCTATGCGATGGTGGGAGTGCTGTGAGATCTCGGGGAGAGATGAGGTCAGATACAATGCGCTGGCAGGGTGGGTATCGCCAGAGCTGACAAAAAGAGGAGAGGACAGGGATGGAAGTGAAGGTGATATAAAACGCCTGGGAAAGAGAGTGAAAGAGAAAATGAAAAGCATACCAATGAGTCGACAAAAGTGCCGTAAGTGCCCTTCCTCTGTTCTTCCTCTGTTCTTCCTCTGTTCTTCCTGGATGGACTCCAGGAGATGGATCTTAATCCGGCTGAGTCTTTGTGCAACAAGGCTGTGGCTCTACTGCAGTCGAGAAGCTGTGCTAATGAGCCAAAACCACTAACATGTAGCCTCATCTGCTAACAAAAGACCGTTATTGTACTGCAACCGGTTCACAAGGTGTCAAGTGCTACAGACACTCTCGCAAGGCCCCGGCTAACACACTTAAAATATCACTTAATTGGAGCACAAGAACAGCTAAGAAGATAAAAGAACAATTCTAAAGCGCAAGGAGTAAACCTGGCACAAGTCGAAAACAGCGACACAAGTTCAACCAATTTATTCACTGTACTACTGAGAGACTGTGCCCCCCCCCCCCCCCCCCCTGAGGGAAATGTGTATCTTTGGGAGAGGATGTGCAGTGTCGTGCTTAGAGAAGGTGTGTGGGTCACTGCAGACTGCAGCTGCTTCCATTCACCTCTGTGTTACAGCGTACGATAAATGTCTAAACGTCTAACTGTTTCTCTTTCTCGCAAAGCTGAGCTGGCAAAGCGATCGGCTCCACAAAGCAAATCCACGGCATCGGCGAGGCCCTGCTATCGTTATCTGAACACAATGGAGGATCTACAGTGTTGACTTTAGCCGCATTGTTTAATGTGAATTGTGATTGAAAGGCGAAGGTGGCTTAACGCGGAGCGCTAGGCAGACTGCGATGCTAACGAACTGGAGATTATGTTAGCAGCTTTAGCGACACGCGGCTCTCATTAACTGCAGCAATCAGATATAGTTTGTTTTTGTTCCCTTTTGGTATTAGATTTAAGACTCGTATTTATGCTTTTTAGTGCAGATATAAAAGGCTTTTAAAAGTCAAGCAAATCTCTTCCGCACCCTTAAATTCAGTTCAAATGGTGGTATCACTCACACTGTACATAGTGCCAAAGCTTTTATATATACTGTATATATATATGTATCTGTATGGAGGGTAAAAACACAATAATAAAAAAAAAAAAACCGCAAGCAATAACAGACTAAAAAATGAGAAGTTCCTCTTCCCTTCTCTTTATGGATGATATTTATTTGCTGGCAGGGTTTTAAAAAGTTGTTTGACAGGTATTATTTGATTTTTTTGGGAAGACTTGTCTCTACGGTTCGCATATCTAGACAGGGAATGTAGTTTTGTCTCAGAGTCTTTTCTCTCTGGACCTGCAGGTGCTGGCTTTTCTCCAGGTATTGGGCTGTGCTTGTTGAGTCTGTACTCAAAGTTTTCTTAGCTTTAAAAATATGGGCAGGTAGTGTGTCATGGCTTGTCAATGTTTTAGGGCCAGTAAAATACCTGCTTGCCACTTTTGCTTTCGTTCCAGAGTGACTGATGTTGTGTGGGTTGTGGTGTGATGTGACGTGTTGACTCTATTAGATCCTGCTTATTTTGTCCGCTCATGGTTTTTATTTGTAGGTGTCTGTGCT
>CM056379.1:113774018-113786518 GCA_029718625.1 Synaphobranchus kaupii | reverse complement strand
CACAGCATCACGAGTATAGAGCCAAGCTTGGACCCGGCAGGCTGCAGTCCAAATGTCTCACCTTGATTCTGTGGCATTGAGCCCAACTGATAAAACTGCACTATAAGCAAATTCACTGATGATAATAATAATAACTAGATTAACAATTCCTAAAGAAATTGTAGGTCTGGTTGCTTCACAGTGTTATCAGTTGCTGGAAATGGCATAGAAAGATGGTAACAGGCTATTGCATAGTGGTGGAAAATAAAAGGTGGAAATGGTATGAAGTGGTAATGTGGTATAATGGGATCTAGAGAAGGTGAAAGTGTTAAACTATGGTGATGTATTTTGTGGTAAGTCTAAACCTGGAAGTGGTACAAAGAAGTAATGAATTGTGATGAAAGCAGAAAAAGGTAATGTCAAAACATCTGGGATAGTATTGTTGGGTCATAACAGTGTTGTAGAGGAAGGCATTGTGATGTCATAAGCAGTGTAGTATGTTACAGCATCCGCATTCTGCATCGGAATATGCGCGTACATTTATGTACGAAACAAGTTGGTACGAAAAATTTACGGCGGATTCATCAAACCATGTGGGAAAGGCATTCACGTGCGCATCATGTTCATACACGTAAATGACAAGTGCGTTCACATTATTTTGTGATTAGCATAAATCCACGCCCATGAATTGCCTTATATGGAGACTGTCAGTTACATTTAAAGGTCCATACCTTTATATTACATTACAGTCATTTAGCAGACGCTTTTATCCAAAATGGCCCAGAAAAAGCAAAAGAAAGATTTATTCCGACACTGAAATCAAAATTTTATTAGCTGAGCTGTTCTGGGGTGGTCAAATTCACCCCAGGCAACCGTTAAAAAAACCCAAACCCCCACAGCAAACCCCAGCGCCTCGAAGCAGCCCCAAACCCCCCACAGCAAACCCCAGTGCCTCGAAGCAGCCCCCAAACCCCAGCAAGGGGGTGGGTTTGGGTTCAGAGGGAGTCGAGGCGCAGGAGCGTTGCTCTAAGGCATGTTGCACACAGCTTCAGAGAGACACTGCAGTGTTGAGATAAAACGGCAAAACAACAAGCGTGTCCGGAAGGGCCTTGTGAAAAGAAGACCTCCTGCTGAAACACGGTGTTCAATAATTGGTGCGGTGGGAAGAACAGAACCCACACGCCGAGTTTGCGGTCCTTTGTCCTTCGTCCTGGGGTCAGCCTCTGTGGCTGCCAGGAATCTCGGAGTGCTACCGGAATCTCGGAGTGCTACTGGACGACAAACCGTCTCAGAGTCAGAGTCTCTGACGACATCACAGCAGTTTATCAGGGGTGCACATTGTTCCTGTATAACATCCGGAGAATTTGCCCCTTTCTCATCACCTACTGAGTCCAGGCTCAGATGATCTCCCTCCTGGATTACTGCCACTCCCTCCACCCTGCCTTCACCATCAGTCCTCTACAGCTCACCCAGTCACCATCAGTCCTCTACAGCTCACCCAGTCACCATCAGTCCTCTACAGCTCACCCAGTCACCATCAGTCCTCTACAGCTCACCCAGTCACCATCAGTCCTCTACAGCTCACCCAGTCACCATCAGTCCTCTACAGCTCACCCAGTCACCATCAGTCCTCTACAGCTCACCCAGTCACCATCAGTCCTCTACAGCTCACCCAGTCACCATCAGTCCTCTACAGCTCACCCAGTCACCATCACACTGCTACAGCTCACCCAGTCACCATCAGTCCTCTACAGCTCACCCAGTCACCATCACACTGCTACAGCTCACCCAGTCACCATCAGTCCTCTACAGCTCACCCAGTCACCATCACACTGCTACAGCTCATCCAGTCACCATCAGTCCTCTACAGCTCACCCAGTCACCATCACACTGCTACAGCTCACCCAGTCACCATCAGTCCTCTACAGCTCACCCAGTCACCATCAGTCCTCTACAGCTCACCCAGTCACCATCAGTCCTCTACAGCTCACCCAGTCACCATCAGTCCTCTACAGCTCATCCAGTCACCATCAGTCCTCTACAGCTCACCCAGTCACCATCAGTCCTCTACAGCTCACCCAGTCACCATCAGTCCTCTACAGCTCACCCAGTCACCATCAGTCCTCTACAGCTCACCCAGTCACCATCAGTCCTCTACAGCTCACCCAGTCACCATAACACTGCTACAGCTCACCCAGTCACCATCAGTCCTCTACAGCTCACCCAGTCACCATCACACTGCTACAGCTCACCCAGTCACCATCAGTCCTCTACAGCTCACCCAGTCACCATCACACTGCTACAGCTCATCCAGTCACCATCAGTCCTCTACAGCTCATCCAGTCACCATCAGTCCTCTACAGCTCACCCAGTCACCATCAGTCCTCTACAGCTCATCCAGAACGCTGCTGCTCGTCTGATCTCCAACCTCCTCACACTCAGCCACGTCCCTCCCCTTCTCATCTCCCTCCACTCGCTCCCGATATGAGTTTGCATCAATTTTAAAACTTAGGTGCTGTCCTCACTATATGATGTTATAGCGATAGCTGTGCAAAGATAGGTGATCTGTCTAGTGGTACTTTCTTTTGTTACAGTGCACATTGTTGTTAGTTAGGTTACTAACATTCCACTTATTGATTATTAATAAGCCTCTGTGGCTTCTTGGTGATATTGTATTTTTTGTATTCCTGAGACCAACTCTGATGTTCTCCCCTGCTGTACATCTGCTAAGTGATTTAATGGAATACAAGACTGCCCTCTCCCAGAATGGAGGAACTATTAAATCTTCCAGCAGCATTTCATTCCTCTTTGAACCACAGATGCTGAAAAGAAGACTAACTTTTCATCATTACAGCTGTCCTCAGTGCTATAGTATGCCCTTCAGCATGCTGTTCATTGGACATTAACATGGCTAACTTAATTAGCACATTTAGCAGGTGCTAGTTAGCAGCAGTGGGGTGTGTTCTACCTAACCAGGTGTGTTTGATTGACAGGTGCAGCCCAATCTGCAAGCGACGTCAGTAACAGTGAAAGAACGAGGGCAGGTTTTTACAGGCTGACTGTTCTGTTGTGCTCACAGCAATTTCCATCAATGTTTTTGGGTGCAAATAAAGATGGTTGATGTTGGAATGTAGCTCTCTGATGGATGGCCCCAGGGCATTCTGGGACTGTCACAGCCTGTGAGAGACAGGTGTGTTACACAGAAGAGCCGGTGAGAGACAGGTGTGTTACACAGAAGAGCCGGGTGAGAGACAGGTGTGTTACGTAGAAGAGCCGGTGAGAGACAAGTGTGTTACGCAGAAGAGCCGGTGAGAGACAGGTGTGTTACGCAGAAGAGCCGGTGAGAGACAGGTGTGTTACGCAGAAGAGCCGGTGAGAGACAGGTGTGTTATGCAGAAGAGCCGGTGAGAGACAGGTGTGTTACGCAGAAGAGCCGGTGAGAGACAGGTGTGTTATGCAGAAGAGCCGGTGAGAGACAGGTGTGTTACGCAGAAGAGCCGGTGAGAGACAGGTGTGTTACACAGAAGAGCCGGTGAGAGACAGGTGTGTTACGCAGAAGAGCCGGTGAGAGACAGGTGTGTTACGTAGAAGAGCCGGTGAGAGACAAGTGTGTTACGCAGAAGAGCCGGTGAGAGACAGGTGTGTTACGCAGAAGAGCCGGTGAGAGACAGGTGCGTTAAGCAGAAGAGCCGTTGAGAGACAGGTGTGTTAAGCAGATTTGGGCCAGATGGGCGCCTGGCATACTTTAAATACTGAAAACACTTCTGCAGAACCACAGGAATTTGCAACGAATCATGTCGCTAAGCAACGCGTACGGTCATATGGAGCAGAGTTTAACAGGTGACCACTGACGTGTCTTTTAAATTAGTCAATAATCTGCGGGGGTGTTGCTGGTTTTTAAAGGGATAAAGTTTTTTTTGGTCTGGGATTACTCCAAACAGCCAGACTGGCCTTCAGACCCTCACAGAGCTCTCTTGGCTGTGAATTCAGAAATCTCTGGTGCCAAACATCTAATTTTCTTAATGAGCTTGGCTAATGAGATCACTAGTGTTAATGAGCATGGCTAATGAGATCACCATCGCTAACAGGATCCTCAGTGCTTATGAGATCACCATCAGTCCTCTACAGCTCACCCAGTCACCATCAGTCCTCTACAGCTCACCCAGTCACCATCACACTGCTACAGCTCACCCAGTCACCATCAGTCCTCTACAGCTCACCCAGTCACCATCACACTGCTACAGCTCATCCAGTCACCATCAGTCCTCTACAGCTCACCCAGTCACCATCACACTGCTACAGCTCACCCAGTCACCATCAGTCCTCTACAGCTCACCCAGTCACCATCAGTCCTCTACAGCTCACCCAGTCACCATCAGTCCTCTACAGCTCACCCAGTCACCATCAGTCCTCTACAGCTCACCCAGTCACCATCAGTCCTCTACAGCTCACCCAGTCACCATCAGTCCTCTACAGCTCACCCAGTCACCATCAGTCCTCTACAGCTCACCCAGTCACCATCAGTCCTCTACAGCTCACCCAGTCACCATCAGTCCTCTACAGCTCACCCAGTCACCATCACACTGCTACAGCTCACCCAGTCACCATCAGTCCTCTACAGCTCACCCAGTCACCATCACACTGCTACAGCTCACCCAGTCACCATCAGTCCTCTACAGCTCACCCAGTCACCATCACACTGCTACAGCTCATCCAGTCACCATCAGTCCTCTACAGCTCACCCAGTCACCATCACACTGCTACAGCTCACCCAGTCACCATCAGTCCTCTACAGCTCACCCAGTCACCATCAGTCCTCTACAGCTCACCCAGTCACCATCAGTCCTCTACAGCTCACCCAGTCACCATCAGTCCTCTACAGCTCACCTAGTCACCATCAGTCCTCTACAGCTCACCCAGTCACCATCAGTCCTCTACAGCTCACCCAGTCACCATCACACTGCTACAGCTCACCCAGTCACCATCAGTCCTCTACAGCTCACCCAGTCACCATCACACTGCTACAGCTCATCCAGTCACCATCAGTCCTCTACAGCTCACCCAGTCACCATCACACTGCTACAGCTCACCCAGTCACCATCAGTCCTCTACAGCTCACCCAGTCACCATCAGTCCTCTACAGCTCACCCAGTCACCATCAGTCCTCTACAGCTCACCCAGTCACCATCAGTCCTCTACAGCTCACCCAGTCACCATCAGTCCTCTACAGCTCACCTAGTCACCATCAGTCCTCTACAGCTCACCCAGTCACCATCAGTCCTCTACAGCTCACCTAGTCACCATCAGTCCTCTACAGCTCACCCAGTCACCATCAGTCCTCTACAGCTCACCCAGTCACCATCAGTCCTCTACAGCTCACCCAGTCACCATCAGTCCTCTACAGCTCACCCAGTCACCATCAGTCCTCTACAGCTCACCCAGTCACCATCAGTCCTCTACAGCTCACCCAGTCACCATCAGTCCTCTACAGCTCACCCAGTCACCATCAGTCCTCTACAGCTCACCCAGTCACCATCAGTCCTCTACAGCTCATCCAGTCACCATCAGTCCTCTACAGCTCACCCAGTCACCATCAGTGCTCTACAGCTCACCCAGTCACCATTAGTCCTCTACAGCTCACCCAGTCACCATCACACTGCTACAGCTCACCCAGTCACCATCAGTCCTCTACAGCTCACCCAGTCACCATCACAGCAACGAATCATGTCGCTAAGCAACGCGTACGGTCATATGGGAGCAGAGTTTAACAGGTGACCACTGACGTGTCTTTTAAATTAGTCAATAATCTGCGGGGGTGTTGCTGGTTTTTAAAGGGATAAAGTTTTTTTTGGTCTGGGATTACTCCAAACAGCCAGACTGGCCTTCAGACCCTCACAGAGCTCTCTTGGCTGTGAATTCAGAAATCTCTGGTGCCAAACATCAAATTTTCTTAATGAGCTTGGCTAATGAGATCACTAGTGTTAATGAGCATGGCTAATGAGATCACCATCGCTAACAGGATCCTCAGTGCTTATGAGATCACCATCGCTAACAGGATCTTCAGTGCTTTTGAGATCACCATCGCTAACAGGATCCCCAGTGCTTATGAGATCACCATCGCTAACAGGATCCCCAGTGCTTATGAGATCGCCATCACTAACCGGATCCCCAGTGCTTATGAGATCGCCATCGCTAACAGGATCTTCAGTACTTATGAGATCACCATTGCTAACAGGATCCCCAGTGCTTATGAGATCACCATCACTAACAGGATCCTCAGTCCTTATGAGATCACCATCGCTAACAGGATCCCCAGTGCTTATGAGATCACCATCGCTAACAGGATCCCCAGTGGCGATCACATATGTTGCCTATGCCTAGAACTGGCCCAGTGTGTGTGTGTGTGTGTGTGTGTGTGTGTGTGTAAATGAGTCCTGTTAGCGTACGTCAGTTCTGCAGGTAATCCGTGGTTACAATTCAATTAATGGAATTTTATCAGTGGTTAAAATGCAGTAAATAGAACAGTATCAGTGGCATGCCATGACCTGATGTCTGTGACCCAACAACATAAAAAGACTCTTGATATCTTATTTTCTGGTACTCTTACAAGCGATACTATAACGTCTCTGCATTTGCATGGATCTCTATGGGAATTGGGACTAGATTTAGCTGTAAATTATGCTGGAACAGTATGGAATACATGATTGGTAAAATGGCTGTAAGTCATCAAGGGTCTGAGGTATCAAACAAGCCTCAAACCATCACTCTGCTGCCAGATATGCAGTAGATATGGATGGATCACTTTAAGGGTTGTTTCTCCTGACAGATTTTCCTATTGAACTCTATGGTAAAATAAGTCAGGAGAAGAAACCCTTCAAGTTATCCATCCATATCTACTGTATTTCTGGAAGCAGAGTGATGATTTAAGGCTTGTTTGATACGTCAGACCCTTGATGACTTTAGCCAACCATGTGTTTCCATACTGTTCCAGTGTAATTTACAGCTAAATCTAGTCCCACCCCCAAATTCCCATAGAGATCCATTCAAATGCAGAGAAGTTATAGTATCGCTTGTAAGAGTACCAGAAAATAAGATATCAAGAGTCTTTTGATGTTGTTGGGTCACAGACATCAGGAAGTCATGGCATGCAAAGGATATGCGACCAAATATAAAAAATATAAAGGCACAGTCAACTTAGTGTATGTAAACTTCTGACCCACTGGAATTGTGATATAGTGAATTAAAAGTGAAATAATCTGTCTGTAAACAATTGTTGGAAAGATTACTTGTGTCATGCACAAAGTAGATGTCCTAACTGACTTGCCAACACTATAGTTTGCTAACATGAAATCTGTGGAGTGGTTAAAAATTAGTTTTAATGACTTCAACCTAAGCGTATGTAAACTTCTGACTTCAACTGTAAGTGATCAGAACTGTATCGGTTACCGAACTGCAGGTATCTTCTTCTCAGTTTGGTGTCTCATTCTGACTCTGTTGCCTCCCTTCCTCCAGCCCAAAACTGCAGCTACACCCTGCGGGACCCCAATGGGACCATCGAGAGCCCAGGATACCCCTACGGATACCCCAATTATGCTAACTGCACCTGGGTGTTGTATGCTCAGGACCACGCCCGCGTCCAGCTGCTGTTCCAGGGGTTTGCCCTGGAGGAGGACTTCGACCTCCTGTCCATCTACGATGGACCGCCCCGTCCGAGCAACCTGCTCGCCAGGTGAGTGAGGGAGGAGCGAGGGGAGGAGGGGGGGGGGGGTCCGGATTCAGTGCCTCATCTACCTGTGGAATTACGGCCAGTATTCAATCAACATTTCACCTTACCGTTGATTTGCAAGACAGAAATAAGGAGACGGTGTGAACCCTGTCATTTAAATCTAACAGTGCTCGTGAATATAAAAAAAGTGGAGCGCTTGGTTTTGATTGTGAGGAAAATATTAAGACAAACGTTGATTGCATCCAGACATGTGGGAGTTTCCTGCCAGAGCACATTTAACTGTGTTCCGTTTGGGCTCTGTCGGCTCAGTAACAGGGCGTACTGCGCCTGGCTCTTTCTCTGATTAATTATTTATTGATTGTATTTGTTGAAAAGGAGCAATTACACTGACAGAATGGAATCCTGAGGAGGTATAAAAATCACGAAGGAGATGAGCTATGAAGTGAAGAAAGAAAGAGAATGAAAATAATCCCATAAATTGACTTGTAATTGTAATGATGTATATTATGTGTTTATAATACCTGTAATGGAATGATGAGCGATCCAGCATTCCATTACAGGTGCTGTCATTCCGTTTTTTATTCTCATGCTTCTCTCAATTTTCTTTTCCTCTTGAACACCCTTAGCAAAGCAATGCTAAAAAAAAAAGCTAAAGCGTTATTTTAGTTTGTTTCTAACAGTCAATTCCATCTTAGAGTGGAGCTCCTTGGTTTCTTAATGAGACTCAGTAGTTTCTTAATTAGAGTCGGTAGTTTTGAAATGAGACTCGGTAGTTTCTTAATGAGTGTCGATAGTGTCTTATTGATAGTCGGTAGTTTGGAAATTAGACTTAGTAGTTTCTAAACGGAACACAGTAATTTCTAAATTAGTCTCAGTAGTTCCAAAGTGAAAACAGTTGTCAATACTTTTGAAAATTCCCTTCCGTTCAGTTTAAGCCCCTCCCCCTCTCATAGGTCAGGTGACTATGACTCCACCCCCTGTCAGACGGGCAGAATGAGTCAGGGAAAGTGTCACAGAGTTTTATTCGTTTAGACAGACGCTGGGGCCAAAGACATGATGCTTTCAGTAATGTTGCGATCATATTTGCAACGCGAAGCATAAAAAACACTTGACATGAAAGATTTTTATTTATAACTCTGAATTATTGGACTGCATCCATGGACAGAATTACCTAACATTTGTGTTTCTGCTGTTTTGGCACCTGTCACAGTTTAGAACATTTTCTCAATTTGCCTATTTTCCCTTTTATTTCAGTAGTTAATAAGCCTCGGGGTCTCCGCTCTCTGTGTTCATTATTATTCATTACAAATGGAGGAGTTGAGTACATGTGCTCCTATCCCCTGGGGAAACTCCAACCCTTGGCTGACACCCACAGTCCAGTAATCACGGGAGAAGGGTTTAACACGCCCCTCTAACACTGGCAGTTACATTATAATGTTCCTCTGCCGCTCCATTCCCTCTCATGGTTATTGATTTCATACGCTCTGCACGCTGCAATACTCCGTATAATGAACGCGCCACAGCTGGTCCGCAAACCACAAACCAATTTTACAATTTTACATCAAAAGCAAAAGCATCAATAAACGGCCCATTCCACAGCGGCGTGCCAGTGGTGTAGTGCCTGGACTTCCCCCGGTTTAGAAGATATGGGTTTTTAACCAGTGGTGTAGTGCCTGGACTTCCCCTGGCTTAGAAGAGATGGGTTTTTAAAAAGGCATGTAAATGAATGCTGGGGTTCTCACCTCGGGAGAGTACAGGGGTGCTGTAGAGCGGTAATCAGGCCAGCCTGGGGGGAACATCTCACCTCTTCCATTCGTTCACCAAACTACCTCAGCGTAGCTCCAAGCCTTTCTTTTCCTCAGTCAGCTTCTGCTCGGTCGGTAGTACAAATTCACGTTCGGCGTACGGCAGTTCTTTTTTTAAACCCCTCGTCTTCCGCAAGTCTTCATTTTTTTCTGAAAGTACAGACAAAATGCGATAACAAAGCACCTTCAGTAATGAGCAGGGTGTGTCTGAGTAATAAACAGGATGTGTCTGTTACAGTAATAAACTGGACTGTGTGCTGGGTTTGTGTGTATTTCAGTAACATACAAGATAGTGTGCTGGGTTTGTGTGTATTTCAGTAATATACAGGAGTGTGCTGGGTTTGTGTATTTCAGTAATATACAGGATGGATTGGGTGCTGGTTTTGTTTGTATTTCAGTAATATATAGGATTGTGCTCGTTTTGTGTGTATTTCAGTAAAATACAGGATGGATTGGGTGCGGGGTTTGTTTGTATTTCAGTAATATATAGGATTGTGCTGGTTTTGTGTGTATTTCAGTAATATACAGGATTGTGCTGGTTTTGTGTGTATTTCAGTAATATACAAGATTGTGGTGGTTTTGTGTGTATTTCAGTAACATACAGGATGGATTGGGTGCTGGTTTTGTGTGTATTTCAGTAATATACAGGATTGCGCTGGTTTTGTGTGCATTTCAGTAATATACAGGATTGTGCTGCTTTTATGTGTATTTCAGTAATATACAGGATTGTGCTGCTTTTATGTGTATTTCAGTACTATACAGGATTGTGCTGGTTTTGTGTGTATTTCAGTAATATATAGGATAGTGCTCGTTTTGTGTGTATTTCAGTAAAATACAGGATGGATTGGGTGCGGGGTTTGTTTGTATTTCAGTAATGTATAGGATTGTGCTGGTTTTGTGTGTATTTCAGTAATATACAGGATTGTGGTGGTTTTGTGTGTATTTCAGTAATATACAGGATAGTGTACTGGTTTGTGTGTATTTCATAAATATACAGGATTGTGCTGGGTTTATGTTTATTTCAGTAATATATAGGATTGTGCTGGTTTTGTGTGTATTTCAGTAATATACAGGATGGATTGGGTGCTGGTTTTGTTTGTATTTCAGTAATATACAAGATTGTGGTGGTTTTGTGTGTATTTCAGTAACATACAGGATGGATTGGGTGCTGGTTTTGTGTGTATTTCAGTAATATACAGGATTGCGCTGGTTTTGTGTGTATTTCAGTAATATACAGGATTGTGCTGCTTTTATGTGTATTTCAATAATATATAGGATTGTGCTGGTTTTGTGTGTATTTCAGTAATATACAGGATTGTGCTGGTTTTGTGTGTATTTCAGTAATATACAGGATTGTGCTGGTTTTGTGTGTATTTCAGTAAAATACAGGATGGATTGGGTGCGGGGTTTGTTTGTATTTCAGTAATATATAGGATTGTGGTGGTTTTGTGTGTATTTCAGTAATATACAGGATTGTGCTGGTTTTGTGTGTATTTCAGTAATATACAATATTGTGGTGGTTTTGTGTGTATTTCAGTAACATACAGGATGGATTGGGTGCTGGTTTTGTGTGTATTTCAGTAATATACAGGATTGCGCTGGTTTTGTGTGCATTTCAGTAATATACAGGATTGTGCTGCTTTTATGTCTATTTCAGTAATATACAGGATTGTGCTGCTTTTATGTGTATTTCAGTAATATACAGGATTGTGCTGGTTTTGTGTGTATTTCAGTAATATACAGGGTTGTGCTGGTTTTGTGTGTATTTCAGTAATATACAGGATTGTGCTGGTTTTGTGTGCATTTCAGTAATATACAGGATTGTGCTGCTTTTATGTGTATTTCAGTAATATACAGGATTGTGCTGGTTTTGTGTGTATTTCAGTAATATACAGGATTGTGCTGGTTTTGTGTGTATTTCAGTAATATACAGGATTGTGCTGGTTTTGTGTGCATTTCAGTAATATACAGGATTGTGCTGCTTTATGTGTATTTCAGTAATATACAGGATTGTGCTGGTTTTGTGTGTATTTCAGTAATATACAGGATTGTGCTGGTTTTGTGTGCATTTCAGTAATATACAGGATTGTGCTGCTTTTATGTGTATTTCAGTAATATACAGGATGGATTGGGTGCTGGTTTTGTGTGCATTTCAGTAATATACAGGATTGTGCTGGTTTTGTGTGTATTTCAGTAATATACAGGATTGTGCTGCTTTTATGTGTATTTCAGTAATATACAGGATTGTGCTGCTTTTATGTGTATTTCAGTAATATACAGGATTGTGCTGCTTTTATGTGTATTTCAGTAATATACAGGATTGTGCTGGTTTTGTGTGTATTTCAGTAATATACAGGATTGTGCTGGTTTTGTGTGTATTTCAGTAATATACAGGATTGTGCTGCTTTTATGGTTTTTTGTGCTTGTTTGCGCACACCTGTCTTGTGGAAGTTTGTCTGTGGATGCTTGTCTGTGCTGGACTGATAGAGGCTGGATTGGGTGCGGGTAGAGGGGGTTGTGGCATTGTGGCAATGTGGAAGCCCCATAGCAGCATCACACAGAGAAAGAGAGATTTTAAAAAGAGGCGGTTTCCCAGCGGTTTCAGCCCCCTCCCTGCTGGAAGGGGGCGCTGTGGCGCTTAGCTGCATGGGTCCTGCAGATGGGCTCTGTGCGCCAGAGAGCCGGTCAGACAGGACACCTGTAATTTAATAGTCCTGATTTATCCTTTTAACCCGGAGCACAGCCTGCTGGGAAAATACCGGTCCACTCCTGAGCCGGGGGGCTGGACATAGGGCCCCGCCCCTGGATCCCCCCAGACCAGTCGGGGGGGTTGGGGGGGGGGGGTTTATGGGGCGGGGAGGGGTCGTGAAACGGTAAGCTGTGTTGCACTGATAGCTTTGTACTATATGTCTGTACAAATTTATTGTTCTGTTTAGGTCTGTAAAAATCTAGATGGGTGTGTATTTGCGTGTGTGGGTTTGCATGTGTGT
>CM056379.1:113697666-113773518 GCA_029718625.1 Synaphobranchus kaupii | reverse complement strand
TATTATAATTACCATCATTAGAATGATTATAGTACTAATGTTCGTAATATTAGTATCATTGTGATTAAAATATGCATTATCATAATCACTGCTGTTATAACCATAATCAGCATTATGATTATGATGCAATTATTAGTATTGCTATAATCATAATTTTATTATCTTAATAATTACCATGGCCATCATTATTATGATTATTATTGTTATTATGAGGGCCCTGCAGTGCGGTTACCGTTGGAGACACGTCCTCGTCGTACTTCTTGAGCTGGTTCATGAACTCCAGGTGCTTCTTCTCCTCCTCCAGCTGGGCCACATTCTGCTCACTCTTCTGCAGCTTCTGCTGGGTGTTGGCCAGCTCGTCCCGCAGCCACTGGTTCTCCTGGCACAGCCTGCGCACCTGCGCCCGCAGCTTCTGCTTCTCCGACTCCACCGCGTTCAGGTGGCTGGAGAGCGCCATCATCACCTGCAGGGGGCGATGCCGAGCCGACGCAACAATGACATCGTCATCATCATCATCATCATCATCATCATCATCATCATCATCAACATCAACAGCATCATCATCATAATCAACAACAAAAACATCAACAACTAAATATTATAAATAATAACATCAATCATTTATATAATAATAATAATAATAATAATAATAATAACACTGAAAACAACAATAATAATAATAATAATAATAATATTAAGAAATAGACTACAGGATGGGGAAGAGCAAAGTTTAAAGCCGTTTAAAGGGAGGAATGGGCATCGCTAACACTGCTCTTGCTTAGTTTTACTGCCAATTTGCGGTTTCTTTTCTGTCTTTGTGTTTGGTTTATATTTCTGAGACATAACTGTCATAACTGTCTTTTCCTCTGTTTTTCTCTCTTTAGTGCACCCAGGGGCAGATGCCTTTGGCTATAAAAACTCAACGCCATCCATCCAATACTTTGTATTTAGCATTATAATGATGTGTTTTTTCCCCAGTCGGTAACAAACAAACGAAAGAACAAATGAATGAATACATAAATAAATAAATGATTGGCAGCCTGCCGTTCAGCCCACCTGCGCCTCTCCCAGGCCCAGCTCGATCATCTCCACGGACTTGCGCAGCAGGTTGGACTTCTCGTGCACCAGGTTGGCCTCCTCATCCTTCTTCAGGCACTTGATGGTCTCCAGCAGGCTGTGCAGGATGGAGTTGTGCTCGTTCTTCAGCGCCTCCAGACCCTGGATCACCAGCTTGGTGTTGGAGATGATCTCCTCCTGGGTGAGCTTCTCCAGCCTCTCCTCCCGCGGGTAAACCATGGTGGACATCTTCTACTGGGGGGTGGGGGGCACCTGAAACACGACAAGCGAATAGGGGGAATGGGGGGGTTAGGAAACTGGGTCTTGGAGCTCAGAGATAGCAGGTTCGATTCACAGTGTGGGGGCCAGGAATAAAACATGGATAGAACAGTCATAGCATCACCTAATTGGTCGAATACAGAGAGGTGCTCCACCAATCGAGAGGTATGTTGGTAAGGACCAATAGAAACACGACGGCAACAACACGGTGTCATTGTTGCTCTTTGGCTCGCCACCAATGTATTCCATGATAGGTGGAGCGCCCCGTTTTCTCCCAGTAAGATGATGTCAAAATAGTCTTATCCCAATTTTACTATCCCAGGGTAGGGGTGCGGTCATTGTATCTCCCAGCGCTTGAAGTGGAACAGAAATAAGGTTTGTTCCAGCCCACCTCACGCACTGACTTAACCTGAAAAGCTTCAGTGAAATTACCCAGCATTCCCTGATAAGAGCAGCTGCAAACAAACCAATCGCAAACGTAAACAGCTGCTGCCGCGTCTATCTCAGGGCCAAGCAGTCCAGCTCCTCTGTAATTTTTTTACCCCTTTCCAAACATAAAAGCAGGGTAAAATACACTTTGAGAGGAATTTTACACTTTTAAATGACACTGATACAGACAACTATGAAGTACAGAGGGACTTACTAAAAAAAGAAATACAAGGTGTTGGGTGGCTTCTAAAATAGCACATATAGCAGGGAAAGATAGAAAAATCCATGGCGGAAAGTAGCCAGATACCCAGCAGAAGATTACAAAAGCAAAAAGACTGAACAGTCAGCAGTAAGTCTATACACCAGAGAGTCACATGACTGAATCTGACCGAAGTACAACTGCAGAAGTTGAGGATAAAGTTAACCAACAAAGTTTTCATGTATATTTAATCTAGGGAGGAAAAGATGCAGAAAGATAAAGGGTGATGCGATGTGAGCTTATCTCATATACTGTACATGCAGTGAGCTCTTGGAAGTCAGCAGGAACGGAAGTTTTTACTCTGATAATAAGGCGGCAAAATTTTCAACTTGTGTGGTCCTTCCACAAAAGAGAATGCTTCAGGGATTTTCGAACGGTTTGATCATTATTTCCGTCTGTGCCTTGGATACCCGCGGACAGGAATAGACTAGAAAATAAACACGGAGCCAATCGGAGAGTGTGAATCAAGACTCCAGAAGAGGTGGTATTGCACCTGACACACACACATACACACACAGACACATTATTTTAAAGTACACAGAAAATAAGAGGAGAATGAAAAAAGTTTTTTTCTGCAGGTAGAGGTTCACTGAAGGAAGCTTCTACACAGCCAGAGACAGGGATGGTAAACACAGAGTTGCCAACATTCCACCGGCCAATTATGGTAACGGGACAGAGACAGAACGGGACACTCACTCCAGAGTGACCCGAATCCAACAGCCCACATGCAACAGAAGGTTCAACGACACTGATAAGCAGGTTGTGATTGATAGTAAACTGTTGTTTTTTTTGGGGGGGGGGGGGGGGGTTTAATGCGAAATATTACCATTGAATTCAATGGCGGTTGCTAATCTAATTAATTACATTGGTGGCGCATGGTAACCATACAGCAAGCCAGATTTGGCATGCTATTCACGATAGCTCTATTTGGCAATTTTGGTTTAGCAGTCGTCTGCTTTGTTTGTTTTGATGTGTGTCGCAGTAACCCTTGGACAGCGGGTGAAAATCGCTGCAAACAGGGAAATAAAGGACAAAGGGCATCCCATATGGCCAAACCACTTTTTGGCTGAACCGTGGTACGTCCGGGGCCCAATACAGGAGTTTTGGCAAGCTGACGTAAACGTGACTCGGGGGTCAGCTGGGATGGGGGGGGGGGGGGGGTTCAGTCCAGTGAACGCCAGAGTTCTTCATAAACAGCTGCTCGACTCGTGATGACACGCATTTAAACCGCCACGCACAGCTGGCGTTTCCAAAACCGTCTCGAGCTAAAACCATCGCCCTTCCAGTTTTTCTGAAAGCACAAAAATGACACGCTGTGAACCCCATGTTTAAAAAGTGCGTCATCGCCCACTTCACACACCGTCTGCTCCTCAAAAACAACAATCAGCTCCACACAGCTGGATATAGGAGGCCAGGAAACTTTCTGTGGAGAAACTTGCATCACTGAATTACCCATGATTCCCTCCCTGTGTCGACAAGGAGCTGGATGGGGAAGAGGGAAACGAACAGGGACGGCTTTGTGGGCCTAAATATCATCTTCTCATGGTTACGGTCTTATGGTTGTGGTCTTAATAAATAAATAATTAAAAGAATGGCCGTTCCAAGCTTGTGGTACAACATAATGAACTGCACCCTCTTGCTTGCAACCTGATGAATGCTTCTCTCCATTCCCTGCTTGCATTGGTTTCCCTGCCTAAAGAGTCCATCTAAATTCCCCAATATCTACTTAATCACTGTAAATAAAAAAATGTATAAAGTCGGGTAAAGACTTTAACGTTCTTAAGTGCAGCTTTGGGGCAACGAGGGAGAAGGCAGAACTCCAAGCTTTTTTAAAATTTTAAAAAGAAAATGTATTTATTTTTTAAGTGCCACGAGCGACTTTACAATGCCGACAGAACGGGAGCGTTCTCTTTCATCGCCATGGAGACGGGCAAGTCCCGGCCCAGAAGCCGACGCTCCAAGCCACAACAACAAAAAATTAACTGTCAAAAGTGCGTTCTATTGTCCCGAAGAGGGCAAAAAGCAACGCGCAAGAGAGACACGGAGACGTGCGCCTTTCCTGCCCGAATATCCAGTCAGGTGCTTGTCTGGTCTCCACGCAGCTGACAGACGCATTTATATTAAAACAGAAGATGAAAGAGGTGTCGTTTAAATTCGGCACCAGCCAGTACTCTGGGATGGGGGGGCGAGGGGGGGGGGGGGGGGTGGTTGCGCCTCACGGCTACGCGCAGCCAGTATTTAAAATGCATGCACTTGCACGCCAGGCAGCCAAGCGTGTGACACAAACTGCACGCCTTTATTTGGATGCTACATACCACACCACCACATGCAAATGAGTGTATATCCCCAGACACCTTATGTATGTTTACAGATGCATGACATAGTGTGAGAGTGTGTGTGTGTGTGTGTGTGTGTGTGTGTGTGTGTGAGAGAGAGGGAGAGAAAGAGAGGGGGGGGAGAGAAAGAGAGGGGGAGAGAAAGAGAGAGGGGGGAGAGAGAGAGAGAGACAGAGAGGGAGAGGAACCCAGTCGCCAAGCCCTAGGAGGCATTTTGCAACCGACTGGTCCCTTATAAAAATTGAATTTACAGCCGAGTTAAGATTCTAGCCGGGCTCCTGATTAATAATTAATTAGCGACTTGAGCACTAAAAAAAAACAGACAAAAAAGACGGGCGGTGAAGAAAGATGTGTAAGAATGCCCCAGAGGAGCCTGTATTTGCCTCTCTGCCATTCCCCTTCACTGGGGGAGCCTGTATTTGCCTCTCTGCCATTCCCCTTCACTGGGGGAGCCTGTATTTGCCTCTCTGCCATTCCCCTTCACTGGGGGAGCCTGTATGTGCCTCTCTGCCATTCCCCTTCACTGGGGGGCCGTCTCTGTGATTGAGAGGGGGGGGGGGGGGGGGGGGGGTGCAGAACCGGAGCCAGTGGGGGGGATTCAGGGGAACATATGGAGACATGGCGGGGATCGCGCTTGATAAACGAGAAAGCACAGCTTCCAAACGCCATGGAAACAAAGGAAGGTTTTCTACCAGCTGGTGACGTTTCATAACTAACCTATCACCTTCTCCAGAAAAGAAACAAGATTGCCATCGAATGATAGACGACAAACAACGGTATCTAGACCTAATATACGAAACCAAATTAAGACTTTATACATTGCAAAGCCTTCGTTCATAATCAATTGTTGATATGTCTGACATCGGAGCACTTCAGTAGCCTATTTTCCGGACTACGGCTCACATGCAGCATTTCTCCTGGTATCCCAGAATCCCCCGCCCATACGCAGAGGGTTAAGGCGCGTCACGTTAGAAGCCTGACTTTAGGTCACTCGTGTCACATTCCAACTATGATTTCAGCGGACACTGCCGTTAATTCACCCTAAGCAGCTTATTCCTGGTGGTTTAAATATCCTACGCTCACAGCCTAGGGCCTGAGTTACTAAGACATTCAGTCTGTGCAAAACCTTTTAGCACACGCAAAACCAATAACGTAATCAATGATTGGTCATTGGTATTTGTTTGGCACCAATCATTGGTTGTGTTATTAGTTTTGTGTGTGCTAACAGGTTTTGCACATGCTAAAGATCTTAGTAAACCAGGCCGTTAAAGTTTAACACAATTATAAAAGGTATATTTCCCATGTTTAGCATATCGACTTTTATTGCTATGATGCAGTTTTTATACAGAATGTACAGTATTATAGGCCTAGTGCTGTCTGTACAGACTGTAACACACCTCAGTAAATTACAAATCTATCATTTTTAACACAATTATAAATGTATATTTTCCATGTTTTAAGGATTCTGTTTTTATACACAAATGGTATATATATAGGCCTATTGCATTCTGTCAGGCTATTTATTAATTTAAAAAATAAATAAATAAAAAAGCTGTACAGACGGATGACAAATGACTTCACGCCACATGACAAAAAGATTATTTTTGGTACTTCTGGCAGATAGAATGCTGGGTAATTGAGATGGCAGTATTATTTATGCTTTAACCCGCGGGATCGAGCGAGCGAGCGAGCGAGCGCTCAGCGGACCGGAAGAAGCCGAAGCTGAAGGCCATCTGCTTCCAGCCAGGGCTCAGGGGTGAGCACGCCCCTCCCCAGCGCCCCCTGCTGGTCGGCTTTATGACCGCGCTCGGCTCGTGGCAGATAACAGGAGGTCTCGTTCGCGGGTGTGGACACGGCACGCTGTGTAGACAGAGCCGTCGTAAATACTGCACGCTCGCGGCCGCTAACCTCCTGCCGCTAGCTCCCGCCGCCTGTCATGTGATTTAACGTATGGATTTACTTAAAGGCCAACGGGCCGGTGCACAGAATAAGCCCTTACAGTCAGATCTCTGTTAAAGTAAGAGAACATAATGCATGAGCTTTGGAAGCCAGTGAAGTGCGTTGATCGTGAGAGGGAAAACGGCCACCATTAGCCATCCTGCAGTAGAGAGACGTGTCAGAGTGTCAAGAGGCTTCATACTAACACAGAGAGCAGGCCTGTGTCAGATAATTATGTAAAATAATTCAACCCTTTATACACCAGGAAAAAAAAAAATCATGCACATTGCTGAAAAAGAAACCATCTAGTTTAACCAGTATTCACAAAAAAAAATTATCTCATGTGATTCTCATGATTTCATAAGTATTTACAAAATTTACTTTCCATCTGAAAAGTTAAAGTATTTCAAATCAGGCCCAGGTGTGGTTTTGGATCAGTTGCATCATCTACCTGGAATTGTCCTTTGTGCTTCATATAAAACACAATACAGTCTGATGAGTTTGATTTGAAACACAAAATGGACGCCTGTGCTTGCTTTCCGTAATGGCTGGAGACCAGAGATCCCCCGAACCAACCAGATACTCATCTCTTATTGACCATTATGAGCTCTGCAGACCTACCATCTCAAGGCAAAAAGAGCAGGATGTGCCACGGCAGGGAATCAAACCGCAGTCCCGGGGGGGGGGGGATTCATATTTGGGTCATGAGCCCCGCCCTATGGATCGCACCACAAGGTCTCCCATTAAAGCATTTAAAATAAATGAGGACCTTCAGAGAGAAGCCCTGAAATAATTGGAGTGGGGGGGGGGGGGGGGGTGTTGCAATGAGAGATGACAAAATCAATAACAATGGGGGAGGGGCTTTGACAGAATCAATAAAAAGGGGGGAGGGGCTTTGACACAAAGACCCTCTGCTCAGTCCATTAAAACTGCATGAAGACACACACACACGCACACACGCATGCACGCACGCGCGCGCCCACACACACACACACTATTACACAGCAAAAATCTAAAATAACAGTATATATTACATTACATTACAGGCATTTAGCAGACGCTCTTATCCAGAGCGACTTACACAACTTCTTATTACATTTATCCATTCATACAGCTGGATATATATACTGAAGCGATTCAGGTTAAGTACCTTTAGCTCAAGGGAACAACGTCCTACCTGGGAATCGAACCTGCAACCTTACAGTTACAAGGCCAGTCCTTAACCATTATACTACACCGCTGGCCATACAGAGGATCATCCCTCTACAACTTCAGAGGCTAGTCAGTGTTTTATTTCTCACCCATACCCCCTACACAGCTCATAGAAACTGCATCAAATCATCGCAATGACAACCCTCTCTGTCGTCAAGGTGACCCTTCTCCACAGTAAGACGCAGGCGAACTCTCTGGGCCCGTGACAGAGCATGATCTCACCCAAGCATCACTCAAAGTACCGCTAACACAGGTGATAACTCTTTAAAGGTGTAAGACCACAAATATGTGATTAGAATGTTCTTAACTGAACATTCCAATGCTGATGTAACAATAAGGACTGGTAATGCAGTTCTAGAACACTGACTGGACCTTCAAAGGTCACCGTTTTTCTACTTACATTTAAAGTGTTGATATAGGCACAAGATAAAGATGGATGCTCACTATTTAAAATAAACATTTATATTTGAGCTATAGTCAGGAAATAATAGGGATTTATTTTTGGAATAATTTTTTTCATTTATGTTGCCCAGTAACGCTTCGTTTTGATAAGTATGTGCGTGTAGTTGGTGGTGTCATGCTGTCCGATGGCGGCTCGTCTTCAGCACAGTCTCATTAGCGCCTCGTCAAGCTCTGCTCCGCTCTTTTACTCGACGACCCTTTCAGGACCGGCTTCCCAGACCGTCGCTAACAAACCGGGCCTTTGATCCGCGACGGGCGCTGACATTTTAAACGAGCGCGGCTGGGCGAGTCATCGGGATGAATCACCGCGCCTGGTCATCACTCTCACTCACAGAAACAGAGATGCTGACGGACACCTCGTCTTTTTTTGGGCAGATAAATGACCCGCATTCTGTCAGTTGATATTTTTTACCGTCTCCACCTCGAATAAAAAAGAAAAAAAAAGAAAGGAGATGAAGTAATGGCTTCCTGGTTGTGGAAATCAACACATTCACTGGGAATAAAAAAGGGTGGATCTGTCAGAGGAGAAAGAGAGAGAAAAGAAAGGAGTGGATGCCGGAGTGAAAGGATACAGATTTCCCACTGGCTGATGGGAAGGGAGGCGTGGTCATCCGTTACTATTCCTGCCCTGCGCTCAATCACGTAAATGGACACGGATTCATTGATTAAGAAGCCATTTCCTGTATCACAATGGAAGATTGAGCCGTTCTGTACTGCTGAATCACCAGCACACCACACAAACGCACTTAAATACAGCGCCAGGTAAAGCCACTACAAATGGTCTTACGCACTGAGGGCAGGAGCTCACCCCAATGAGCCGTCACTCACTCAAAGGTCCCCAATGACAACCCGTTTCTGACAGCAGCATTTTTTTGGATTGTGTGCGGCGACAGGGGTGCATTCCGCCATGGCGGAAATCAAACGGCGCAATGCGCTCGCGCGTCATGGAGAAAAGCTGCACAGCAACAGCAGGTGCATTGTGGGAAACGCAAGTGACTCTAACGGAGGACCTCCCCCCCTGTAAACCCACCCAACAGTGTGGAAGCCCCCCCCCCATTCCATTATTCAAGTCTGAGCTGAGCAGCACGTAGTACCCCCCTCAAACACCCCCCCCAAAATCATAAATTAATCAAGAGTTGTTAAAACCACATATTACAGTGACACATGAACAACTACCTCCAACAAGGCCAAGAATCTAATTGAACACCAAAGCCATATCCACTAAGATAACAGTAATAACAGTATCTACTAAAGCGTGAACCATCAGTGATATTCACATGAGATACACAGGCATCAGTGATATTCACATGAGAGATACACAGGCATCAGTGATATTCACATGAGATACACAGGCATCAGTGATATTCACATGAGATACACAGGCATCAGTGATATTCACATGAGATACACAGGCATCAGTGATATTCACATGAGAGATACACAGGCATCAGTGATATTCACATGAGATACACAGGCATCAGCGATATTCACATGAGATACACAGGCATCAGTGATATTCACATGAGATACACAGGCATCAGTGATATTCACATGAGATACACAGGCATCAGTGATATTCACATGAGATACACAGGCATCAGTGATATTCACATGAGATACACAGGCATCAGTGATATTCACATGAGAGATACACAGTCTTAGACATGACAAGAGAGGCATTGAGACCTCTTCAACCACATATGTCATTTTATGGGACACTTAATTCAGTACATTACATTTATGCATTTATGAGCCCAGTTTGTTAAGCATAATGCTACACTGCCACCCAGAACAAATTAAATATGAGAAGCCAGTTATTCAGAGACAATACAAAGTGCACATTAAACTATATCCAATGTATAAAATAAGGAAATTCCTGGCATCAGACCCGGGATGGATAAGCTCATATTCCAGGGAAATATTTGTCCTCACCAAAACAATCAAATTACAATATTTACCACATCACAATATTTACCCATTGCCCAGTCATGCAATTAAGGATTTTTTTAGCATGATGAAATTGCTTAGATGTAAAATTCACCCCAATATTTCCAGCAGAGACAGCTCACAGCTCACTGCCAATTTAGACATGAAAAAAGCAAGCAGCGCTGCTGGGCTCGACATCGGCGACATCATCAAACATCACGTTTCTCACTTGTGCCTGACGTGCGCAGAATCATTAAAGGAGCGAGCAGCATCACCTTCGCCGAAGCAAAAAAAAAACAATAAGACGCTTTCAAAATGTTAGTACAGCAAGCAAAATTAAATTACACAAAACCAGCAGAGGGAGAGTATTAAAAAAAAAAATGCTGATATTTCTTGAGCCCATAATTGATACACAAGTGTTTTTGAAAATGATGCAGAACCAGCACAAATGTACCAATAAGCTGCTCACAGGCGGAAAAAGAAGGAAAGAGAAAATGATGATGATGATGTTTGTTTAGAGGAAGGCAGCTCTGCACTTTAAAGTCCTGAGAAAAAAACCATGAAAAAGCTGCGAATAGATAAAGAAGCACAACATGGAGACCTGACGGCCCTGACAACACAACGGCTCTACAGAACACGCCCTGACAACACAACGGCTCTACAGAACACGCACGCACGCACGCACGCACGCACGCACGCACGCACGCACAGAATAAATGTGTACAACAGAGAGGGGGGGAGGAAGAGGAGGGGGAGGAAAAGTGTGATCTATCCGTTCTTTTAATCCTTTATGTTTTGAGCACTTATTTGAGAGTTGTTGTTGGTGTTGAGTGGCGTTATCTCCTCTGTAGGGGAGATGTAACGGCGCTCTAACGCTCTGATGCGCCGCGCCGCCGCGCTAGCAGGCCGATGTAACGGCGCTCTAACGCTCTGATGCGCCGCGCTAGCAGGCCGATGTAACGGCGCTCTAACGCTCTGATGCACCGCGCCGCCGCGCTAGCAGGCCGATGTAACGGCGCTCTAACGCTCTGATGCGCCGCGCTAGCAGGCCGATGTAACGGCGCTCTAACGCTCTGATGCGCCGTGCCGCCGCGCTAGCAGGCCGATGTAACGGCGCTCTAACGCTCTGATGCGCCGTGCCGCCGCGCTAGCAGGCGGATGAAACGGCGCTCTAACGCTCTGATGCGCCGTGCCGCCGCGCTAGCAGGCGGATGAAACGGCGCTCTAACGCTCTGATGCGCCGTGCCGCCGCGCTAGCAGGCCGATGAAAAGGCAGGTTTTACCCAGTCCAGTGAGGGGCTGAGTAGCTATGCTGGGAGAGAGGCTGCGCTATAAACAACAGCGCTATGCTCAGGCTAATCAATAACAAACAGGGAAACACACACATAAATTATACAAAAACATGCGCGCACACACACACACACATAAATACACACGCATGCGCACGCACGCACAAACACACACACACACATATATACACGTACATTATACAAAAACATGCACACATACATAAATACACACAAGCATATACACGCGCACACACACACACACGCGTAAATTATACAAAAACATGCACACACACAAATACACACAAGCACATCCACACACGCGCGCACACACACACACACACACGCGCACACAAATTATACAAAAACATGCACACACACATAAATATACACACATACAACATATATACAAAAAAATATATACACACATACACGGCAAGCAAGCAGTTGTTCACTCTCACACACATAATTCCAAACCACATTCTCTCACACATACATTCCAAAGATCTGTAAATATTGAAACAAGCAACACCTGTTTAAAATGGTTTTTTGGTTTTTTGAGATGGCTTTGTGGTTAGACTGAATCAGGCCAAAGGTCACTCACTACTGCAGTGAAGGACTGAAGATAAAGCTATCTACAGCAATCAGAGGCACGTCCATTTCAACTCTACAGTACATACGAGCAGTGGGAGCTGGCTTTAACCCTTTAAAGGGGTAATAAACACTAAATCATATACTTTCAGTTATGAAGCCGAGTATCTTGTCTCCATTTCATAAATCACATATATCCTATTGTTAAAAAAAAATGTAAATGTAATTAAGCTGTGCCACCGCATTTTGTGTCAAAAAAGAGGCATTCGCTAAAATCCAAACTGAAAAGTTCTGTTTGAGCCACGCCCCTATCCGTGATGTGAAAAAAAGGTAAAAACCTTTTTTCCAGGTAAGCAAGTCAATGCCTCCTCTCTCCCTCTTCTTTATTGATGGGTATTCAAACTGCGCAAATTAACGTTAGCCCTTTAATTTCAAACGGGTTTCCCCTTGCTGGCTCCGCCTACATGCCTATGATGCATTACGGAATGGATCTATCGCTCCTCCCCCTAACTGTAACTCCTCCCTCCTCCCATCCGTCTGTGCTCTCTTACTCAAGCAAAATTTGCGTCTTTTGAAATTGTGAAGTGGGCGGAGACAGAACAAAAGCCAGTGTTTATTACCTCTTTAAGGTGTAAGATCACAAATAAGTGATTAGAAAGTACGTAACTGAACATTCTAATGCTGGTGTAACAATCACTGCTGGTAACTGAAAGCAATGGAGTTCTAGAACACTGACTTAAACATTCCAAGAAGCCTCCTCTTCAAAGGGTTAAACCTGAAAGTTCCAGAGGCAGGCGAGTGCTCTTCCAGTCCCAAGAGGACGGTGGATCCGCTCATTATTGCTGCAGCATTCCGAGCAGAAAGCGGTCCGTGAGATCAGGTCCCACAATCCCCTGCCACCCGTCATTTAATGAGAATTCCGTGTTTGGGATTAAAATGTACCCGTTTAGCCCCGTCATTTGTATTCTGGAAATGAACAAAATGATGCAATAGTTGGCAGGGAATCAACAAATGACCTTGAGGCCTCATTCAATCAAACCCGCAAAGCGATTTGTCGTTAAATATCGATATCCCACGAGGCACCGTGGAAACACGTGCAGGAACCTTAATGATGGTGCCGGGAGCTAGAGGAAGAAGGAGAGAGAGAGATGTTCTGGTACCTCTCCATTCTGTTTGTGTGTGTGTGTGTGTGTGTGTGTGTGTGCGCGAGTATGAGTGTGTGCGTGTGTGAGTGTTCAGTACTGCAGTGAAAAGAAGCCATTCTGTCTGTTTGCCTCGATGCCGTTTGATAAGTAAGCTCAGTTTGAGAAACTCAATTCCCTCACTGTGTCATTAAAACCGTCACACACAAGCTCATCAGTATTCAATCTGTGTATTCTTGGGATCAACTTTTTCATTTTGTCTTGCTGCCCTATATCCAGCATGTGCAGGTTACCCATAGTTCTCCATTTTTTAGAGTGTTAGCTTGCAAGTTGACAATAGTGCACTGTGATGAAATCAAATCTGCGCCACAATCTTAAGGTTCAAAACATACTTTTGCTGACTAAACCATTAGGTCTCTAGAAATCCCCAAGTAGTCAAACTCAACAGAACTTCCAGGCAACACAACCACTTCCTAGGAAGATTAGCACGAGTAACGTAAAGTTACTGCAATAAAACTGTCCAGGGTGTGACATTAACACCAGCCACCAGCCACCAGCCAAATGCTAGTACAATTTTGATTGTGCCTGGTAATATTTGCTACTCTAGCAGCCACTTTGGCAGGTAACCAGCCAGGTGGTGTTATAATATAAGAGGTAATGTGGCTGGTAAAATGTTGAAAGTGGCTGGTGATTTTTAGACTCCACAAGCCACTCTGGCCAGTGGGTGAAAAAGTTAATTTCATACCCTAAATCTGTCCAAAAAAAAAAACACATCTTTCCAAAAGCAGCCCCTCTAGACTGCACATCATCTTCAAAATTCAGTCTTCGGCAACCCTGACAGGCAGAAAATACGTCCTGACCACAGATTCTGTAGTCTCACCAGATATGGTACTCACATCTCCTGCATTCCTTCTGTCCTCTCAGCTTCTTAACTACAGGAGGTTCCTGTCAGTAACAAGGACCTTTTCAGATCTCTTAATAAAAATATAACACAACCCATTCCTTAGAATTGCTAAATATTCAACTCCTATATGCCTTATTTTTTAACTAAAGGAGATTCCCGTTGGTAAGAGGAGTTTGTGGTGCTGAATTACACTACAGAATGTCCATCAACACAGTGTAGTGTTCGGTCATGTCACATTAATTCATTTTCAGAAGGTGCATCAAATTTTAATGTTTGGGTTTCAACAGTAGGGAGACTGGAGTATGGAGCTGCCTATCTGGTGAGTGTAAAGTATCTGTGGCCTGGCTACAATGGGGGACATCAGCACGGAACCTCCTGCGGCATCATCAGTGACATCACAATGCCCCTGAGGGCCACTGACCACATGACCCTACTGCTCATGACCACAGAAACAAACCCGTAGTCCATTCTGTGACATCACAAAGAGGATGTCGGCCATGTCAGATTACTCCTCCATGGAAACACTGTTAGATTACAGTGTTAACACTATAATGATAACAGACAAAGCAATTATCTACATAACCATGATCTGTGGTGTACAGGGCATATAACAGATGCACACACACAGACATGGATGCACGCACGTATTTGTGCGCTTGTGTTTTCGTAGTTACAGAGGACACTGGGACTGATATTGCTCGGTTCTTGTTCGTCAGATCAGACCTGGAGGCCTGCGTTTCTGGCAAAAGCACAAACGCTGTGGAGAGTGAAAAGGTTCCCCAATCTCTGTCGCATCGCAGAATAAAGAGCCAGATAAAATCTCTAAACGGGAACACACAGGACACAAAGACAAAGACAAAGACAAAGAGAGAGAGAGAGAGAGAGCGCAAAGAAAAACAAAGCACCGTTTTTTCCACATAATACTGCATATTAGATCAGGAGACCTACAATAAGCAACAACAATAAAAAATGTCCTAAATGCCCTTTCAAAACCAGCAAAAAGCACAAAGTGGGCATGGAGCACATTTCCACAGCATTTAAGAGCCAAAGGAAAGCAGAAAGGTCAACGATGCCCTGACCCTGTTACAGACAACATGTCTCGACCGGAACCATGTTACCGTGAGAGGATACGAGGGCAGCCTGCCATTAACGCTGCCCTCCACCGTATACTGATTGATTTTTAATTCGATCCTCGAGCACTCCAGATGAAGCACACAACCACTGCCACATCCGGACCTCATCTCCGTCTAAACAAAGGAGTCTGCAGGAGGTGGGGAGCAGCAGAAGGTGGGGAGCAGCAGGAGGTGGGGAGCAACACCAGGCTTTTATCTCTCAGTAACAACACTGGCAATGATAGACTGCGCCTAGCACACAACTCAGAACTCCAACACAGCAAAACACTCTGTCGCCTTCTACCACTCAAAGTTATTCCTGCAGCACTATAAAAGTGATATAACATTGACACGTTCACTTGAGAATGACAGCAATATTAACATGCATGCAATGAATGTGCTCCAGAACTAGGCACACAGACAGACACACAATCACTTACACACACAGCTTTTGTTTATCGCTAATCCCATCATAGCAATATTGCTCCCTTGTGGGAAATGAAAACCGTGTTCATACATAAAAACACACACATCATGACTATATTTAGCAGAAAAGAAAGAAGAAAAAACCTCGAGTTCCGACATGCGAACGGCAGCAAGGTAAGCGTAAGAGACAGGACGCGCGATTGGCCAGGTTTGGATGCGCGATTGGTCAGGTTTACCTGCGTTTTGGTGGATATAGCAGCTCCTAGCAGCTCATAGCCTGTGCTCAGAGAACAGCCTTCTCTCTCTGAGGGCTGACGAGACAATGACACCGTCACCAGCGGAGACCGAGCTGTTACCCCGGCAACTGCATCAGGGAGGGGCGTCCTGAACGGAAGGGGGGGGGGGGGGGTTGAGCGGAATGTTGGGGTGAGGGGCTGGGGTTCTGTGACACTCCCTGCACCCCGGGACACATGCACGCACACACACAGACACACACACACACACACACACACACACACACACTAACACCCGACATGCTTCGGCCTCACCAGGAGCCCACGCGTGTTCCCAGGACACACACACAAACACACTCTCACACACACCCGACCGGCGTGGGCCTCACCGTGAGATACCAGAGGGGTGTTTTAGCACATGCTGCCAATTAAGCACTGTGCTCCATTACCCATGAGCACAAGGAATAACAAACCATCCGGGGTCAGGCGCGCAAAATTCGCCTGTCAGTATTTTTATTTATTTCTTTTTTTTGCACATGGCTATTTCTGCAGCCTTGGCACAACCTGAAAAAAGGTCGTAGAGGATTGACATTTCAATAAAAAAAAGTGGGCTACGCAGTACAATAATAAGGTCACGGTGTCAATCACACGCGTGTGTCTGTCGGTCACTGTGGAAGCGGAACATTGCGGAGCTGGTGTGCAGACAGTCTAACTGCTGAGCTGAAAACAATCAGCGCCTTTCTGAAGGTCAGCCGTGTGCAAACCACAGCCTCAGAGGAAACAAGCGTTTTATACGAGAACCAAAACCACAATTCAGTGCTTTAACAGCAAATCTATGGAAAAACAGCGTATCTAATATGAGCAATAATAATAATAATGATGATCATAATTTGCTCTGTTCCAAATTTCCATGCACACAAAAAAACAAAGCAACAGAGAGAGGGAGAGGGAAAGAGAGGAAGAGAAGGGGAGAGGGGAAAATGGAGGGAGAGACAGAGAGAGGGAGAGGGAGAGGGAGAGGGAGAGGGACTGTAACTGAAGGGCTTGCGTTTCTGTAGCGACGTGTAGGATATTGACAGGGGGCAACGGGTCTATAAATTTGGGACGGGCGGGGCCTTAACGGCATGGCAGGCTGCCGCGCCTAATTTGACACGACCCAGACAACCTCTCTCTGTCTCCCTCCCCCTCTCCTCTCTTTTAAAGTGCTTTATTGGCATGACAAATACAGCCACTTGTGTTGCCAAAGCATTACATAATAAAACTACGTACAATATGGAGGATAGGTTATGGATTATATATTTTTAAAAATTCTCTTTCTCTTTCTCCCTCCCAGGCAGAGTTCCAATGTGCCGCGGGTAAGCCCAGCTGCTAAGACCCCCACAGCCCCTGGGCAAGCCAGGCTGGGGGTGGGCAGCTGACAGTTGTCTCTCCGGCTGCAGAGCTCTGCTGCTCAATCTGCCCTTTGTCTGGCTCTGAAGCGGCTCTGACACGGCGGTATGCTGCATCCGCGCGGGCCGTCTGCCTCCGCAGCGCGCCCATTTGCTTATGAATAAACCGGTCTGGCCTGTTCCAGCCGCCCGCCCTGCCCCTGCCACGCCCCACCCCGCCACAGTCACGCCAGCCTGTTCTCCTATTCTAGTGGGAGCTCATACACACACATATACACAGACACAGACACACTCACACACACACACACACACTTTCCAATTCTATTCTACGCCCATTCGCTGTTCAAGCCAGCGCACTTTCCTTCTCTTGGAAGCCCTACATTTCCATTTTGTCCCTGAGTGGATGCTGCAGGCCTAAAAACCCTAGTGACTCACTGACTGCCTGGCTCACTGACTGCCTGACTCACTGACTGCCTGACTCACTGACTGCCTGACTCACTGAGCAGCTTCCCCACAGAAAGGAAGTCTTAGCGCTAAGTGGCCGAGGCCGGAAGCAGAGCTCTGGTTTGAGTGATATTTGCAGCTGGAGCTTGAGGAGGAGCATTTCTCACCAGCAGAGACTGCAGTGTTCAGACACACGCTGCTCCACGCTGCTCCACGCTGCTCCACGCTGCTCCATGGGGAATGGGACACAAACACAAACCAAAAAAACCCCAGATCATTTACCCTGCAATTAGAGGAAATGAACCACCAGCCAAGGGAAGAGGACAGAACACTTGCATAAGAGGAAGGGAAACTACACAAGAAGCTTGAGTTTCTCCTTGCTGCCGTTGCCGTTGCCTTTGGCTTGTGGGGGTTTAGCCTGGGTTTTTCTGCCAAGCACATTGTGACAACTGGTTGTGAAATGCGCTATATAAATAAATATTGATTTGATACGGTGATCTGTGCTTTTAGACAAAGACTTCAGACAAAAACTACAATCTGTAAAATGGCAACTGAGACGCATGGCAAAGCCACATCGATAAAGGAAGCACCTCTCCTTACGCAGCTGGCTATAGGTTCAGCTGTAGGAGAGAGCCCAGAGAGTATAAAACACAGGTATCAGAGTATAAAACACAGGTATGAGAATACACAGCAAAACGTTCAGTGTTAAATCAACTCTTACAGAGTTTATATGAGTCCACTCTGGCTAGAGTGATATTTAATTTACCGTGTTTTAAACACAGGTGTGATGATATAAAACAGGTACACAGGTAGGTCACGTCACCCAGACACTCGTTGGCGAACGCCGTCTAAACGGCATCCTGCATGTTTTCAAACCAGGTCCTGCCACGGTGTCCTGATAACGGCAGGAGTCCTGAGCCCTGGTGCTGAAGAGACGCAGGGTCTGCTGGCTTCTGCTTTCACCACAAATATGAGCAACCAGTTCAGACCCACAGCCCCAGGGGCCACATGTATAAAACTCCAGGGGCCACATGTATAAAACTGAGTAAAAGAACGCTCAGAGAGAGAGTCGGAAATGTGCTTAAGCAAAGTTTTGCGTTTTCTCCCTCTGCCTTTCGGTCACGGTGTCGCCATATCACACGGACTCCAAACATTGCGTACGGATGGTGTCCAGCATGTGCAGAGGTACGCAGATTCTCAAGCACGTTATATTATACATCTGAATTTCTGCGTGGAAACTCGCTTACGCTGCTTTCTGAGGGCATTTTTCTGCTCAGCACTGTTTATACACGTGTTCCCTGGAGTCAGAGAATGCTCATTAATGCTCTCTGAACTTCAATTCAACTCCAAGCCACAATCCTACACTCTGTGCTGCGATCACGTTTGCTTTGAAGTGCCTCGTCCTTCCGGCGCAGGTGAACAGTACCTGATGTTCACTAAAGAGGAGGCAGGGAAAAGTGCTTTGATGTGACAGAAGGCTCCTTTCCAGCAGCTCCGTCCTCAGAAGCTTATCATCCCCACAAACGCGTGCAGGCCTTTGTTCCCACGACAAACTGAGCGAGCCTGTCAGGTCTCTGCTCGTCTCTGCTGCGGGATGTGAAGGAATTACACTTGTCCCGTTTCACTCAATTTCCCTCCAAAATCACCAGCTGTAAAAGGCCTCAAAAACACCTCCCTGCAGAGCCTCATATTGTCCATTGATTTCCTGAAGCAGTAAATGTGTGGTAAATAGTAGGTCGGCTTTTCCCTCTCGCTCTGATGCAGTTTTTTCTCTGAATTCTGGGCAGAATTCAGTGAGGTCATGTGACACATGATGTCATAATGAGCCACAGAGAAAATATTAATGGATGGTTGGCGTGATCTGATCCCAGTACGGTTGCCTTTTCAGCACACAAATCCTCAGAAGGTACTGTATGTATCAAACCTTAGCATAACCTGGAGAGAAAATGTTAATGTAGGCTAAACCATCTCTCTATCTCTATCTCTCCATCTCTATATCTCTCTTTATCTCTCTGTGTGTATCCATCTGTATCCATCTCTCCCATGCTTCCACACACAAAGCAGTCTGTGGGCGGCAGCTGCATGGAAGTGGGCCTGATGGAGGAACAGCTGAAGGGGTCAGGGGTCATAGGTCAGCGCGTGTGACCTGGCAGTACTCAGTTACACAGGGAGGAGAATGGTGTCCAAATTGACACCACAGCCAGGGGTCAAAAAGTTTACTGCAGCTAAACTAAAAGAACGGCGTGAGGCTCCTTCACAACTGGGGACATAAGTTAGGGTTAGACTAAGAGTGTGGGGTTACACTAACGCTAATATATGCCTCCTAACCCCCAACGACACTCATAATAACCCTAGCTTCAATTCACTAATCCCTAACCACACACTATTAAACTAACACTACACTACACAAACGTCTACACCAGGGTTGGGAATCTTATTCGAAAAGGGCTGGTGTGGGTGCAGGTTTTTGTTTTAGCCCAGCACTAAGACACCTGATCCTACTTATCAAGGTCTTGATTGAAGACCATGATGGGTTAATTAGTAGAATCAGGTGTCTTAGTGCTGGGCTAAATCAACCTGCACCCACACCGGCCCTTTACAGATAAAACCTGCACCCACACCGGCCCTTTACAGATAAACCCTGCACCCACACCGGCCCTTTACAGATATAACCTGCACCCACACCGGCCCTTTACAGATAAAACCTGCACCCACACCGGCCCTTTACAGGTAAAACCTGCACCCACACCGGCCCTTTACAGATAAAACCTGCACCCACACCGGCCCTTTACAGATATAACCTGCACCCACACCGGCCCTTTACAGATATAACCTGCACCCACACCGGCCCTTTACAGATAAAACCTGCACCCACACCGGCCCTTTACAGATAAAACCTGCACCCACACCGGCCCTTTACAGATAAAACCTGCACCCACACCGGCCCTTTACAGGTAAAACCTGCACCCACACCGGCCCTTTACAGATAAAACCTGCACCCACACCGGCCCTTTACAGATAAAACCTGCACCCACACCGGCCCTTTACAGATAAAACCTGCACCCACACCGGCCCTTTACAGATAAAACCTGCACCCACACCGGCCCTTTACAGATAAAACCTGCACCCACACCGGCCCTTTACAGATAAAACCTGCACCTACACCGGCCCTTTACAGATAAAACCTGCACCTACACCGGCCCTTTACAGATAAAACCTGCACCCACACCGGCCCTTTACAGATAAAACCTGCACCCACACCGGGCCTTTACAGATAAAACCTGCACCCACACCGGCCCTTTTTGGATAAGATTCCCCACTCCTGCTTTACACCCTAATCCCTAACTTCTATTCCCGAGCCCCTAAATCTTTTGCTATACCTAATTTCTACCCCCTTTACCCCTAACCCTTATGGGAGAGTAGGAGTGAGACTCGGACTGTAACAAATTAATTTGGACACAGCGGCTTCCATTCCAACAAAGGTACTTTATCATCTCAAACGGTGCAGCTCAAACACGCGTCTCTCAGTCGCAGCTCTGCGTTTCACATGCACAGAGAACAGTGTGATCATTTCTGTTCATTTCCTCACACACACAGACAGACAGACACACACACACACACACACACACACACACACGTACACAACTTCACAGGAAAGTGGCTGTCGCTATGTTACACCCCCCAAAAGTTGATTTAAAAAACACAGAAACCTCAACAAAACCAAATCTGCTCCCCTACTGGGGGTGAAGAATGCCATCAAAAGTCTTAAAAAAGAAAATAGCTTTCAAGCAATTAGCACATCCATTAATGAGCAAATGAAAACAGACTTTGCTCTGAACTGAGAGAGAAGCCAAAAAAAACCCTGCCTAATTAACTGTTGCAGAAAGAGGCAGTGAGCATCTGAAAAAAGGCCCAAAACCATGTGGATTTGGGTGACCTTGACTGTTACTATTTTACCAAGTCCTAATTTAATTTTGCACAACGATCCCATGATGCTTAGCGGTCCTGTGAATACGAGCCTGGCCTAAATCAGTGAGAGACGTTTGACTGACGTCAGCCACGGGAGGGTGGGGCTTCATGTCAAGGCCAACCTTTAGACAGCCTACACCCCTAGTCCAGATTCGAAAGCAGAATTGTTTACAATTGCAGAGGTTGGCGGGTCGGGTGTTGGCTATCAAACCCCACCCATCGACATACAACCCTGCCCTCGGTATCCTGCAGACAGATCCACTTTAAATTAGTGGCAGATTTGGGAGCTTCAGGGTGAAGATGGGCTCCATGGAAGAACCAGGAAAGCCTCCACTCTCCGTGACTGAACTATGACCTCAGGCCCCTGGTTGCCACGTCGTCTGGCCCCCTCTGGGATTAACCCTTTGAAGAGTAGGTTTTTTTTGGAATGTTTTTTTTAATTTTTAATTTTTTTATTTTATTCTAAGTCAGTGTTCTAGAACTCCATTGCTTTCCAGCAGTGATTGTTACATCAGTGTCAGAATGTTTAGTTAAGAACATTCTAATCACATATCTTACACCTTAAAGTTATTGCACTTAAAGAGCTCATTAAGCCACGAGATAAAGACGCCAGCTTACCTTTTCCAAATTTATAAACAAGAAACTGATAACCTTTCATTTTAATGTAAAGTATGTAACTTACCATTGATAAATATTGAGTTTTGAAACCGGTCTTTCAACACTACAGTTACACTCACAATGACATGCAGCTTTACTTCAGATTTATTACTTATTAAATATGACACAGGAGAGTAAGCCTGCATTATCTTACAGGCAATCATTTCATTGACAGTTCTAAAATCCATTTATTAATAACAAAGAGAAAACATAATGAAGACATTTAAAGAGTAGACGATGGTGGTTTTGATGGGCTTAAATGTCTGGCACTTTCATAGACAAATCTAATTAGACACATTGATGACTAAAGAGAACAGAAAAATAATATCTTTATTAATCACTATTAATCTCAGAGCCTCATAAATATACTGCAATTTTCTGCTTATCTTCCTCACCATGATTTATTCCCCCAAGAAAGCTGTACAGAAGCATCTATGAATGAAGAACCATTGTTTAAAAAAACAAAACACATTCACTAAATAAAGGTGTGCACTCTTCCTTTTCTATAATACAGCTTTGTAAAAACAGCACTTAGACTGGCAGGAAAGGTTAAAAAACAGGAAGTGCCCCTGAGTCCTTTCCTCGGAGCAGGTGCAGGGGGAGTCAGAGCCTCACGGCATTTACTCTGGAGCAGTGACTCTTAACTTTAACCCTTTGAAAAGTATGTTTTTTAGGATTTTATTTTATTTTTTTCAAAATTCTAAGCCAGTATTCTAGAACTCCATTGCTTTCAGTTAACAGCTGTGATCGTTACATCGGCATTAGAATGTTCAGCGAAGAACATTCTAATCACATACACATACATTCTAATACACATACGACCTCATACCTTAAAGGGTTAGAATGCTGAGTTTAGATTACGAATACATGGACTGTTCTCAGATCAGTGCTTGAGGAAAGCACCAAACTACAGCCTCGTGGGCAAGATAATCAGACGGGCCCAGATTGCCAGCGGCTCTGTGGAGTACTTATTAACCACGGAACAGATTGTGCTGCCCTATGAATCAAAAATTTCTTGGAAATAAAGGTCATTTTCAGAAGGCCATGAATAAGACTGTCTCAGTGAAGAACTGCTGAACAGAGGTAAAGCCCTTTCCACGATGGACATTTCCCATATGCTGAAATAGCTCCTAAATTATGTAAAAATTATTCCTCCAAATACCATCACGCAGTTTTTCCTTCATATTTATGAAGAACTAAAACGTAGGATAACGTACTCCTCATCAGCATTGCAGGCTTGAGCGAAAGCCCTGAATCCGCTGCCACTAGGGGGTCAAAGGTCACACCATACACCTCACTAATCTCAAGAGGTATTCATGTCAAAGGTGACAAGTCAGAAAAAGTGTGTCAAAAGGCAGCTAAACCTCACGACTTCAACATGAATGCTTGACTGCAACCAGTTTGAACTCTGTCCCGCTACGTTGGACACAGAAAGGAGGATAACTAAAATTTCAAAATACGCCGCCGCCAACAACGAAGGGCTCAGGGCATTTGCTGAAATTTGGAGGCACCAGTTACTGGTGATGACCAAGAAAATTACCCACAAAACACGACAGGCCACTGAACAGTATTATGGCAATATTTAGCCTGTGTTTCTCGGATTTAAGAGAAAATGGGTTTCTTTATAGTTATTTGTCCACAGTTCACTCTCTCGTGAAGTCTTTTGTTAATGGAATTAATGTAGGCTACAGCCCAGTGAACTGTACAATTTTTGAATATGAATATGTGACGAGAATAATTTAGCAAGACAGCTGAATGCATATGGCTCAATGTAGCAGTGTAGCTTTTGTAGTTTTTTTTTTGGCCATTTTCACTGACTTTTTCATTATGTTTTTACCACTAAATTACTTTTCCGGATTATAACTTAAGTCACCAAACCGTGCGCCGTGAAATTAGCAGCCAGTGCGATTTGTGTTTATTTAAACCATTTACCTCAACGCAGAAAAGAGCGCACGCTTTTACATTAACGTAAGAAGTAATGTTGTTTCAATGTAGAAAATCAGTTTGCATTACGCTCCTAAAGGACAGAGAAGCGGTATCCGAAAACGGGGAAAACCATCAGCCCTCCATTCCGATACAGACATCGTCTTTCAAAAACGGCTGAAATAAATAATCCGTTTCTTACGTACTGTAGGCTGGATCCTATCTTCAGTCACATTTGATGTTGTGGAGATGCCATAGTGGGAGAAAAAATGAAGACTGGGCCTGTTATAAAATAAAAAAAACATGAAACTGTTCATAGACAGACGTAGGGCCTATAGGAATAGACCATATAATTATAGGAGGTCCCCGAGAGAAAGAAAAGTAGGTGAATAGAAAAAGACTGTGCTTTGTCTCATTTTGTACCCTCGGCCTCGGAGCTCAACAGCTGAAGCTGTCACTGTCTTTCCTTTTGCTTCTCCCTAATTTAGGACGTTATGACCGATGGGTGCATTCGGCCCCATTAGAATATATCCATTCTCCCTCTCTAGGGAATGCAAATAGCCAAACTACCTTAGGACAATACATCGTCTCCCATTCAAAAGTGAAACATAAGGCATCGGGGCTTTACCGCAGCTATACCCATTATCATTCCATGTCACAATTTACAGCTGGATCCAGTTCATTTGGTGTGAATGTGCAGATTGTGTACCATCATCGTGCTTTAAAGGAAAATCCCGCAAAAATAAGGTGGATAGCAGAGAACATTTCTAAGTGATCATTCTGACATTTTTTCTTTTGGCAAATGCAGAGTAAGTCAAAACGGACATGGAGCACTCTTTAGAGTCCAAATAATGGCCAAGAAAAAAATACTTTCAAAATAAGGAGTGGCAGCAGTAGGCTAGGCTACGTTAACAGTTCGCAGTAGGCTAATGTGCACATCTTATAAATACTTAGCGTTTTGTGATACAGTTATAGTTATAAAAGATATGCAATGCAAATAACGTGTCAGTTAAAACATATGGAGACGTAATCGTAGTATTACAATTAAATATGTAGTTAAAGCTATAGCCTATACAACGGTGTATCTACATAGCTATAGATATACTACATTAGAACAGACTTCATTTTGACATTCATTGATGAAACGCATGGATTGTAAGATCGCCATCATCTCTACTGCAATGCTGACGCTTTGCAAGTTTTACATTAGGCTACTTACCGTAGTATGACATAATGCAGCTAGCATGCTAACAAACAAAAAAAAACATCATAAAATCTGAGACCGAAATGTAATATTAAGAGGCATTTGACCCATACCTTATTATGTATCCGGGGACTGAGCGTGTCTCTTTTCTTCAGATAATAGGCTACACAGCAATGGAAAATATAGTATTAGCCGGCAGCTAAAGCTACATCACACCGTCTGGTCACTCCCTCGCAAAATGTGTAACTTCCCGGCCACACAGCCCCGGTTTACTGAGCTGTCTGTCAGCGCTGAGCTTCTCCCGTCGTCCAAACAGCTCTTTTCACTCTGTTCGCATTTACGCTACCGAACACATCTTCTATAATGACCCCAAGTTTTTTATTTTTTAAATACCGCACTAAACTGAGCCAGCTGTCCACTGTCTCCCTCAAAAAACTGTGACTTTGTCGCAACTGACTTCCTCCCGACCAACCGAGTCCCTTTAAATCAAAGATGTCCGCTCGCGCTCCGTGGCCGTGTTCCCAGCAGCCCCCGCGCGCGTTTATCAATGACGTTTTGTTATTTGACTGTTTGGTCTTAGGGCGGGGTCCAGATCTGCCTTTGACAGTAGCAGCTACTTTGTTACTAAAAAAGATTTCTGTTGAGACATAATTAGCCTTTTTTATATGTTAAAGGTAAATGAGGTCCAACGCTCGACCAACGTCAATGTAATGACGATTTCCAAAAATATCGATAAACATATGAGGCTAAAATTTAAGATAGTTTTTTCTGTATATATTTTTTAAAAAGAATTGTGGGACATATGGGCTTTACAAGGGAATTCGAATGGTCCTGTTTCAATATGTAGCTATATAGTCCAGGCATAGTTACAAAAACATTTGCTTTGAAAATACCTTATCCATCCCTGATCTTCAGTTCTAATTGTAAAAAAAATCCACAAAGGGAGAATACAGTACAATACAATAGATTGCTCATGGCACATACCCTGCACTGAATAATATTAAAAATAAAAGGTAATGTCTAGGTTCATTCATAATAAATACAATCCATGATGGATTGCGACAGTGAAGATTTGCCATACTTTGAGCGTTGACTTCAGCGTGTCCCCTCAAGTATAGATATGTCCCTCTACTGTCCTCTGGTGGTGGCACTATGCATGGCAATCGATGTCAAATTTTGCATAGTGCGCTTTTTAACTGAATTACATGAGATTGCATGGTTTTTATCACCTTCATATCCTTGCTAGATGTCCTGACAAGGTTTTATTTGTGTTCATTAACTTCTCTCTGCTGGGATACCCAGTCTCTAAATTCTCTCACCTTGTCCCCTAGTTTCTCGTATACCATCTATGCAGACTGTGACTGTGCAAATTATTTCCTTCTCCATCAATCGGTTTCCTTGTTTTCCTGCTCGGTTCCCCTTCAGGGAAAACCTGGGTAGCACTAAGTCTCTACTACCTTCCTTCCATTAATATATGCTTTTGTATAATCATACTGGACACTCTGGATTCCATTACTTTAACAGGATAAAAGCATGCCTGAGTTGAAAAATCCATTTAGTACTTCAAAGGATAATTGCACACTCAGTACTGACTGACCCGTTGAATTTTTGTGTTTTTTTAATTATTTTTTTAAGAGCACTTGTTAGCGAAGATTCTCAGCTTCACCGTAGCCAGGCAACACCCTGTGCACAGTAATTAGCGGCCTCATGCCGCTGCGTTTTATGGAAACTGGAGCTTCTGCAAGAGCCATGCAGATGGCACAAGGCTGCAGAGACGACACAATTTCAACCTTCACAGAACCATCGGAGTCCACGGCCAGGCACAGCCAATCAGGCGAGGATGTGAGCTGCACTATTTCTGTTGAAACACGGCTCCCAACCTGCTTGTAAGAATGCGAAAGGCTAATATCTATAGGGAAATATCTGGGGCCTGTTTCAGAAAGCGGGATTACTGGGTAAGCTGGATAACTGCAGTAAGTAAAACCCGGAACAGCTCTTTTTACTTGAGTCCATGTTCCAGATTTAGGAGGGTTCCGGGTTTTACTCAGTGCAGTTATCCATCTAACTCAGTAATCCTACATTGTGATACAGGCCCCTGGTTTTAAGTTTGATTATACATGTTTACTGTCTAATCTCTCTGCTTTGGGTCTTCAGGTTAATAGGAAAAATTGCATGCCACCCTCCAGGTCAAACACAGAGCTCAGTAACGAGGGTCATTCTTTAGAATCTATAGCGATTTTGCAATAAAGAAGTTTTGAGGAAAAGGCTGTTTTACATTTCTAGCACATGATGTCCACTAATTTTATCACCAATTTCATCAAAATCCTCGACACTGTAATCAACTAAAGGCATATGGCCTTTTTTTTCCAAAAACATCCCATTTCATTTTTCATTCTCCTACTGTCAGGCTTTTGTTTAAAATAAATCAGATCCTTTTTGCCTTCACCTAATTTTAAGTTAGATTTTATGGACCATGTGATTTATTAATTTTTTAACATATAGGAATATACAGACAACCTGTTCCTTTCATACACCAATTACACTGGAAATAAAGGTGATTTTACATGATAATATTGCTTTTTTATTTAATCACTTTAACCAACAATAGGTATTTCATAATCTGCACTAAAAAAAGAATAATTTCATGCCAATTGATGACAGTGGACTAGTGCCATTTTGTCTGGAATTGGCCACAGTCCCACAGCCTAACTTTGGCCCAAATTTGGATCAAATTCCCACAACCCAGCCGACTTAATCCAACATTGGCCCAATTTAGGCTTGGTGGGAGTGGGGCCAGTGGGAGGTCAAAATTTAGTAGAGGAGCTATTTGGATTCACAAAGAAAACTGGCTAGGCTACATGTCATTGAACAATGTCACCATGAGACATTAGTCTGTAATGTCTCCACTGCGGGGATGATCAGACCAGCGCAATATTCTGTTATTCCAACACAAAGCCTCCCCACCGTACGCTGCTGACCACAAGAGGACCATTTTTTGGTCGGACCGTGAGGGAGTGAAAACACGACGCCACTACGTAACTACGTCACGGCAACCATCTCGTCCCTTGTTTATGACATCAGAGCGTGTTCGCACACGTTCCTTTTCCCCCTTGTTGCCGTTGCGCGGTTGTGTCGCGGCTGAAATTTGGCTTTACTTGTTTAGTTTTCTTTACTTCGCAATAGCCATGGCATCAGCTCCGGTACCGATCAGAAAACGTCTCCTGAAGGAGGAGGACATGACCAAAATCGAGTTCGAGACGAGTGAAGAGGTCGATGTTACTCCTACCTTTGATACGATGGGCCTACGAGAGGACTTGCTCCGCGGGATCTACGCATACGGTGAGCCCGAGGCTTTTGTGGAGGTGGTGGGCCTGCGTGTAGGGAGCTATTTAAAAGCTCTTATGGTAACTGGGTTAGGGCTAAATGTTTGGCCAGATATATATTTCTTTCGTAAACGATACGTCGCCAGTTAACACTGAACGGGAATTACGTTTTGTTAGGTAGGTAACATATAGGTTGCAATCGCAGTAAGTTAGTATAGCTAGGTGGCTAGGCTAAGTAGTTAGCGCACAGGATAAGTATTGTGCCGCTAATCGATTCAGGCAGATTTGGAAATATTTAACAAATATGGTAGCGGTAACATTGGTCAAAATTTTTTTGCTAGCGATCGCTTGTAATATAGTTGAGTAAATGCTAAGTTACAGATAAACTTATGATCTGACGTTAGCTAACTTATTTACATCTCACTAACAATAACGTTACACACATTGCTACTATGCATACCAAGCCTACCGTACTGGAAAAGTAATGAGTTTCGAGGCTATAATATGCTTCTATTTTGTGTTTAAGGTGCCTAAATTGGCTAACTTAGTCTATCTAACTAGGTGTGGAAATAGCGCAGTTTGGAAGTGAATGGTACACAGTCGGAATGAAATGGTTATAACGTTAACTCTTCTCTTGCAGGTTTTGAGAAGCCATCAGCGATCCAACAGAGAGCAATTAAACAAATCATTAAAGGCAGAGACGTCATTGCGCAGTAAGTATTGCAAGAGTTGTTGGGGAACTTAGTTTAGTCTGAACTGAATCGGTTGGTAGGGGTGTTTGACAAATTTCTTGCTTCTTGGTTCATTCTAGGTCACAATCTGGTACAGGAAAGACAGCCACTTTCTGCGTTTCTGTGTTGCAGTGCTTGGATATCCAGGTATTTAATCAAATTTTTTTAAACCTCACCTGCCAGTGTATCAGTGCTCCATATCTAGGTACATATTAAATTGATCTGAACAGCAGTTCACAGAATTGGAGGTACAAATCATGGGTAGTGCAGAATGTTAAACTATTTTAGTGACAGTATGATTGTGGAGAAGTGTATTTATATGCCCTTCTGTGATATGCTTCAATGTTATAAACTTGTAATGTAAGAAGGTAAAGGTAAGATGCTCCTGTAACTGAGTTGAATTGGTGTGTTGATCGCCCATCACAGGTGCGAGAAACACAGGCCCTGATTTTGGCACCAACCAGAGAATTGGCGGGACAGATCCAGAAGGTATGATCATAATCATCACTTATATGGCACCGATAATATTACTCACATTTATCCTTTATAAAAATATATATATATACATGTATGTCCCCTATACCGCTTACACAGTGAGGTGAGAGGAGGGGGGGGGTTCGGCAAATTTTGATGGCCTTTAAACTGGTGAATGATCTTTCTCTAGAGCCAAATTGGCTTATTTTGTAACCAGCGTGGTTTAAAATGTAGCCTGGTTTCCCTGCAGTGTAGTGTTAAAGCACAGTGTTAATGCATGGTTTCCCTGCAGTGTACAGTGTTGAAGCGCAGTGTTAATGCGTGGTTTCCCTGCAGGTGTTGCTGGCGCTAGGAGACTACATGAACGTGCAGTGCCACTCTTGTATTGGTGGGACCAACGTGGGAGAGGACATCCGAAAGCTGGACTACGGCCAGCACGTGGTGGCTGGGACCCCAGGGCGTGTCTTCGGTGAGACTTCTACCTAAAACTTCCGCCCGATCTTGCTCTGCTGTTGTTGCCTTTCTGTTGATATTTATTGTTTCGTTTTGGTTTATTCTGTAATTGTAAAGCACTTTGAACCTGTTGCTCTGAATTATTTATTGTAATAATTTATTTTCGGCGACAATCAGTATGAGATTTGTTCGATTGAACTACTGGATATTCCCGCGTTGTTGGTCGTGTTTCTCTGTCTGATCCACAGCAGTACTACATGGTTTCTGCAGCAAATGTGATTGGTTGATTGACTGACTGGTTAATTGGTTGATTGACTGACTGGTTAATTGGTTAATTAATGGCGGTTCCCCACAGACATGATCCGCAGGAGGAGCCTGAGGACTCGCGCCATAAAGATGCTGGTGCTGGACGAGGCTGATGAAATGCTGAACAAGGGTAGAGTCCTCTACAAGGAAAAAGATCCGTTTAATATACAGAAGAGCAAAGGCCTTGTTTTTAACATTAAACCTCTGTTCTGTCCTGGTCACTGGTAGGCTTTAAGGAGCAGATCTACGACGTGTACAGGTACCTCCCCCCCGCAACTCAGGTGTGTCTGATCAGCGCCACCCTGCCCCACGAGATCCTGGAGATGACCAACAAGTTCATGACCGACCCCATACGCATCCTGGTCAAGCGGTAAGAGCCCAACCGCGTATCGCACATCGGTCACGTCCATCACATCGGGATGGATGTGTTTACGACAGGTGGGCTAGAGACCAGCGGTGAGCAGTGAGGCTGTATCTGTTTCTGGCCTTAATTACTTAATTATCCCTAACATTTGTGCCGTCTTCCATTTTAGCCGCATTTCTTCACAAGCACATGAATGACAGGCAAATACTGTTCTTCTGGCCTTATATGAAACACTTTACTGTGATCTAATCCAGAACATCCAGATCACTTTACTGTGATCTAAACGTGAACATGGGGTGTTTATTCTTCATGGCATGCATAGCTATTTCTGGTATAATGAGGCTTAAGAGGGTAAATAATTCCTCTAAACATGAGAAGCACCTTATTAAGAAAAATTAACAGCTTGTTAAAATTCTGGGATTGCAACTGTGGTTGCAATACACAGGGGGGCCCCAGGACCGGTTTGGGAACCCCTGATCTAATCTACGAGTGAACCAGTGTTGGTGTATGCAGTCGATTATCTCATTTAGCCAGGGTCATTTTTGGAAACAAAAACCTGCATACTTACCGGCCCTCCAGGTCCGGAATTACCCACCTGTTTAAGGCAGAGCGACTTACAACTGTGTGTGTGTGTGTGTGTGTGTGTGTGTGTGTTTATATAATAATGTGTGCGTTTATATAATAATGTGTGCATACATACACACACACACAGTCAAGCTAGTTGTTATGCTATGCAGCATATAGCATTTAGAGAAGGGTATCCAGGCAGGAATGTTGGGGTAACGCTGTTCTGTTTTGGGGTACCCGCAGTGATGAGTTGACGCTGGAAGGCATTAAGCAGTTCTTCGTTGCCGTGGAGAGGGAGGAGTGGAAGTTTGACACGCTGTGTGACCTGTATGACACCCTTACCATCACACAGGCCGTCATCTTCTGCAACACCAAGCGAAAGGTCAGAGGTCATTCTGTCTGTCAGTCAGCCATCACACTTGGTATTATTTCTATGAGTAACACAGCTGTCAAATATAAAATATGAACGCATACAAAGTGTAAGATAAGCAAAGCAACAGTTTATAGTAATTGTAATAATAGTAATAGTAGCTTAAATGTAGTTATCTCTATCATTATAGTAATTATCAATAAGAGGATGAACAGACTTTATTTATGAAGTGCATTTCGAGTCAAACTGTACGCACAGTATGCTTTGGCCCAGTGTGTACTGAAGCTGGTTCGGGTCTGGGTCGGTAGCATGACCCGACATCAGAGTGAAGGGACTGTGAGGTTCTGGTATTGAGCTGTGCTGTGCCGTGCGCTCCCTGCAGGTGGACTGGCTGACTGAGAAGATGAGAGAGGCTAACTTCACCGTCTCCTCGATGCACGGAGACATGCCTCAGAAAGAGAGAGAGTCCATCATGAAGGAGTTCAGATCCGGGGCCAGGTACGCCTCATTTACATACCTGTCAATCACCCCTCCCCAGGGCGGTGACCGAACCGGAAAATCTGCCTATGACATCGTCTGTGTGTGTGTGTGTGTGTGTGTGTGTGTGTGTGTGTGTGTGTGTGTGTGTGTGTGTGTGTGTGTGTGTGTGTGTGGGGGGGAGACGGCAGCCAAATAGGCATGAGCCCGAGGCCGCTGTAGAAAATGGGTTTTTGTGAGAAGCGTCACAGTTTATGCGTTAAATTAATTACTAGGAGTCGTCCTGTGTTTACTGCCCGTATTACATGGGTGTCGTATCTGGGAATGGCGCAGTTGCCATGGTGATCTATCGCCCTCCCTAACTGGAGTCACAGTGGCTTTAGCACCCCTGAGCTCATCGTCACAATAACATGGGCCAGTGCCTTTAACAGCAGCAATCTCAAACTCAGACCAGCAGACACAGCGCCCCCTCCAGGATTGGAGGAGTGTAGATTCCCAGCTGAATGTCTGTTCTCTCTCCTTGTAGCCGAGTGCTGATCTCCACAGATGTTTGGGCCAGAGGCCTGGATGTGCCGCAGGTGTCCCTGATCATCAACTACGACCTGCCCAACAACAGAGAACTGTACATCCACAGGTACGGTCCGCTGAACACACACACACACACACACACTGCTACTCCCATCCCCCATACAGCAGGGTAACACACACACACACACACACACACACACTGCTACTCCCATCCCCCATACAGCACGGTAACACTGCTACTCCCATCCCCCATACAGCACGGTAACACACACACACACTGCTACTCCCATCCCCATACAGCACGGTAACACACTGCTACTCCCATCCCCCATACAGCACGGTAACACACACACACACTGCTACTCCCATCCCCATACAGCACGGTAACACACTGCTACTCCCATCCCCCATACAGCACGGTAACACACACACACACACACACACACACTGCTACTCCCATCCCCAGTACAGCACGGTAACACACACACACTGCTACTCCCATCCCCCATACAGCAGGGTAACACACACACACACACTGCTACTCCCATCCCTATACAGCACGGTCACACACACACACACACTGCTACTCCCATCCCTATACAGCAGGGTGCACACCTGAGCTAGGTGCATATTAGAACTGAATTTAAAAACACCTGCACAACCCCTGAGAAGGAAATGTGTACATGAAAAGTGTGGTTTGGTTAGCCACAGTTTTAGCTCTTAATATTGGTGAACACAGATGTTTTGTTTAATGTTGTTCGTAATCTGCCGGAATTTGAGAAACTACTTGTATTTTAGGATGAGCTGCTGTGCTGTTACGGTATAGTTTCAGGATGAGAATGATTCCGTGAATCATTAAATTTAAGAACTGGATTAAATTTGTCTTCAGCAGAGGAACTTTCAGTTCTTAAGCGTAAGATCAAAGATTGGTTTAATCTTCCTCCATAACCATAACGATCTCTCGCCCTCGCAGGATCGGCCGATCAGGCCGTTACGGGCGTAAGGGTGTGGCCATCAACTTTGTGAAGAACGACGACATCCGTATCCTTCGCGACATTGAGCAGTACTACTCCACACAGATTGATGAAATGCCAATGAACGGTAATTATCGCATAAAATATTCCGCAACTGTTCCCAAGTGTTCTGTCAGTTTGAATAGGGCTTATTCTGTCAGTTTGAATAGGGCTTATTCTGTCAGTTTGAATAGGGCTTATTCTGTCAGTTTGAATAGGGCTTATTACTTCTACCCCGTTAAGCTGGTTGGCAAAATAAAAAAACTATAAACCATCATTTAATTTAAAAATGACTGTCTTACTGAAGGTTAGCACAGTGAAAACGTCGTGCTCTTTGATAGCTAGCTGTCTTACTGAAGGTTAGCACAGTGAAAACGTCGTGCTCTTTGATAGCTAGCTGTCTTACTGAAGGTTAGCACAGTGAAAACGTCGTGCTCTTTGATAGCTAGCTGTCTTACTGAAGGTTAGCACAGTGAAAATGTCGTGCTCTTTGATAGCTAGCTGTCTTACTGAAGGTTAGCACAGTGAAAATGTCGTGCTCTTTGATAGCTAGCTGTCTTACTGAAGGTTAGCACAGTGAAAATGTCGTGCTCTTTGATAGCTAGCTGTCTTACTGAAGGTTAGCACAGTGAAAATGTCGTGCTCTTTGATAGCTAGCTGTCTTACTGAAGGTTAGCACAGTGAAAATGTCGTGCTCTTTGATAGCTAGCTGTCTTACTGAAGGTTAGCACAGTGAAAATGTCGTGCTCTTTGATAGCTAGCTGTCTTACTGAAGGTTAGCACAGTGAAAATGTCGTGCTCTTTGATAGCTAGCTGTCTTACTGAAGGTTAGCACAGTGAAAATGTCGTGCTCTTTGATAGCTAGCTGTCTTACTGAAGGTTAGCACAGTGAAAATGTCGTGCTCTTTGATAGCTAGCTGTCTTACTGAAGGTTAGCACAGTGAAAATGTCGTGCTCTTTGATAGCTAGCTGTCTTACTGAAGGTTAGCACAGTGAAAATGTCGTGCTCTTTGATAGCTAGCTGTCTTACTGAAGGTTAGCACAGTGAAAATGTCGTGCTCTTTGATAGCTAGCTGTCTTACTGAAGGTTAGCACAGTGAAAATGTCGTGCTCTTTGATAGCTAGCTGTCTTACTGAAGGTTAGCACAGTGAAAATGTCGTGCTCTTTGATAGCTAGCTGTCTTACTGAAGTTTAGCACAGTGAAAATGTTGTGCTCTTTGATAGCTAGCCTTATGGATTGATACATATCCTCGTCTATAGTGTTAACTTGTGTTACTTATTTGCACTATAACTTGTTTGAGACTACTCTGCATATTTGAGCTTTGCAGTATATTATTTCTCCAGATTGAAATGGGATTAAGTGACAGCTGCTTCACACACAGCATCCTCTCACCAATCTAATGTTCCTCTCACCAATCTAATGTTCCTCTCTTTCAGTTGCTGACCTGATCTAAGTGGAACCCACTCAGAGACCTGTTTTTGTTTAGGACCTTTTTTCGTACTAATTCCCGTTTTATTGAGCTTGTGTTTTTATGACTATATTAAGGAGACCTTTTCCCTTGATAATGGCCCACATTTAATGTCAGTTTACTTTTGTAAATAAAGTATTTGGTTTGCCAGCTGTCCTTTGTGATGTCATTCTGTGGTGATATGAGTTCCATATTTTCATAATTAGCATATTTTGGTGTGATGAAGGGGGCAGTGTGTGGAGGTATATTGATGGGCCTAGAAAAGCTACTGAACTGAAAAACCCCTGTTAACATTGAACCTTTCTGGCCAATTCTCTTATTAAATTTGTCATGGTCTGGCATCCACTGAAATGATGTGCCCTTGTGGTGCCCAGTTAAAACGGGGGGTAATGTTAAAGGGTATTTCCACTGAAAAATGATGTTTGATTTGTAGAAAAGTAGCTCTCCTCCTGATTAAAATGAGCCAACTTTCTATGAGCCCTAAACTACTGCGTATGTACCAGGTACCTGCTTTACAGTGAACTACAATGGCCGAGAGCTTTTGCAGTTTATGTGCGATGTCAGACAACCCGTCACAGGCTGCCACGCCAAGGTTATTATAGTTAAGTTTTTAATTAGTTTTTTAATTTCACTTTTTAATTTAAAGTTAGTTTTCAGAGTGTGTTTATAGTTTGTTTAGTTTTTCACTCAATTTCAGTTTTTCAACCAATTTAATTTTTAATTTTTATTTCAGTTAATAACAGTCAATAGTTGGGTTGGTGGAGTGAAAAATACAAACCCTGATTCCAAAAAAGTTGGGACAGTATGTAAAATGCACAAGCAGAAAGCAGTGATTTGTAAATTCTCTTTTACATATATTTAATTGAAAACAGTACAAAGATAATGTTTTAACTTTATTGATGTTTGTAAATATACACTAATTCCGAATTTGATGCCTGCAACACTCCAAAAAAGTTGGGACAAGGGCAAAAAAAAAAAAAAAAAAACTGGGAAGTTCAAACTGTTGGAACATTCCACAGGTAAACAGGTGATGCTATCATGACTGGGTATAAAAGGATATCAAAACACTCTTTGATATCTTATTTTCAGGTACTCTTACAAGCGATACTATAACCTCTCTGCATTTGAATGGATCTCTATGGGAATTGGGCAGTGGGACTAGAGTAAGCTGTAAATTACAATATATGTAAAATAATTTACAAATCACTGCTTTCTGATTTTATGTGCATTTTACACACTGTCCCAACATTTTTGTTTTGAATGTTTCAAATTACATTATATGCAATCCGGATTATCCAAACAAAAACGTTCTGTGCTATCAACAGTCAGGAGGAGGATCAGAAACTAAAACAAAGGAATTCATGGTAATTTTTATTTTATTTCAGTTAGTTTTGGAACACTACATTACAGTTTTAGTTTCGTTTTTGATTTTAGTTTCAGTTTTAGTTAATTGTAATAACTTTGTGCCACGCCCACTGAATAACGTGACCGGAGCGGAGGCCGAGGGGCTGAGCTGCGCATTTTACAGCTAGTTCTGCTGCAGCGTCTCTTAGAGACGTGACAGGCCACGTTAGCCATTAATGTACATCTACAGGAAAACACAACCCATCTACTTCTGGTATTTATTGTGAAAACATATTAGCTAGCCTCGCCAGAAGTCTGCAACACAACGCTACGTATGGTATTAAAAACATCGCAACTTTCAAAATAGAAAAAAGCCGATGTGTGGCTTAGCTATTGCATTGCAAACCCGCATTTGCACCTTTATTTAACGCCAAGAAGCCGTGGCTAACAGCTAACGCACTAGCCCAGAAAAAATACATCGCTTCTGTAATCAAATTCTCAAAGTGAAACCGTTCGATTATGGTCAGCTCGCTAATGTTAGTCTACTTTTCATGGTCATGGATCATAATGTAACGCTAGTTGACATGGTTCCTTACCGGGGGGTTTAATAAGGCAGATGAGATGTCAGGGAATGATAGCTGAGGTCCCTGAGTTGGATCATTTGTCCACTCTGTAACCACATAAGGACAGCACTTGAGTCCCATTTGTTTTGTTTTTTTGCGAAAATATCTTTAGGAAACATGTCAATGTAATTTTCTGACATTATAATAAAATGGCAATGATGGCTAGCTTGATTTACGATGTGTCCCTACTCAGAACAGTAATATTGCTTCCCCCATCGCTGGCTCCGCCTACATGTCTATGAAACTTACTGACAGCACTGCAGTTTTTCAAAAATGCAGAAGTGGAGGTATACGTCATTTCGACGTATACCTCTACCAATATTTCACCTTTATCTGCGGATATTTCGGTACAGAAATTATTTTGGCCAGCCACAGAGACTTAATTAATTTTGCCTTAATCTGTTAAATAAGGTTGTAATGTTGTTTTTCAGTGGAATTACCCTTCAAGTGCATACAATGTCTTTATGTATTCCACACATGGGGGATTTTAATTGTCAATAGAAAGTTTGCATTGCGTGGCCTTTCTCATGAGCCCGACAGCAGGTGAGAAGCTACAATGAGCTGTCAATCATGACAATTGATGAGTCACTGATAGTGGCTCCACCCATTTTTGGCATAACGAAGCCAGTGTTCCATCACTAATCTCGACATACCAGTTAATCTTGCAGTTTTCTCATGGAGTCTCGTGAACAGCTGGGTTTAAACCAACACCCAGGTGTCACACCTGAAAGATGAATGTCATTAAATAAATATACACTCCCATGTGGGTTGAACAACACACCTGGTACAGACCTAATAACCAAATACAAATAGCACAAACAAGTATTTGAAATACTTTAAACTCTTAATGTGAAAACGCTCCTGCAGAATCCATGAGAAGTTTCAATTTCTGAACATGCATTCTGCAGGAATTTCTGGCATCTGAAGCGTTTTAATTTATCTGACCCAGGCATGCTACAATACCCTGTAAGAACAGTTCCCACTAATCCAAGTTTTTAATGCTGTGCTGTGCTAGGATTGCATTATATGTAATAAAACACATTCAAGTCAAGTCTACTTAAGACCCCAACTGCTTGGATTATAGCGGCTACTTACCGTACTGACCACTTATGACCTGGGGTCCATTTGAGGGGATACCATCCCCCCTCGTTAAAAAAAATTGACAAAAACAATCCCCTTTGCAAAACTGCCATCGCCCCGGTCCACCCCCTTGTTTTAATGGTTTTCTGTGATATCAAACACTCCATCACCCCCCCCCCCCCCCCCCCCGAATAATTTTTACAACTCTACCACTGCATATGACCAGAAGGGGGCAGCAAATAGCCAGCACATTTTCAGAACTGCAAATGCTGAAAGTAAATACCAGCGCGACTCCAGCTGGCTTCTGTCGGAGTATATTTGCTGTAGCCACTGTTTGACTTTCAGCGGCCTTGAAGCACGGCGCTGTCGTCCATCCAAGTCGGTGGCCGTTTTCGCAATGGCTGAAAGTTAAACAGACCACTTGCGCCAAAAAATAATTTATCTTAAGAAAAAGCAGTAAAATACTGGTATACTTTATTATATACAGTTATGCCTACACATGTATGTACACTGAAACTGTCTAATCACAATGTTTTGTACACATCCACTTCCATAGATCCACAGTGAGCGTTAAACCCATGCTCAAAAATATATAATTTTAAATATTTGTTCACAAAGGTGCGTGAACACTTATGAAGTCAGGGTGCTAATTTGACTGCATGACAATGGAATATTTATATTTCACACTTTATTTTTTTAATTGTGCGTATTCTACGTAACAAAACATGCAGCCATTATGTACTTCCACACATAATATTGATTTACTCCTCCAACATTTGCCCTTCCAGTAGCCACAGAGACTTACGCCTTACCCGTAATACCTGGGACAAAGGCCAATAGATTGTGAGACAGACCTCCCGTACATTCGCAGGGGGGTTCTTGTGAACTTTGAACCAGGTATTAACCATAGAGCGACTGCCAACAGGGCAGAACGGAGATTCCATGCTGTGATGTCACTTCCTGCCGAATCCACAAAGCTGCGTTGTCTGCACACTACGGATCCGTGCTGACGTGCCTTTGGTAGGCCACTGCTAAGTTACAAAAAGGGCCATGCAAAGGCTGGGTTTTTGGGCTTAAGCAAATGAGACCGTCTACATGACCAAAGGCAGCCCAATTCTGCCTTCATGGTTTTATTTAATAATTAAATTTCACAAAGACCATGTAATGTTAAATGTAGTTTTTGGAGTATAGCATCAATTATATAAAAGCAAAGATTCACATGTGCACTACAGATAAGCCATCATTATTTAATTGCAACTTTATTTTTTTAAAACAAGGCAGACGTACAGTTAATATTGACAACATTCATGTAATTAAAAATAAAACATGGACAATATTGTACAATTTGGGTTTGCCATCGTGGTCAATTTAACGTCATTCGCCACCAAACAGTATCGACTACGGTCTTCAGTCAGCCAAGCCGCAAAAACACAGCCAAACGCGCTACTCCACTGTAGTTACGTACGGATATAAACTCTATAGATAAAAAGACAAATACATCGTAAATGTAAGATGACGGCCATGTCAATGTCCAGCATTTACACCCCCCCGCCCTCAAAAAAAAAGAAAAGAAAAGAAAAACAAGACAGACAACCCATGCATCGGAGCAGGAACAAGACTTCAAACGCCCACCCCACCCCGCCAAACCCAATCCTAATTTCTTAAGTAGCTCGTTTGTTTCCACTGTAGGTATCATGTGATGGCTAATTTCTCTGGGCCATTTGTGATAAATGTATTCACTGAATACAGAGGTTAAACTGTCACAACTCTGCTGGCCATTTGAGAGTAGAACAGCACTGTACACGCTAAACGGTCGTTGTTTCAGCTACAAAACTGACATTGATATTTTGACTCGTAACCAATATCTTCGAAACCATTTTTCTATAAACACACACACGGGTACAACAGAATGGAATGACACTACTTATTTACTCATAATACAAGTATAACTGTCTTTTATTTTTTATGGGTTCAATTTGTTTCAATAACTTCAAGATGCCCTTTAAAAAGTTTTTGTAAGAAGCATCGTTTTAAGGGTTGTGCATTGCGGTTTTTTTAAAATCAATTATATCACTTAATATATATATAGTAGTTTGTTTTAATCTTGTATTGAAAATAAATTACAGAAAATAACTTTAAAATGCAACAGAAGACAAAAAAAAAAATTCAAGACATTTACTGACGTTCCAAGATGCTTGGCTTGAATGGGTGAAATCATAGTTCAAGCGCTCCAGACCAGTTCACTTTACAAATATATCAAAAGAAATGCAATCTGACAGTGACAATCCACAAAACAAAAAAAACCTTCCTTTACATAACCTGTACTTCATCCTACCACAGAACCATTGGATTTGTTTTTTTTGTCCAACTACAAAAATGTATACAAAAAATGATATTTATATATTTATATCATATACATGCCATATTCGTGATTGATTTAAAAGAAAAAGAAATCGAAACATACAAAACAGGGATGTTTTGGATGGAATTGTGGAAATCAGCATAGCTTGTGAGGGCCTTACAGACATGAGAGGTTGTAAGTCAGATTTAGGCTATCTTTGATTATGTGATGTAGGTTTTAAATAGAAGACCGTGTGTGGCGTGCGTTGTGGGGGACCTGAAAACTCCTCTCAATAATAGGATTATTTTATCACAGGAATTTTATTTTTAAACTGTTGGACTGTACCAGACACACCCCCGCTATAGACCCCTGCAGGTTCTTTAATTAGCTTTAATTGTAGGTCCACGTGTAGGCCTGTAGGCTAAACTTTCCTTAAGTCCCTAGAAATTATCATTTAAAAGCAGCTTTTCGAAAAGTGTCTCTCTGACTCCTACACAGTTGTTGATATTACAGCTTCAGTATAAAATGCGATCACACAGATCTTCACTGGCCAGCTTATAAATACGTCACTACGTTCGCTCTTAAATTACCCGCTTCTGATACACTGTAGCCTATACTCACTGTAGCGACCGGGAAAGTAGCATTTTAATCAGTTTTACTTTGTGTTCAATAACTACCGTTTACCGTGTACCGATGTGCTAGCTAGATTAACGATAACGTTAGCTACCGCAGTTAATGCAGTGAGTCAGTTCAGTTTGAAATGTTCATTTGTAAACTACACAAACGTGGAAAAGAAACGAGTCGCCCGCGCTGTACACCAGAGTTTACCGTCCTTCATTAGTGAAGCACTAATGAGTGCACCGCTGTGTCAGGACTGTCTCTTCAGTCAGTTGTTGCCATGTGCGTTACTACGACGACAGAACCATTCGCTCGCACGAGCCGGTGGGTATAATGGGAACCTGGTAGAGTAAGACCGGAGACGGACAGGCTGGGTCTTAAAACCGAGCAGCAACAAAGTCTCCTTTTCCCTGAAATATCACTGAAACAAAATCAATGCAGTGGTGTGGAAAAAAAATTAAAATAAATACAGAAAATGGTGGAGACATGACAAAAGAAAAAAGCAAAACAAACCTGCTACACCAACCCTTAATTAGGAACACACATTTTCAAGAATGGAAGAAGGGGCGGAGTCAACAAAACACACCGAGGCTTCGCCACAGCAAAGGTCCTGATTATGTGAGATGGAACTCGGGAACACGCTTACAATGCGTGTGCCTGTGTGTGTGTGGGGTGACCATCATCCAATGAGGTGAGGTGGAATTCGGTGAAGAGGAAGCCAGCTGGTCTATAGCTAAGCTAAAGGGTGTAAACTTTGGTTGGCGCAGCTCCTGGGCCTAAGGTGAGCTTGCACACACTCCCTCTTGCTCGCTCTCTTTCTCTCTAGAACAGAAGCAGTCAGTTTGTCTTTAACTTGGCGTGCTGCGTCACCTGTTCGGTCAGACTGGCCTTGATGGAGTTTGCCACACTTTGCCTAATGTTATCCTCCATATAGTGATCACTCAAAGGCTTCAAAACCTGGAGAGAGAATTCCAGACAGAGGGGAGGGGAGAGAGAGAGAGAGAATTCCAGACAGAGGGGAGGGGGGAGAGAGAGAGAATTCCAGACAGAGGGGAGGGGGAGAGAGAGAATTCCAGACAGAGGGGAGGGGGAGAGAGAGAATTCCAGACAGAGGAGAGAGAGAGAGAGAGAATTCCAGACAGAGGGGAGGGGGAGAGAGAGAATTCCAGACAGAGGGGAGGGGGAGAGAGAGAATTCCAGACAGAGGAGAGAGAGAGAGAGAGAATTCCAGACAGAGGGGAGGGGGAGAGAGAGAATTCCAGACACAGGGAGAGAGAGAGAGGGTGATGGGAGACCAAAATGAGTGGAAAGAAAAGAAAAAAGGGAAAAAAGATAAACAACTCAAATGAACATGATCACACACACAAATAAGGGGAAAGACAAAGTGAAGGTTCACTTGCACATGCAACAATAACACCCTATTAATCACGGAGTTTAAGAAAAATATGGAAACTGACAGCTGAAATGCAAACTGAACATGTGATGCAAAAAATATGAGTGAATACAAGCCAGCAATCCCACCCCTAACCAAAGCAGCCCCCTTCACAGTACAGAATGGGCGGGACGAATAAATACATTTAGAAAGATGAAGGTGCCAACCTGTATTGGACATGTGGTGTGAACCCAGGTAAACACAGTTTCAGTTTAAATCTAGGCCAGCATGGCTATCAACCATGTACTACTGAAAATAAAATTAATAAAAATAATTGCACAAAAATAAAACTGAAATCACAAAAAAAAAGAAAAGAAAAAAGCTATTTTTTCTTCTTGATATTGTTGTTTGAGGAGAGTCTCTTTCTCTGAGTCGGTAGGAAGGAGCGCCACGAGACTCGACTCCTGGCCAGCTCAAAGAGTTTGGTAAACACCTAAAACGCAATTGTGGGAGGTTAGCAGCAGAACAGCACCTGCGTGAGTGTAAAAAAAACGGTGAAAGATAAAATGGACCAGCACCAGAAGGAGCCGAGACACGATTGGGCGGAAATCACCCCTCACCTTTCGTGGAGTCCTCTGTGCGAGCAGGAAGTGGACGGAGAAAGCAGACATTAGGAAGAAAGAAAGGCAGCAAGAGACACAGAATAAGTCCAGTTCAGATCAAAACTGCAACGGCAGACAGGACGAGACTCGCCAGCAAAGGAGGAAAATAATTTTAATCTTAGAATGTTACTGGATAAAGACTACATAGTCTAAAACTAAGGATTAACAAATTAAACTACCGTTTCCACCACAGTGCATTATGGGTCGTGCTGAATCCAGTCAGGCTGATGTTCTAAAACTTGGTCGTTTTAAACTTGGCAGAATTTCCTCTGAAAAACCGCTGCGAAACTCTCCCTTGACTGACGGGCTTTTGATCTGAACAGGCCTTTCACAGACAGGTTATTGAAAGCAAAAAAGGGCGGATTGTGGGGCGCTGAAATCACTCGGCTGGTGCTGCGATCTGAAAGGACTGGGAGGATTCGCGTTTGGTGAAACAGCGGTAATCAGCGAGTGGGCGGGGTTAAAACAGGAAGGGACAAGAGCCATGTGACAATGACAAATTACACACATGCATACCGTGGGGTGCGCAACAAGGGCCGATCTGTTTCGGGATTTTGTGCCAACTTCTGCTTTTAATTATTTAATTGGTTCAATCATGTCTTGATCTGAAAATTTGTATAAGCACCAGCTACAGCCGTAGACTGCAAGTGTATCCTAAAGATTTTTTTACTGCGCTCCAGTACAGGAGTGAACCAGCGTACTGTATAGAAAACTAAACTAAAACTAAAGCTGGAACAAAAACCAGCACGTAGACCAACCCTCCAGGACCGGAGCTGTGCACCCCTGGTTTACACATTTTAAAAAAGCTTCCACAAACACAGATGATCACAGTTAATATTGCTGGAAAGTCTCTCAGACCATCGGCTGTCCGAGTGCAAAAGGTATTGATGTGCGAGAGCTGATGACACGGCAAAGTACTCCGCCTCCGTTTTTGAGGGGGGGGGGCATACAAAAACATTAATTGAAACGTTGGCAGGGCACCTACCTGTTCCCACAGGGTCTCGGCCACATGGTCGATAACGGTCCCCAGGTCGCGGAACTCCCCTGAGTATTTGACGTAGGCCCAGACGCAGAGCGAGAGCAGGGCCACGCCCATGACCATGTTGCAGAGGGCGGCTACAGTGTTCAGGCCCACGAATCCCGTCACCGCGGAGACGATGTACATGACGAACATGACGGCGAAGAGCGTGGCGGGCGTGCGGGCGGCGTAGAAGATGTTCTTGCTGTCGTTGTGCTTGATGAAGTTGGCGTAGGCCTCGTCCAGCTCGCCCTCCAGCTGGTCCTGGTACCGCCGGCAGAACTCCTCCCCGCCCATCTTCTTAATCGCGCGGAACTGGCGCACCGAGCACTGCTTCAACTCCTCGTGGCTCCGCTCCAGGTCCGCCGGGGCGATGTAAGGTTTGTCACCTCCACACACCTGGGAATGCACCGCCAGGTTAATCAGTCAACTAACCAATCAGACAACCAGTCAGCCAGTCAACCAGTCAACCAAAATCAGTCAACCAAAAAGTCAACCAATCAACCAAAAAGTCAACCAACCAAACAAAAAGTCAACCAACCAAACAAAGTCTCACACACACACACACAGACACACACACACACACACACACACAAATCAACTGCTAAAGCAGTAAACCAATCAGCCATTGTATCCACCTGCCAACCAATTAACCCCGTTCAGTCCACCAGTCAAGTCAGAAAGCCCTAGCATCGTGATTATTCACACAGATGTTGTCACAGCACTAGCATTTACTGGCTATTTTCCAGACACTTCCTGACAACCGGTGACCTGTGGGGGAGCCGGCTGCAGTAGCCAGCGACACCCCCAGCTGACTGGCTCGCAGCCCAGAATCCGGCCCGACGCTCCAAACACAACGACGCTACGCTCACCTTCTCCATGTTCTTATTATAAGCGTCTTTAGCTCCCGCAACGGCCGCAAGGTTGTTCGCTTCAGCGGTTGCCTGGACGACGGCGGAACAGAAGGATTAGCATTAGCATTTCCGTTCATATTTCCCTCTGATGCATATCTGCAGGTCTTAAATGTGCAAATCCAAACTAGTACTTAGTAACAGTACTGCTGCATTCATTATTTGACATTTTAGAGACAGAGTACGGGAAAGGTTTATTTAAACGAACACACACCTGTAACATGGATTTTGGGTGAGGCAATTCTTCACCTTGATAGATTTTGATGTAGGCCTATATGGGAGAAAATCATATCAATCAATCATATCTTAGTACTCAGACAGAATTGAAAAAATAATAATAAAGAAAAAGAATAACCAAACTCCTACTTTAAAGTACTCCACAAGATCTCTGCAGGTGACTTTGGAGCCGCCGATTTCTTTCTCCACCAAGTTCTCCGGGGACAACAGCAGCGGCACAAGTCCCTTCAGCTCCCTCTTAAACTCACCGTCAATATCTGCAGCATAAATCACCCAGTGAAACCCGCGATACTCTCCCACACGTCTTCATTTGAGCCTCAGAAAAACCCTACCCTCTTACAGCCCTGTGATTAATGACAATACTTCCCGCAGTCATCACACCCAATTATTTATATTAAGCCAATTGTTTTTTTTAAAGCTCAAAACGGAACTGATAAATTTGCTTAAATGGCCACGTTTCATTTAAACTGCTGGAGGAGGGAACACAGTAACAATAATAACTCTGTCAAATGAGGCCTCACAGCAGTGCAGCTTGCCCCTTCATTAGACTGAAATAATGAAAGGGGGGGAAATGCTACTGAGGGAATTGCTTTATTTGAGCCAAAATGGCAGCGATGTTTCGGTCAATTGACCATCCTCAGGCTCTGTGTGTATGCGTCTCTCTCTCCCTGTGTGTATGTGTGAGAAAGAGAGAGAGAGTGAGTGTGAGAGAGAGAGTGAGTGTGAGAGAGAGAGTGTGAGTGTATGAGCGTGTGTGTGTGTGTGGGTGTGTGTGTGGGCGCAAGTCAGTCGACTGCACAAATAAGAGATTTTTAAAGCAGCGCTGTGCTTCTGTGTTTAGCGTGCAGCAGATCTGCATGTGCTCGTAGCCAGAGTGATTTACGCAGCTCCCTCCACATACAATCCAAAGGTACTTAAACCCTGAACAGCTTTAGTGAATTACCCCAGCTGGATATTTACCGAAGCAGTTAAGATGAAGCGCCCCGCTCGAGGGTGCGACAGCAGTGCCTCCGGAGGGACTCAAACCCGCAGCCTAACCTCTCCTAGGCCCTGCCTGCAGTTAGTCATGCCTTTCTGGCACAAGTGCACCTTAAATGTTACATTTTAAAATCAGTCAGAGAAACAGTAAGCGGTGGGCGGGGCATAACTGGCTGTAGCAACACCCAGAGGGGGCGGGATTCCTGTCAGCAGGACATCACACAGCAGCAAACCGTCAACCCCCCACCCTACCCCCCCCCCAAGCAGACTAGCTAACCTGGCTATGAAACGACCATCAAACAGGGTGCAGACAGGCAGGGGAGCTGGGATAGGGGTTGCTTGGGGTTAGGGGTCAGGGGTCGAGGAGGGTTAAAGGTCAGGGGGGGTCGCACCTTTTAACCTGCCGTCAAAGCCGGGATTGGTAGCGACGAGGAGGCCAGGATGAGGAAGCAGGAAGCAGCCGATGTTGGAGAAGCAGGAGTGGATGTGCTTCCGCACGTTCTGCAGCTCCTCGTGCTGGTTCTGTTTCACCTGCAGCCAAGAGAAACCTGGGGCTTATTCTATGGTACCCCAAAACCAGCCTAAGGGGGCTTATTCTATAACCCGCTGAGCTACGGTACCCCAAAACCAGCCTACCGGGGCTTATTCTATAACCCGCTGTGCTAGGGTACCCCAAAACCAGCCTACCGGGGCTCATTCTACGGTACCCCAAAACCAGCCTACCGGGGCTTATTCTATAACCCGCTGAGCTACGGTACCCCAAAACCAGCCTACCGGGGCTTATTCTAAGGTACCCCAAAACCAGCCTACCGGGGATGATTCTACGGTACCACAAAACCAGCCTACCGGGGCTCATTCTACGGTACCCCCAAAACCAGCCTACCGGGGCTTATTCTACGGTACCCCAAAACCAGCCTACCGGGGCTCATTCTACGGTACCCCAAAACCAGCCTACCGGGGCTTATTCTATAACCCGCTGTGGTACTTCACGCGGGCACTGACGCGGAAAAAAATGTACGCGCGCGCGCACCTCTCAGGGAAATGACCTGTCCATGGGTTATCATTTAATATCATTTAACATAATGATCATTATGGCTCCGCAATATTAAAATGAACTTTCCTAGGGAAAGTTAATGGGTATTTGAAAAATTTAAAAGCAAGAGAAAGCACTTTGTTGGACATAAATGCACACCTGACCGCGCTCCTTCAAAGGCTAATTAATACATGAACCACATTTATCTGACGCACGCAAAATAAACATCTCCGCTGGACCTACATTCCTGTTTATCCTCATTAAAACTCGCAGTGAGGAATCGCAGGATTATGGCTCTTTGTCTGACGGGGTAAAGAAGAGGTTTTTGGACGCACGATTGAAGCAGGTCTGTTGCGTTTCAGTACGCTGCCTCTCATTCACATCTAAGCAGCTTCTTCTATTGGTCCTTCAGTTCCTATGTGCCGTCTGATGCTCAAAGGGTTAACTCAATGCCTCCATCGTCTCGTTGCGTTTTCTGTGCCACGTACGTTACGCCATCACCACATCACTAGCGGGAGGATCAAGCGATTGGCAGCGAGAACTCTTCAAAGGCATCATCAGCCAGGGGAACGTCCCCGACCCAAAAGGCAGAGCCCACTTTGTTAAGCGTGTATAAAGATCTGTCAGTCACCTGCGACACGCCAACACCCCCATTTCACTTTAGAGAATTCTCCTTAACTGGATGAGGCAACTTACCTGCAATCGTTTCTCCAGGAAGCTCCTCCCTCCGCCTAAGCCGTAAGTATGCTCATAAGGGTAGCTCCAATCTCTTATTAAAAACATAAGAGTCTGTTTGGGGACACACACACAGGCAGCATATGAAATATAGATCCACAAAACTGCATAAACGACACTAGTTTAAAAATATATAAGCATGGTAAAAATTCCTTTTAGCACCACAATTTTTATGAACACATCGATTGAAAACTCAAACCCAAGGCTTAGGCCTCATGCACAACCAACGTTACTCTCATCATAAAAACCGTTGTCATGGTATCCATAAAATAAAATAAAAATCTCCAAATGGGGTTATTAGTAGGTGAGCATTTCCCTTTGACAAGTCCACTGGCACAGAATTCCTGAGTGTGCAAAAGCCGATTGGCTGGCAGTCCTGCAGGGCAGCGTGCAATTGGCTAGAGCGCTGCCCAGGGACAGATTCACTCAGGACACTTCCCACCAACTGCACCAGGCGCCCCCTCTGGTCACTTGGAAAATTGCAGCCTGCCTGTGTCAGTCCACCAGGACGCAGTGAATCTGTCGGTCGAGCTGTAGCGGCCGGGCGCATGCGTTTGGGAGAACGTACGCGCTACTCCACGCCCTCCTGAACTCACATATAATACCATACCAATGGACAGGTCTACAACTATGCGTTTCAAATAAAAATGTAATAAAAAATAAATAAAAAAAGTAGAAAACTTGTTACAAACTGAAGGTAAGGCTATGCACAGCCTGTATGTATGGTTCTCTACACAAGCTGTGACACACACTTAATGAACAGCGTATTATTGATAACCTGTTCAGCCCGATCGGTGCTCAATGATGAGGTGGCGCGAGAGTACGCACCTGAAAGGGCTTTAGATAAATTTCCTCCATGGCGAGCCGTCCGTATTCCGTGAAAAGCTGGAGAGAAAAAAAAAATATATAAAAATAAGACAACCCTTTGAATGTTTTTGTCAAAATTCAAAGTCAGTGTTCTAGAACTCCATTGCCTTCAGTTACCAGCAGTGATTGTGACATCAGCATTAGAATGTTCAGTTAAGAACATTCTAATCACACATTTGGGCTCTCAGCTCAGTCCCCCCCACCCCTCCCTGATTACCTGTCATCAGCTGGAGCCTAATCATCAACACCTGAGATTACAGGTGTACCGTACCGTGTTAATACAGCCTCACACACACACACACACACACACACACACACACACACACACACACACACACACACTAATCTACACGTGGACACGCTCTACTGTCGGCTCAGAGATACACACGTGTACACTTTCGTTTGTCCTTTGCCCTACAATCAGGCCTTTAAGAGCTTCTTCAGACACATACTCAATATCCTTTAGACGGCGTTCATACTTCAGGACTGACTATTCTCAAATGCACACATTTCACGCTTGCCACCGTTGTCTATTGAACGATGAAATTAGCAATTATTTAACCTCAAGACAAACACTCGTCTGACCCAAGTGTCATTTTCAGAAACCCTTGAAATAGAAGAGTCCCAATGCATTTGTGAACTGCTGAGGTTAGCTCAGTACCCAATGTGGTTATAGAATAGTCTTTTTTTTAATGACATACCTGGAGATGCTGAAGATCGTCCTCTTGTATATTCTGAGACAGGTTGTAGACCTGGAACACATCAAATATGAATCATTTTACTGTATTGAATCAAGACGTCTAATGCCGCAGGAGATCTGTAAACCAAGTTTCCTACATAAAGAGGGCATCGGCTAACTTAATCAGCAACGTTAATGTTTGTCAACGCAAAGCGTCTCTGTACATGCAGAATTAGATTAGCGCAGCTTCAACTGAGCGCCATAGGTCCTCTGGAGTTGTGTGAGCAACAAGCCCATTTGTGCAAATTTAGACATTTTGTCCTACAAACTGATTCTGGAGCGCTGCAGGGTCCGCCCATTTTTGTTATTATTCCACGCTAAACGGATCAATTACAGCAACACGTTACACCACTAACTCACTTCCCCCGCTCACCACTAACTCACTTCACCCGCTAACCACTAACTCACTTCACCCGCTAACCACTAACTCACTTCACCCGCTAACCACTAACTCACTTCACCCGCTAACCACTAACTCACTTCCCCCGCTCACCACTAACTCACTTCACCCGCTAACCACTAACTCACTTCACCCGCTAACCACTAACTCACTTCACCCGCTAACCACTAACTCACTTCACCCGCTAACCACTAACTCACTTCACCCGCTAACCACTAACTCACTTCCCCCGCTCACCACTAACTCACTTCACCCGCTAACCACTAACTCACTTCACCCGCTAACCACTAACTCACTTCACCCGCTCACCACTAACTCACTTCCCCCGCTAACCACTAACTCACTTCCCCCGCTCACCACTAACTCACTTCACCCGCTAACCACTAACTCACTTCACCCGCTAACCACTAACTCACTTCACCCGCTAACCACTAACTCACTTCACCCGCTCACCACTAACTCACTTCACCCGCTAACCACTAACTCACTTCACCCGCTCACCACTAACTCACTTCACCCGCTAACCACTAACTCACTTCACCCGCTAACCACTAACTCACTTCACCCGCTCACCACTAACTCACTTCCCCCGCTCACCACTAACTCACTTCACCCGCTAACCACTAACTCACTTCACCCGCTAACCACTAACTCACTTCACCCGCTAACCACTAACTCACTTCACCCGCTAACCACTAACTCACTTCCTCCGCTAACCACTAACTCACTTCCCCCGCTAACCACTAACTCACTTCCCCCGCTAACCACTAACTCACTTCCCCCGCTCACCACTAACTCACTTCCCCCGCTAACCACTAACTCACTTCACCCGCTAACCACTAACTCACTTCACCCGCTCACCACTAACTCACTTCCCCCGCTAACCACTAACTCACTTCCCCCGCTCACCACTAACTCACTTCACCCGCTAACCACTAACTCACTTCACCCGCTAACCACTAACTCACTTCACCCGCTAACCACTAACTCACTTCACCCGCTCACCACTAACTCACTTCACCCGCTAACCACTAACTCACTTCACCCGCTAACCACTAACTCACTTCACCCGCTCACCACTAACTCACTTCACCCGCTAACCACTAACTCACTTCACCCGCTCACCACTAACTCACTTCACCCGCTCACCACTAACTCACTTCACCCGCTCACCACTAACTCACTTCACCCGCTAACCACTAACTCACTTCCCCCGCTAACCACTAACTCACTTCCCCCGCTCACCACTAACTCACTTCCCCCGCTCACCACTAACTCACTTCACCCGCTAACCACTAACTCACTTCACCCGCTCACCACTAACTCACTTCACCCGCTCACCACTAACTCACTTCACCCGCTCACCACTAACTCACTTCACCCGCTCACCACTAACTCACTTCACCCGCTCACCACTAACTCACTTCACCCGCTAACCACTAACTCACTTCACCCGCTAACCACTAACTCACTTCACCCGCTTTCTTCTGTCCAAACTGGTTTGGAGATTTTAAGTAAGGAAAAGGGGGAAAAAAAATTTTTTTTAATTAAAAAAACAGCACATCCCGTGACTCTACAAGACCAGGGGCCTCTCTCACGAAGCAGGATTACAGAGAAAGCCGGATAACTGCCCGGAACCCACCCAAAGTTATCCAGCTAATTCAGTAATCCTGCTTCGTGATGCAGGCCCCTGGGGGTTGCGAACCACTATCCTGCGTCTGATTTTACAAACATAAACGGTCACTTTGTGGAAGGACGTCATTATTTCTGACGCTGTGAGGATGTCCAGGAGGCATGTGGTTCACCTGTAAAGAGGTGGGCGTGGCACTCACCTGTACAGAGGAGGTCATGGTGCTCAGGGCGAACACGGTGGCGCAGTCTTTGATGGTGGACTGACTGTCAAAGGCTCCCTGAGTGTCCAGAAGGAGAACAGCGACCTGCGGAGAGACACAAACCCCGCCCCCCTGCTGAGTGCTTTGCCTCGGAACACGGCGGCATCCCCACGCCGACGGTGGCATCCCCACGGCGACGGCGGCATCGCACAGCGGGCGCACACCGTCCCAGAGACACGGGCTCGGATCATCTAATGCAGTTACAGCACAGGACTCAATTCTCAGTGCTCTCATTAAATATTCATCCTCTAAGGCTTCTGGTCTACAGCCCGCATCCATCACACATGCAGGGAATCTGTACAGCACGCAGGCACGCACGCACGCACGCACGCACGCGCACACACACACGCACGCACGCACGCACGCACGCACGCACGCACGCACGCACGCACACACACGCACGCACGCACGCATACGCTCATTACACACACACACGCACGCACGCTCATTACACACACACGCACGCACACGCACGCTCATTACACACACACACATTACGCACACACACATTACGCACACACACATTACGCACACACACATTACGCACACACACATTACGCACACACACATTACGCACACACACACACACACGCACGCATACGCTCATTACACACACACGCACGCACGCACGCTCATTACACACACACGCACGCTCATTACACACACACACATTACACACACACACATTACGCACACACACATTACGCACACACACACATTATGCACACACACACACATTACGCACACTCTACACTGCCATTATCTCTCTCACACACACACACAGTACACTGCCATTATCTCTCTCACACACACACACACACACACACACTACACTGCCATTATCTCTCTCACACACACACACTTCATTCATGCAATTCTTCAGAGATAAATTAAAACTGGGTTTTTGGGTGACAGGCTAAAGACGTATGGTACTCGGGAAGTGAAAGCAGTTTGGAAGTGTGTTCAGTGAATTATTCAGCGCCCTGGGACGTGTGTGAGAGAGAGAGCGAGGGAGCGAGCGAGCGAGCTATAAAAACAAAGCACTGATGGGATTTTATGGATAGAACTGAAATTCAATTTCACAACCTTAAAAAAAATGCTGATTTCAACTGATGAACCCCCCCCCCCCCCCTCCCTCCCCCACCCCATTTAATTACCTGAATTGAAATGGAATCGACCCCCGACCCCTAGAGGCACACGGAAGATTAAATAAAGAGAAGAGGAGGAAGAGGGTTGGTACCTTGCTGCCGTCAGGCTTGTCCACCACAAACACCTCGCTCCACGCCTGTATCCCGGTCGTCTCCCTCTCGCATCCCCCCCGCCAGGTGAAGCCGGTCAGTGGGTCCTCGCTTCCCCCCAGCCAGCATTCGGACGTCTAAAGAGGGAGCGGATCAGAGAGAACAGGGCTTCAGTCGACCCAAGAACCACAAATACTATTTTTTCTGAATATACCAGAGCTGGCACCGTTTAAAAACTCGACGTCCCATAATTCCCTCCGGACGGTTCAATGAAGTAAAATAGCAGAATTAGCAAGGTGGTATGCACTGCTAAAAATGCCCAGAAGAGATGGCGATATCTGATTGGTCGAGAACCACCCGTGCATTGCAGTAATGGATATGTAGTCCGTTAAAGTGGACTACAAACCGGACTACAATCATTAAATCATTAATTTAAAAAATAAAAATTAGAACATATTAGCTCTATATCCTTATACCACACAGGCTAACCTAGGAACGTTTCGGCTCATTCTATAAATCAGATTTCCGAAACCAAACTCCGCCCACGTCCGAAGTACTCACTTGAATACTCTATAGCCTTGCTGTAGTGTGCAGGATGCTGGGAATTATTTTTGCATGTGATGGAAGAATGCACAGTGCATGCAGAGGGCCCTGCAGTAGTGTGCAGGATGCTAGGAATTATCTGTGCATGTGATGCACTGCACATGTAATGGAAGAATGCACAGTGCAGTGTTGAAATTCAACTGAATTCGGATTAAATTGGGTTGTTTTAACCAAAGCATGCTGCAAGATCTAGAATTGCATTTTGTGTGTATTTTCCAACGGAATTTAAGTTCCATGTTATAGGCTAACTTTTGCAATGAAAATTGGTCAAAATTTCCAAAATTCCAGAGCTTAACTTCCCATGGTAAATTTCCGGAAATTTTCCGCCCCTTTCCAACCCTATCCAGGACGCGAGTTTGACAGTCAAATCGGACCCTACAGGCACAGGATGTAGGACCCTACAGTCACAGGATGTAGGATGCATCCGACCGTGCCCAAAATTCCAAAGATCAAAACCAGCATCAGAGCTTTTCCCAAGCTTCGGAATGACCTTCCCTGCGGCAGCCCGTATGACGGTCCCCAATCGGCTCTATTCAAAAACAAGGACTAACGGATTTACAACCTGCAATGTGCCACTGTACCACTGGAGGGCAGTAGGGAGCCACTGCTCCAGAACAGTGGCATGTCCTATCACAAGCCGTTATCACATACGCACATTTGATTGATTCAATCAAGCAAGCAGAGGTTTTTGGAAATCTCCTGTTCGGCGGTGATGGGATGGGGGCGGTGGGGGGTGCCTGGCGCGTCTGTCAGTCCAAAGCCGCTCTCGGATACACAGGAACAGGTGGGATAATCGCAATTTACTGCCCGAATAAAAACGTTAAATTCTTCAAAGAGCTGATTTATTCCGTCGTATTCAGAGTCTCTTCTGCAATCAAAAGTTAATTTGTGCTGCGCCTGTCCAGGGGCTAAAAGTAATCCATTAAATATTCTTTTCACATAGGAATGAGCTTTTTTTTCTTCTTTTTTCTGTAGTTTTTAATGTGTGTGTGTGTGTGTGTGGGGGGGGGCGGGGGGCGGGGGTCCCATGAATATAAATGGCTGGTAATCGAGTGGTGTTAGAGGGGGGGGATTGGGATACGAGACGTTTGGCCACTAAAGCCTGTAGGAATTACAGCTCACTCTGCTCCATAATCAACGACCTTGAAACTGGTGCAGAGCGATGCTGGAGCTGTACGTGTCAGATAATGAAAGCATCGGAGCCAACGCACGCGTGCACACGCGCCTGAGGTTGCGGGTTTGAATTCACGGTGTGACCTAGATGCCTAAAAGGTAACTGGAGAGCATGACCTAGATGCCTAAAAGGTAACTGTAAAAGGTATACAAGGGGAGTAGTGATGCTGAACCCCCTGTGTGTGAGTGGGGGGGGGCTCTTCAGATGGAGTGGAGCAGCGTTGAATGGCCCTGTCTGGGAGCTCTGCATTCTTTAATGGCATTTTGGACGTGGATCCCGAGATAACGGCACTGAAAACCCTCTCAAAGCGGAACAAACGGGGTCTTTTAGGAGAGGAACAAAAGGAGGCTGCAGTCCAGGGGCATTACCCCTTCACCCAGATCAAAAGCATTCAAATGTTAGCAAAAATTTAATAAATTCCTAATTCCTTAAAATAGACTGGGTTATAGGGACAAGGTAACCAAAAAATAAAAAAAACTGCTTTTCCATCAAAGTGACAAGCGACAAGTATCGGCAGATTTGATCAAATTAATCTGTGCTGCTAAATATTAGACTTCAGGAAGCAAGACTATACAAAATGCCACCTGTAAATATCATCTAAAGATTTTAATTACAGGCTTACACACAATGGTTCTTATCTTATCTGAGAAAACCATTTAGCAAAACTTTTAAAGCATAAGCTAGGAGGTTATAGGCAACCGTGTACTTAAAGTAGAATAGCCGGCAGCTTGAACCATTTTTTTAAAAATGGCAATTTATATGCAAATTCAGAGCGAGATCTTGGGAAATGTAATTAGGAATAGAGACGGCAGTGGTGTTTACCGTAGGGAGTTTAAGTGCTGGTCATGACCAAGTAGACCGCCACAAGGAGACATTTGCACACATTTTAAGTCCCGATTCTGAATGAGTGCCAAACGAGAGACGCATTAGCCTCTGAAACGTGTGTGTGTGTGTGTGTGTGTGTGTGTGTGTGTGTGTGTGTGTGTGTGTGTGTGTGTGAATGAGTGTGAGTGAGTGAGTGTGCGTGTGTGTGTGTGTGTGTCACAATGGGCAGAGACTATAACCTGGGGCCAAACACACAATCACACACACATCCGCAAGCCAAGCCATGATTGACAAGCAACTCAACAGATGCTTTTCTATGTACTTCTACAAAACCAGGAGGGAGGAAGGAAACGAGACAAAAATAAGCCTTTCGAGCATTTCTGTCCCTGGATCGCAAAAGCGTTTGTACATTTACACTTCACATTCCAACCAGGGCATGAAATTAACCGTCACCCACTGGCCAGAGCGGCTTTTGGATTCTAAAGAGCAGCCATTTTACCAGCCACATTACCTTTTACAGCATAACACAACCTGGTTGGTTACCAGCCAAAATGGAAAAAACTTTTACCAGCATTTGGCTGGTGGCCGGTGTTAATTTCACACCCCGACTGGAACCAAGCTGTACAAACATGGGAACAAGTATGCAGAAGCTTAACCGCGCCGCTAGCAAGCTAGCAACAACCGAAGGGTCTGGCATCCGTCCTCTAACCGCGTCGGCTAACTGCGTCAGGGAAGTGAACTGGGCTTTTTGTAATGAACAAATCAAATTTTATTACAACAAGGTTCCCCCATCATATTTCCTATAAGCAGGCTCACCCTGGGGGGAAAAAAAATTTAAATAACCATGTCCAACCACTTTTTGGGCAAATATTTCCATTTCCATTAGTTTCAACAAAACTACCAGACCCAGTATGTTTTTAGCTACGCTAACAAATTACCACACCCAGCAGGTACTTAGCAATGCTAACATTACCAGGACCTGTAGGTATTTAGATAGGCTAACGCATTACTAGGTCCAGTAGGTATGTAGCTATGCTTGCACATGACCAGACCCAGTAGGTACTTAGCCATGCTAACATGCTACCAGGCACTTAGCTATGCTAACACATGAGCCAGTAGGCCATGCTAATGTAAAACAGGTCCGTCTCCCAGGCCACTGCACTGCATAACCGGTTCCTAAAATGCTAACAGGAGGTGAGGGAAGAGAACAATTTTGGAGTTGTGCAGCCTGCTGCTAGTCTGTGTTCTCCTAGGGCAGTCGCCCCCAACCATGTTCCTGAAGATTAACAGTCTTGTAGGTTCACACGCCAACCCTCACAAAGACCTCATTCAACAGCAAGAGATCTACCATCCTGTAGTCTTTCACTCCAACCCTCACAAAGACCTCATTCAACAGCAAGAGATCTAGCATCCTGTAGTCTTTCACTCCAACCCTCACAAAGACCTCATTCAACAGCAAGAGATCTACCATCCTGTAGTCTTTCACTCCAACCCTCACAAAGACCTCATTCAACAGCAAGAGATCTACCATCCTGTAGTCTTTCACTCCAACCCTCACAAAGACCTCATTCAACAGCAAGAGATCTACCATCCTGTAGTCTTTCACTCCAACCCTCACAAAGACCTCATTCAACAGCAAGAGATCTACCATCCTGTAGTCTTTCACTCCAACCCTCACAAAGACCTCATTCAACAGCAAGAGATCTACCATCCTGTAGTCTTTCACTCCAACCCTCACAAAGACCTCATTCAACAGCAAGAGATCTAGTTGAGCTGCCAATTAGTAGAACCAGGTGTGCGAAATTAGGGTTGAAATGAAAACCTGCAGGACAGTATAGCTCCAGGGACAGGGTTGGGTACCACTGTCCTAGGGCAGAATTATATGTGCTTTCGTTTGTAAAAATCTAATACCAGCCTACTGTCTTCTGCTGTTCGATTGCAATACCAGGTGAGAGTTGTTTTTTGGGTGCAGATCGGGTGGAAAATTATTTTTTTTTAAATTTCTGCCAGCGAAACGGACCTTTCGCTTTAGTTTTTGTATAATGTTTGGTTTATTATTTTTATGCAGTGGCAGAGTCTCATGCATTCTCGCAATTTCAGATTCAGGCTAAAGAACTGGTTGTAAATTCCCTGCTGAGCAGCGGAATGTATTTCACTTGGATAAATGTGCTCACGCAATGGTAATGAGGCCTCCGGGACAACCCGTTTGCAAATTTACCCGCTTTTAAATGCAGCCGTTTTGGGCCTTTCTGCACTGCAGAGCTGGTCTCTGCGTTCTGAAAGCTAACCACAAATATCCACATCTGCATTTTAAAATGTATTGCACACACACACACACACTCCAGCTCAAGAGCTTGGGATTTTAAGCCTCTTCTGTTGTGAGAGCAGCGGCCAGCCAGGTCACATGTGGTGTCAGCAGTGGGATGATTGGCTACACCCAGGTCACTTGTGGTGTCAGCAGTGGGATGATTTGTTACACCCAGGTCACATGTGGTGTCAGCAGTGGGATGATTTGTTACACCCAGGTCACATGTGATATCAGCAGTGGGATGATTTGTTACACCCAGGTCACATGTGATGTCAGCAGTGGGATGATTTGTTACACCCAGGTCACATGTGGTGTCAGCAGTGGGATGATTTGTTACACCCAGGTCACATGTGATGTCAGCAGTGGGATGATTTGTTACACCCAGGTCACATGTGGTGTCAGCAGTGGGATGATTTGTTACACCCAGGTCACATGTGGTGTCAGCAGTGGGATGATTTGTTACACCCAGGTCATCTTTTGTGCCCTTAGTCTCGGGTGAAGGAGAAAGGTCTGCTTGCTTGTCCACCATTGGGCCTTAGAGGTGCCAACATCACCTAGTCCCATCCAAGCCACACCTCCTTGGTGGTAATGTCACACACTCAGCAAAAACTTGTGTATTCTGATAGGCTACCTGCGATAAGTCCGCCACATGACCTTGACCATACCTCCCTTTATCCCCACTAAATGTTGGAACATCGCCCTGGCTCGCAGTCGACTTTCCAATTGATTCCAAAGGTGTTCGATGTGATTGAGGTCAGGGCTCTGTGCAGGCCAGTCCAGTTCTTCCACACCGATCTCGACAAGCCATTTCTGTACAGACCACCCTTTGTGCACGGGGGCATGCTGAAACAGGAAAGGGCCTTCCAAAACTGTTGTGTCAGAAGTTGGAAGCATAGAATTGTCTAGAATGTCAGTATATGCGGTAGCGTTACCACAACTGGCCCAATGAAGATCAAGGCGATGAGAAAGCCAATAGCACAGACTTGAGGTACAGAAAACGTGCGACAGAAGCACCCCTGGAGGCCTTCGCCATTAGGGCGATCAATCAGAGGCTCCTGCAGCGCTCAACAGGGGAATACCTGGACCTCAGGCCGGCTGTGGCCTGGTAGGGAAAAGGTCATCTCCTATTGACGAAACCCCACACAACGTTTAAGGGACAGGAAGAGATTTCTGTAGCTAACCCTTTAACATGTGATTAGAAGGTTCTTAACTGAACATTCCAATGGTGATATAACAATCACTACTGGTAATTGAAAGCAATGGGCTTAAAGCATTCCAAAAAAAAAAAAAAAAAAAACCCTACTTTTCCCCTTCAGAAAAAACGAAGCTTCTGCCTGAGCCCTCAAAGTATTTTACTACAACACTCACACATTTCTGAGAAGCATACGGGGATCGTTCACATTCATTTGTAAACAGCTCTGTATCTTTCTCCAAAAGGTGAACAGCAACAGCTAAGGGCACAATAAAAAAAAAAAATAAAAGGCACCAAGGATGGATCAAATTAAATGTGGAAGCGGTGCGAGCCGTTCCATCGCTCTGTGGATTCATTACAATCACTTCAGCCGCGATACAAACCTAAACATCCATTAGATGTGCGGCTACGGTCCGTGAGCTCGGGAGCGGAGTCCGCCCGCAATCATAACATCGGCTCCACACCGAACTCTAACACGGCTCCAACACAGAACACAGCATTTACACACTGGCTTCCTCCAATATGCCATTATCCACAGCCTGTTCATCATCCCCCAGCTAACACACACACATGCATTTCATGGATGTAGCAGAAATGCATGACAAAAATGCAGTTTAGTCAAGAGTACAGGTTTATTAACACATAATATATAGTAATAAATATGTAGTTATGATGTACAAGTGAAACTAACTCTGACCCACATCAAAATATGAAAAATTTACCTTCGTGGGCTTCACCTATCAAGGGAGAGACCTGGTCTGTTACACCCTAAAAATTATTATGGACAGCCTGGTTGCTCCAGATCTAATGATTATGGACAGCCTGGTTGCTCCAGATCTAATGATTATGGACAGCCTGGTTGCTCCAGATCTAATGATTATGGACAGCCTGGTTGCTCCAGATCTAATGATTATGGACAGCCTGGTTGCTCCAGATCTAATGATTATGGACAGCCTGGTTGCTCCAGATCTAATGATTATGGACAGCCTGGTTGCTCCAGATCTAATGATTATGGACAGCCTGGTTGCTCCAGATCTAATGATTATGGACAGCCTGGTTGCTCCAGATCTAATGATTATGGACAGCCTGGTTGCTCCAGATCTAATGATTATGGACAGCCTGGTTGCTCCAGATCTAATGATTATGGACAGCCTGGGTGGTCCAGATCTAATGATTATGGACAGCCTGGTTGCTCCAGATCTAATGATTATGGACAGCCTGGTTGCTCCAGATCTAATGATTATGGACAGCCTGGTTGCTCCAGATCTAATGATTATGGACAGCCTGGTTGCTCCAGATCTAATGATTACGGACAGCCTGGGTGCTCCAGATCTAGAGAGAGATTTGAGCCTATTGCTTTCACTTTCTCCTGATACCAAAACCTTTGGTATGTAAATGTTTATATCAATGTTGACTGATGACAACGACGGATTTAGCAGTCACTCCAAGTGGGATTGATAAAGTGAGGCTGTGTGACCAGGCAGCTGCAGAATTTAACCCCGTAAGAGACGATTGAGACGCTGCAGGAAAGAGCCAACCCTGAATTCTTTCTGCAAACGTCCCAATATCAAAATATAATAATAAAATGGGCCATTTACTAAGAAAATTATGTTGAAGGCTGAGAAAATATTTGCGTCCTGCTATACTGTACAGCCAGTGCTCTGGTGAAATCTCTTTATGGGGCTTTGGCCTACAGTTTTTGATTTATAGTAGATTGTTGCACCTGTAGCAGGTCTGTAAGCAGGTCTGTAGCAGGTCTGTAAGCAGCAGGTCTCTAAGCAGGTGTTTCACTGACAGCGAAGGTCACAGTTTCAGGCCCAGGCTCATAGACTTTTCCAGAACCCGAGCCCCAAGTCAAACGAAACCAACTGCCGTTAAAACTTCTCACCGCAACACCCTGCGTCAAGCCGAAGCGACGCGTCAAGATACCAAAAAAAGCAACAGGGCGCCCGCCAATAGTCCAAAAAAGAAAATCTCAGGTCATTTCACAGCATTAGCGCCAGAGCAGAAATAGAGCATCCCAAGCTACTTGACCTATAATGAGGAACGGCGGCTCGTAAAGCCCGCTGCGCGTCGAGCCCCCCCCCCCCAGGGGTCCAGGCTCGGGGGGGAACGCTGCGAGATGAACCCACAGCCATTTCCCATCACTTGGCAACACTTTTCCAGAGATGTCACAAATAAACATAAAAATTCATACCCTCATGACTACTTTGCAAATTTGTTTCCGTTTTTCCATACACCTTCTTACAATAAGACCAGGGGGGGATACTACAACGCAGGATTACTGAGTTAGCTGGATAACTGCACTGAGTAAGAGAAGCAGGATTACTGAGTTAGCTGGATAACTGCACTGAGTAAAACCCGGAACTGCTCATTTTACAGATATGGGAGGGTTCCAGGTTTTACTCAGTGCAGTTATCCAGCTAACTCAGTAATCCTGCTTCTCTTACTCAGTGCAGTTATCCAGCTAACTCAGTAATCCTGCTTCGTAGTATACCCCCCAGTTCTGGGAAGGACTAGAGCCTTTTCCCTCCATTTTGAATGGCACACATCTGCAGTATTTTTCTGGTGGTTTTCCCGAGCAGCACGTATACTATACAGCCTTGTTTTGGTATTTAATACTCAAAATGTATTCAAAGACTGTGGTGACAGGTCTCAGTATTTCACTGAAAAAACCAAACGCTACGAATTTGCACCAAAAAAAACAAAAAACCTGTGCCGTGTTGAGAAAGGCACAAACAGAAAGGTGTTTATCTTCAGGCACAATTGTAACAGAGCCAGGCTTTTGGAAACACCATCCTCACCTGCAGGGCCAGAAGCCCCCGTCGTGCTTTCAAATCCATATCACCTACATAAAAGCCATCTGCCGCGGGAGCGCGGACACGCCATTCCGCTAGCGGACAGGGCTGACCCGCCCAAATCCCGCCGTGAAGGCGGTCCGTGCCAACGCGCATCAGGGCCCACCGCTACACCCCAGGCGAAAGGGGGGAGGGCTGTGTTTTCAGGGAACTTGGGAGGAATTCAATCATCCAAATGTGACTGAAACATAGGAAATCAGAGCCAAAATGGAGACTGGAAACAAAACTCGGGGGGGTGGGGGAGGGATGAAATGATATTCTACATTTGCAGCTTTTATGCAAATTTAAAATATCCAAGAACTCAGTCATTTTGTACATCAACAAAAGGCTTCATGCTGGTGCAGAGTACACCACGGAGCTAGAACACAGCTAGATTTGCAATTGATCATTTCTGATTACGAAATATTTTATGACCTTAATGACATCGCCAGGTTTCTTTTTCTTATATCTGCTTATGTTTTGTTTTAGTGTTTTATTAATTTCCGCAAGCATTGCTGTTCACAGTTGGTCTTAAAGCCACTGATGGACGGCTCCTCTGAAGTGGAACCGTTTCCATGGTGACTGACATCACTGGGCTAGACCAATGATAAGACGAGAATAAACATTTAAAAAGTTTGAAGTGATAAATCTTGCCGTTTAGCCCACTTATTAGCGTCTCATCTTGTCGTTCATGTACCGGTTTAGCCCAGTTAGCTCACCTTGTTGTACACCTAGCGGTTTAGCCAAGTTGTACACCTAGCGGTTTAGCCCAGTTAGCTCACTTTGTTGTACACCTAGCAGTTTAGCAAAGTCAGCTCACCTTGTTGTACACCTAGCAGTTTAGCGCAGTTAGTTCACCTTGTTGTACACCTAGCGGTTCAGCGGAGTTAGCTCACCTTGTTGTACACCTAGCGGTTTAGCCCAGTTAGCTCACTTTGTTGTACACCTAGCTGTTTAGCAAAGTCAGCTCACCTTGTTGTATACCTAGCGGTTTAGCGCAGTTATTAGTGTCTCACCTTGTTGTACATGTAGCGGTTTAGCGCAGTTAGCTCAACTTGTTGTACACCTAGCGGTTTAGCCCAGTTAGCTCACTTTGTTGTACACCTAGCGGTTCAGCGGAGTTAGCTCACCTTGTTGTACACCTAGCGGTTCAGCCCAGTTAGCTCACCTTGTTGTACACCTAGCGGTTTAGCGCAGTTAGCTCAACTTGTTGTACACCTAGCGGTTTAGCGCAGTTACCTCACCTTGTTGTACACCTAGCGGTTTAGCGCAGTTAGCTCACCTTGTTGTACATGTAGCGAAGCATGAAGTCCAGCAGAAAGGACTTGCCCTTGCGGAAGGCGCCGGCGACAGACACCACCACTACATTGAGGTCACGGATGTGCTCCTGCATGAGGATCTGCTCCAGCGCGCGCTCGTCCAAGTCGAAGTTGTGATCGTCCTCGTCCGCCAGAACGATCTGGATGGGCCGGGCCGCCACGTCCCACGGCTCGTCCTCCACCTCCACTTCACCAGGGGGCGCCGTCTCCGAGCTGAGCATGTCCACGTCTTCCACTCCGCCTCCGCTCCAATCTGCACACACAGGAGTGTAATTATTACATTTTATTTTCCAGACATTGTGTACAATCACATGCATCATATATATCATTTCTCATCCTGACAGGAGAACAATTGTCAGATTTATTTAGTTTTCTCATTATAGGTTGTCTGTTCCACCCAATATATAAATAAATATAAAAATAAATAAAAAAAGAAACGGTAATCAGATGTATGGAGAGCAGCGAACTAATTACGTTTTTAGTTTTTTAGTCTAATTAGTTTTTTGACTGCTCTATAAACGATGCCGCTTCACTCCCGTACTTGAGCACAGTAAAATCTTTAGGATACGCTTGCAGTCTGCGGCTGCCGCTGATACAAATTTCAAATCAAGATATAATTGAGCCAATTCAATAATTAAGAGCAGAAGTTGGCAAAAAAAACCCTGAAACGGATCGGCACCCCCAAATTCACCTGCCTCGTTCACACCTCTGCAAACCAACTCCACACAGAACTGCAGTAGTGTTCTGCTTTCCAAGACAGCGCCAGCAATACGGCCTCTTGCATAACCAGGGCAAAAGGACGTGTCTTGTTTACACGTGTCCTTTACTTGCACTTTCAAAACCCCATAGTGACCCACAAACTGAGGGGGAAAGTTCAAAATGCATTTAGAGTTCCAAGAGGAGAGTGGAGGGTATGAATACATTTATATCACCAGAAAACACAGAGTACATCATGATCTTTTATCAACGCTGCTCTTGCTAACTGGAGAAGTTCAGCCCAGCAGTAAACAAACAGCCCCAGGGTGGACTATATTAATTACCCACTTACCGCAACGTCCATCAAGTGAACGAGGCAAAAAAATAAGACACAATCTTCAAACGTCTATCACTTAGAGCTGAATAAAGGCAGCCTGCCCACCGCTAATAACCGTTAGCAACACTGAAGCTAACCTCAGACTGCTGCCGCCGCCCCCCCCCCCCCATCACCGGGGTTCCATTAGGGCTCGTGGTCAGGTCCAGACCTGTCAATCACGAGTCCTCGTGTACAGACGCTCCAGTGATGGAGTCTCAAACTCCCGTCCTGGAGGGCCGCAGTCTCTGCTGGCTTTTGCGATTTCCTTTCAATCGGCGGCCATTTTTGAAGTCTCTTTATCCAATCGGTGACTTAAATTAAGCACTTAAGTACAGGAACACATGAAAAACCCAGCAGACACAGCGGCCCTCCAGGATTTCAGATCTCTGCTCCAGTTCGATGCGCTTCCACATCGGAAATGAAGGAGAAAGCGGGCTACCATCCATTGAATGACAGATGAAACTACAGAACACCATTAAAGCCAGCAGTTTCCCTTCCCATCTTAACTGCGCTACACAGGTCGGACTGAAGCTCACAGCACTACAGTAAAAATTAATTGCATTCTGGGAAAAATATTAAACATCTGAGGTCAAATCAAATGAACAGGTTTTGTCAGTTATCTTTTCACAGATAACTGACAGAGAACTACAAATGTTTGGCGTGTCTAACCAAACCCTTCGCCTTGGTTTCCTTCTCTCACCGAACGATCCTGGACGTCTTAACTCCAATGCTAGGGGAAGCCAATGTGTCGGCGCAAGATTCTGCACCATATTCTGCCATTAGAGTTCCATTAGACTGGCGAGGGACCGAAAACTCAGACAAATATTGAAGTTTCCCCAGTGGATTTAAAAAATTGTGGTACAAATTAAATCAATCACAAGAACTGCGGGGTCACCAAGTTGCACAATTTGGGCGGATTTTTAACTGCACAGTCAGGCGAAATATCGTCAGACTACTACGAATTTCAGATTATTTCAAAAATCAGAATCACACTGATGTCTCAATAGGTTGGCTAGAACCATCTGTCAGCGGTAAGACAAATACTTTAAACCAATCAGTCGGGTCTTATTTGCTACAAGGTGGGATTTCCGGTGACTACCAGCCACCCTCCATAGACACCAATGTTAAATATCCCAGACAGTATTTCCATTGGCTGCCAGTTATGCCTGTCAAACAGTGCCAGCTCAGAATTCAGTAGTTGTGAACAGGACCCATTTCTATGCAAGACGACACTATTTCTTAAAACTACGCAGGATCAAAAGTACTTTTTAGGCAATTGTTCAAAAACAAATAATCTGGGTCACAAATATTTAATCTACTTTTAATATTTAATCTAATTGCATATTCGGGAGCACAATTCCTTAACGCTACATTTAGGCAATTAACAGATGGTCTTATTCAGAGTGACAAAACACAACTTACACATTAACATGCAATCTGGATATTAACTGATATAAAGCGCCTTGCTCAAGGGCACAACAGCAGTGTCACAACTTGGATTTGAGCCGGCAACCTTTGGTTTACAAGCCGGCCAGTTCCCCTAACCACCATGACGCCACACTGCTGCGCTGGCCTGCGCGTTAGCAGGCCGTGTTTTGGCTGCGCTGGCCTGCGTGTTAGCAGGCCGTGTTTTGCAAGGACGCGGACGCAATCAGGCGAGCGGTGAAGTGAGACAAGGACATGGCGGGAGGGGGGGGGGGGTCTAACGGGATGCCCTTTGCCTCAGTCAGACTGGTCCAAATTCCTTCATTAACTAGCGAGCCAGGTCCGGTACACTGGGGACTAACGAGGAGTCACACTCAATTACACCCCAGGATGAATCCGCCCACATCACCGGGGCAACCTCCCTCCGTTTCTGACCCCGTCCCGTCTCCGTCATTACGCCCCTCCTGTAGAGCCAAAGGGAAATTCGGCTGGCAGGCCTCGTCTGCGTGACCTTGACCGAATCAGTGTGAAACACGTAGACCTGTACTCCGTAAAACACACCCCTCCCAACGCCCAACGCCACCCCCCCGACAGCGCAGCGATGAGACTGAATTACACACAGATCTGCTGCAGAGATGAAAACGGTCATCTTTCAATAAACAAAAAAAGCGACCACACTGTAAATGGTTTAACGTGGTCCAGGCAACTCCACCGGTCAAGATGACACCCCCCCCCGGTCCAGGCAGATGACCCCCTGTTCAGGCGACCCCCCGGGTCACTGAACCGCTGACCGGGCGTAGCTGCACACAGGATGTAACGTTAATACATTCTGGCTCGGAGCACAAACACCCTTAACAGGGCCCCTGATGAAGAAGCTCCTGTCAGTCTCTCTACATGCACAGATCCTACAAGTCCTGAAGCTCTATAAATACTTAATGAAGAGATACAGGGAAATCCATTTAAGAAGTAAAAAAAACAAAAAACCCCAGGCCGTTGCTGTGGGCCAGGCCTCCTCCACCAATGCTGAGCTCGCACAGGACATCCGCAACAGCTGAAGAGCCACGGTAAACACCCAGTCCTATCATGCGACTGATCCAAGGCGGCAGAGCCAAAATGGAGGCAGAGCCAAAATGGAGGCAGTCCGACCACACGCGAGGAACCTTTGGCATTCCCGCTCCTTTTCCGGAACGCCGGCTTTCCGGAACGCCAGCTCCCTTCAGCGACAGCCCCAGGAGAGCAGGAGGAGGGGGGAATTAATCCGCGGTTGTGGAAAACTCCGGGGGGCGCTGCAGGTCTCCGTGTTATTGAGGCCTCCCCCCCCGCACTTGAACCGAAGCGATGTTTGGGGCAAAGCAGCAGAGAGGAGAGCGGGAGAGGGCTGTGATTAAACACACTCCCCGCTGTTCTCAAAGAGCCAGGGCCTTTCAGCAGTCTCCATCTTCTCCAGCGTTCCGCTATCGATTCTTCACTAAAACCGTTTTTTTGTTTTTTTTTGACACTAAGCCGATGTTACCGATAAAGCATCAAGATCCATGGGGGTGGTCTCCCGCGTTGGGCGGGACCTTGCCTTCAGGCAGAGGGTGATTCGGCGGGGTTTGTTTCAGCGCACGCACAACCCAAAGCCTTTAAAACCCGCGTTAAACTGCGCCTCCCGTCCTCACCACACAACATACCCATCATGCAATGCTGGGATTCACAGCGGTGGAAGTAAATTTATCGATCGTTCAAAGACAACCTGAGGTACTTCCCTGAAAATAAATTGGCACTACCACCTCAACTACGACGATTATTTTAAACTTAACTCACGAACAGCAACGTGAATAATTTAAAATCCCCACTTTTTTCTTTTTTGTGTGAGAGAAAATAAATCCCTGGGAAGAAACTTGGTAACGAGCCACCATGCACAAGGCTACTTTATCAAAGCTTGAGAAGCTGTAACCAAACACTGCTCTAATTTCTTGCGCTCTCAATTACTGATTGACTGGGTGTACATAAGCTTCACTTTCTCTGTTGTGTGTGACCCGACACCTGAAACCCTGGAATAGGGGACCTACAGACTCTAAAGAAAATACATGTGAAATACATGTGCGTGCGTGTACACGTGTGTGGAGAAAAAGAAGAAATGCTGCTTCAGATGAGGCCAACTACATCCCAGGACAGCAGGGAATAAAGGACTGTCCGTTTCTGGGCAGCTGGGATTGCGCTCTACAGACAAACGACAGACAGGGGGACAGGGACAGGGGGACAGGGGGACAGGGGGACAGGGGGACAGGGGGACAGGGGGACAGGGGGACAGGGGGACAGGGGGACAGGGGGACAGGGGGACAGGGGGACAGGGGGACAGGGGGACAGGGGGCCACCAGGTCCAGAGAAGGGAGGTGTTTGTGCAGGCTGAGGAGGTTTAACAGCCTTCCCTGTAATGCACAGAAAACTGGAGGCAGAAATCCTCCAATCCTGAACAGGCAGACCGGAGGCCATAAAAATAAATGACCTTGTGCCAGACATCGCTGTGGAGCTCCAGCACCACTGAACCCCAAACTGGGTTTAATCAAACAGAGCAGCAGAACAGAGCAAACCATCACACGCACACACTCACCAACCAAATGATAACATCTAGACACACATACACACAAAAACTTGTGATGCTTCAAAAATATAAATAAAAAGCAGCAAATCTCTTGCCCAATAACAGAACTAGTCCCCATTACACAAACTACACGTTGTGAGAGATTAGGCTCTTAATGGACGTATGACTAACAACAGAAAGTTCAGCATATGGTGCGTTTCGGCCTGTTACTCTAAGACATAGGGCAAGGCGTGTCCAGCCCTTAGCGTAACCTCTTGCTTAATAAGACCAATTACTTAATTTACCAATTACTGTAATTAAGCCCCCCCAAAACACACTGCCACATATGCTCCTGGAGTACTGGGCACAAATGTAATCAATGACTCAATGACGGACACACAATGACACGGAAGGGCAGTAATTGTTCAGGCTAATGAAGTAATTAAAAGCCTATGCAGGCTCACATGCGACGAGACCCTGCAGGAATTAGCATTAAATGCGCTTGGTTTCAGTAAGATATTCTGCATCTTGAATGCGAATTCTGCAACCCCTCCTTAGCGAGCGAGCCGCCGAAACAACCTTGAGATGACCAAGTACGCGGTAACAAAGAGCCATTACATTACATTACATTACATTACATTACATATCAGCCGCGGCCAGAAAACAGCCCTGGCGTGTTCGCGAGCGGGTTTTTAAATGGCAATAACGTGGAGGACGACGAGGGACAGAATCGATACGGACATACTGAGCCCACGGAGGCCGTCCGTCACACACACACCGTTTATCTCTGAAGCTGCAACAGTGTTTCCACCGACTCATGTGACTTCAAAACAGGAGCATACCACATGGGTGGGAAAGGGGGGGGGGAGCAATCTTTAAATGGTATTTCCCTTTCATTTCCTTGCATTGGCAAAGCCAGGGGGTCGTATCCAGGTCAGCAGACCTTCCAAAAACCAGTCCTGTTGGAAAACAATATTTACACTGGACATCCTGTGTCCAGTGCAGGTCTGCGTAACACTAGAGAGACGGGGCAGTATACTGAGAATACCATCACGGAAATGGAACATACCTTAATACATTGTAAACACTGACATTTTAAAAAATATAGGCTAAATGCATTTCTCAGCGATATACGTTTGTGAACTTGCTCCGGCCTTGACCGCTAAGCCATGAGGCCTGAGGCCTCCCGTGTCCACACACCGTTGAGCGCCACGATAAGCGGAATAACGGAACCGGCGGTCCGTTGAGCACCACGATAAGCGGAATAACGGAACCGGCGGTCCGTTGAGCGCCCCGCTCCGGGGAATAACGAGCGGCAGTTTGCTGAGCCTCTTCCCAAAAACAGCAGCTTGTTAATGTGGCAGGCGGGCGGGCGGGCGGGGTTCCAGTTTCATCAAGGGATAATGGTCTGGGGAGGGGGGGGGGATACCAGGAAGGTTCACATGGGGACAGTCTCCTATCTGCTAGCAGCATCACAAGCTTATATTTACACACACTCCATCAGCAGATACTCTTCTTTAGCACAGCTAGCCTGCATAGTTCACTGTATTACACACAGCTGGATATTTACTGAAGCAAATTGAGGCGACATTCCTGTGCTCAAGGGTATAATGACACTGACCATTACCCCCCCACCCCCTCCACATTTCATTCAGTTAGCAAAGCCTCTTCTCCAGTGACTTGTGCTGGTTACATAAGCCACAGTGATATAGATACTACATGCACCGCACTACAGGCAGCATGTCTAAAGCGCTAATGTATGCTAACTATGCCGACCTATGACTATGACACAATCGCAATCCTAGTCACCAGTGGCATGACCACTGAACTCTACGGTATTAGAGGCATCTCTTATCAGCGCTCTATGGTGCTCTCATTTTCAGAGCTCTCGTTCCTGAAAATTGACACGTGCCAACTGAATTAATTTAGGAGCACATCTACTAATTGGGATGCATTAGAGCGCTCCTAGATTTTTCAACTTAGGAGAACATGTGCTCCTTGGAAAAAAAGAAAAGAAATGTCAGCGTAGAGCCCAGCTTATGTTGAGAATTTTAAGAGAAACTGAAGGAATGTACAGAAAGAGATGACTTCTAAAAACTCTACTTCAGACACTGGAGAGTCTTCCTCCTGAACAGGAAGACCGGTGACATCACTGGGACACGCCTCCCTTTCCCTGCATCACCCTAAGCCGGTCTCACCAGCAGAACGGGCCCGACTTTCACCTGTGGGCCCGTGGACTGCGGCCTGTAGCCACAGCAGTGTAATAAAGACGATGGGAACTGCATTTTTACATAATGATGATTAAAACCTGCGGTATTCAACTACTGCTGCCTGTACAGGTAGAAGAGATTGAAGAGAATGTGAAATGTATTTTACAGAATAATGTTGTGTCAATATTGAAGTTGTCTTTCTCGGTCTGATGCTGGGGCACAACACCGCTCTCCACAGTAACCTGCCAGGCCTCCACTGGGAAAGACCAAAGGAGCGCGTCTCTGCGGCGTTGCCTGTAAAGAGCACCATCCACATGCACGCTGTGAGCTGTGACGACGCTGTGGTTTTAAATCCGACCATGTGACCTTTCGCTGCATGTCTTGCCCTCTCTCTCTCTCTCACTCCCATTCTTCCTGTCTCTCTACACTGTACTGTCCAATAAAGCTGAAAAAGCCCAAAAATTTTAAGTTTCTTAAACTACTACTACCTGTACCGTTTAATACCGTTTTAACCATGTGTAACCAAAGCAGGTGCCTTCTTAAAACATGCAGCTATTTACTTATTTCTCTGCCAATACTGTGCAAAAAAAAATAGAAGTTTTGATGCATCTGAGTAATACTTTTTGTCCCTCCCCTTCAATGATCAAAGGGCCAGGAGTACGATCTCCATTGGGCCACATTCAGCCCCCCAGGTCCCCGGTTGAATAGCCCCATTTTAAATATGCAGGCTATGAGTCGACTTCTTTAATACAGGTGATTACCCAGGCATTAGTCTGTGAGGTTTGGGCAGAGAATCATGGGAAATGAGTACAGAGGAATGTGAAAGATATAAATCTCTATTAACCCGTTTATCCACCGTAAACGATAAGAACAGCATCACAATAGCATTCCGTCATTTAAATGAAACTCAGGCCATGTGACATCATATGTTCAGACTATTTGTATGGCACTTTTTTCATACAAGTAAAATGTAACACAAAGTGCTTCACTTTGTTAAACACAAGATAATTAAAATGAACTACATTTAATTAGTGAAATAAAGCCCAGTACACCATCTGCAAATAGACATTTGGGGCCAACCTAAAACCAGTATTTGGTGAGGGTGGAAATAATTGGCAAATGTTGGCAAAGAATTACATATTGCACTTCTTACCGACAAATTCACTATGGGCTCTTTGCTAATAGGGGAGGTCTGTAGCCAATTAAACATAGCTCTCTTCTGACACTTCATCAAGGACTTTGTGCTTAAACACCATTCCTAAGCAGAGACAGAAAGGGCATATACAGAGGAAGGTTATGAATACCCCAGTGTAGCTCTATAACAGGGATCAGCTTAAATGCCCCAGACCACAGCAACTGGAGCACACTGTGGTCTGCAGTGTATTGAGGCTTTACATTTTATTTTAAATCACAGGAGTCTGTTCTGGTTGACTGGGTGGAGTCTGTGTTCTGGTTGATTGGGTGGAGTCCGTGTTGTCTGGGGGGTGCACGCGGGCCTCAACTTGGCGCCGCGCTGGGACGTGTGTGGTAGTTTGCGTTAGGTGATTACTGGAAGTCAGCTGATTACTGGAAGTCAGCTGATGTTGAGTAAAAAAAACAAACAGGAAATCACCATTTACATTACATTTATTTAGCAGACGCTTTAATCCAAAGCGACGTACAGTAAGTGCGTACAGAGACATCATCATCATTACAGAACAGACAAGGCAAAGCACATCCTTTGCATAATGTAGCAGCTATCCCTAGCAATGAACGTTGACTGTAGTTCACAGTAAGCTGTGGGCAAATCAGCAACACCACACTTTCATTCCAAATACTATTATAAACTATACTATTATAAACCATTCCAAATACTATTATAAACTATGCTATTATAAACCATTCCAAATACTATTATAAACTATAATAAACAGACAGGAAAACACAGGGAACAGGGAACTGATATTCCTAGGTGAGGATATCAGTCAAGGTGGAGTCTGAAGAGGTGTGTCTTCAGGCCTCGACGGAATGCAGGTAGGGTTGGAGTAGAACGTAGGGGAATGGGAAGTTCATTCCACCACTGAGGTGCTAATGTGGAAAAACTCCGCAGTCAGGACAAGCGAGAGCCTTTGACACGGAGGGGGGGAAGTGCCAGTCGCCCTGCTGTAGAAGAGCGAAGTGGTCGAGCAGGAACATAGTTCTGGATTAAGTCCTGCAGGTAGGCGGGGCCTGTCCCATTGGCTGCAGTGTAGGCCAGGGTCAGAACTTTGAACCTGATCCTGGCTGCAACTGGCAGCCAGTGGAGAGACCTCAGCAGGGGGGTTACGTGGGAAAATTTCGGGAGGTTGAACACAAGCCGGGCAGCTGCATTCTGGATCAGTTGAAGAGGCAGAATGGCGCAGGCCGGTAGGCTTGTGAGCAGGGAGTTGCAGTAGTCCAGGCGTGAGGTGACCATGGTCTGGACAAGAAGCTGGGTGGAGTAGGCGGTCAGATACGGTCGAATCCTCCTGATGTTGTACAGGAGGAACCTGCAGGACCGTGCCGTCGCCCATTTAAAACGTTCGCGGCGTAGCAGTTAGCACACGGCCGACTCGCCAAGTCAACGGGGATGGAACAGAAGGCGAGGACGACAGCATTCCGCTCAGCCGCCAACCACCAAGCCAGGAGGGTGCTGCTTGTTCCGCTGTGTTTCCTCAATATCGCCGCAACGGAATTCTGTCCCTCATGCATGGAGCATGGGTACACATTCACTAAACTAAATAAAATAGCGTTTCACATTCAAGAAAGAGCGCATTAAATACACATTTTAAGAGATGAGCCACTCTGTATCAAATGTAATGAACGATTATGCTTTGTGAACTGGCAGAATTACTTCCAACCCAGGGAGCGCAGTCTTGCAGCGGGTTACTGAAGCCGCTCTCAGACATGTCTTCCAAGCCAGAGATCGCACAGTTCAGGCGCTATCAGGGGGCACGTTTACACGGACTCCTGCCCTGGAAAGATGGGAATCGGTGAGCGATAAGGCTAACATCACCCGGCGGGGTGACCCGTTCAGGAGAGTCTCACATGGCGACAGGCTGGGCAGGAGCTGAAGGCACCACTGGCTTGGAATGCGATTACATTTTATTTTAAATGCCCTGTGAAAATTGCCAGTCCACATGGAAGCCACACATCCATGCCCCGCGCGCCAATGAGCGCACGCCAAGAAACGCGGCTTCCGCTGCAAACGTCTAACAAACCAACCCTCAGAAACCCAACGCCATCTAATACAACTAGACATTAGAACTTAAACTCACTGCCATGTGACCTGTACAGGACTTTCCACCAAACACTTTCCAGGTGAGGGAAGAGCAGGACATGCAAATGCAAAAAGGCATGTCCATGTTTTAGCTTCATGGAGTTGAAATGAAGTTCAAATTCGAAATGGTTCAAAGGCAACTATGCATCCACAAACAGAGTTAATTCTGGAGTGATCCAACAAACATATCTCTGACACAAGAGGCGTAGTGATCACAAACTGGCTTTCTACAGCAAGTAACAAATCTAAAGGTCAACTGAGACCAAAAGCACTAATTTTAGCATTTACCTTTCTCTCTTCCTTAGTCTTTTCTGAAAAACTGAGGAATCACTGATCCCATAGTTATATTCCATCTAAGGAGTTTTTCCTATTGCAATAACTAAAGCCATTTAACCCCATCAACCTGTTCCTCGACTACATTTCCCCAGTTCCAGTCAGAGACTAAATTTGGTCATTTTTGTCACCAAAGGAATAGTCTGAAACGCAAGCAAACGCTCTTTGTGGCCTTGCAGTCAAACTGTGTCCTACTGCAACTTGAAGGGACGCTTCGCAGACAAGCAGGTCCAATGTACAGAACAAGACATGTGATGTTTGCACGACGGGCAGAAATTCAAGGTACACGTTGAACGGCCTCCGCTTGTAAACACAGAAGGCTGCCTTAGCAAAAGTAATACAGTACTTCTTTTGACAGGCAAAACGGTACAAACCGGGGTTAAATGACGGGATTAAGGGATGCGGTACACATTCATTTCTATTTCTCTTTTAAAGGCGGACTCTGACACAAAGGACAGCTGAGAAAAGCGCGTCCCCAGGTATTTGGCAAACTTTGGACGTCACCTGTACAACTTTCCAGGATGTGCCAAAAATGTAAATTGTAGGTAAAGTGGCTCCAAGCCATAATTAAGTACAAGCTTTTTGGTAACAGTATTCCCTCCCTAACAATAATTCAGCAGAACAAATCGATATAATTGCAAATGAAAATCAGAGGAAATATTTGCAGCCCATTAAACCTTCAGTTTGAGTATAAATGTCTTTTACATTTTAACCATAAAGCTTGCATTAGGCTACAGCTAGCCGCGAATGTCACATATACCCAGGGAAGCGGGTTAACTTAGCTACGTTATAGACACTGCGCTAGTAACTTAGAGCCAGCTAACTGGCTACAGCTGTATTAGGTAAACTACCAACAAAAGACTAACGTTAACAATGAATAGCAATATATAGTAACTAATTGAGAAAGCTAAATTTAGCGTTAGTTGAGTTACCAGGAGGGTCAGGTATCACAGGTCTAAATGAGCATAAGTTAGTTACTAGGACAACTGTCAGATAGCCAACGCATCACAACATAGCGAGCTAACCGTAAGGGCTAGTCACAACAATATTTCTAACTAACGTCAGCTAGCGTACTAGATTTATTTATTTTTTAAATATGTGCAAAACATTTGGCTTAAATTAATTATTTGTATACACGCAGATTGCGGTGGTAGCCATCGTTAGCTAGCTACTTTCAGCTAGCTAACGTTACCTAACGTTATCAAAGATGGCTAAAATCGACGCATTAACGTTAGCCCCAAAGCATCATACCCAGCTACATAACACCTGACATAAGCAACCACCTCACCCTTAAATACATCCTAGGAAATGCTACATAACATCTGAGATAAGAACCCACCTCCCCCTTAAATACGTCCTAGCAAATGCTGG
>CM056379.1:113675166-113692666 GCA_029718625.1 Synaphobranchus kaupii | reverse complement strand
CCATTCCAAATACTAGTATAAACTATAATAAACAGACAGGAAAACACAGGGAACTAGTAAACAGGGAACTGATATTCCTAGGTGAGGATATCAGTCAAGGTGGAGTCTGAAGAGGTGTGTCTTCAGGCCTCGACGGAATGCAGGCAGGGTTGGAGTAGAACGTAGGGGAATGGGAAGTTCATTCCACCCCTGAGGAGCTAATGTGGAAAAACTCCGCAGTTGGAACAAGCGAGAGCCTTTGACACGGAGGGGGGGAAGTGCCAGTCGCCCTGCTGTAGAAGAGCGAAGTGGTCGAGCAGGAACAGAACTTTGAACCTGATCCTGGCTGCAACTGGCAGCCAGTGGAGAGACCTGAGCAGGGGGGTTACATGGGAAAATTTCGGGATGTTGAACACAAGCCGGGCAGCTGCATTCTGGATGAGTTGAAGAGGCAGAATGACGCAGGCCGGTAGGCTTGCGAGCAGGGAGTTGCAGTAGTCCAGGCGTGAGGTGACCATGGTCTGGACAAGAAGCTGGGTGGAGTAGGTGGTCAGGTACGGTCGAATCCTCCTGATGTTGTACAGGAGGAACCTGCAGGACCGTGCCGTCGCCCTGATGTGCTCTTTGAAGTCCAGCCGGTCGTCCAGGACCACCCCCAGGTTCCTTGCAGAGCGGGAGGCAGCCACCACGGTCCCATCAACGGTGATGGAGAGGTCATGTAGTGGGGAGGTCTTGTACGGCATGAAGAGGAGCTCTGTCTTGTCAAGGTTGAGCTTCAGATGATGGGTAGCCATCCACTCAGAGATGTCAGTCAGACAAGCAGATATCCTCTCCTTAACCTGTGGGGTAGATGGAGGGAAAGAGAGGAAGAGTTGAGTATCGTCAGCATAGCTATGGTATGAGAAGCCATGTGAATGGATTACTGAGCCAAGAGACTTAGTATACATAGAGAACAGCAGAGGACCCAGTACAGATCCCTGCGGGACTCCTGTAGACAGGGGACGGGGAGCAGAGACGGAACCCTTCCAGGAGACTTGGTAGGATCTATCAGTGAGATACGATACAAACCAAGAGAGGGCAGTTCCAGAAATGCCCATCTCAGTGAGTGTGGAGATCAGGAGTTTGTGGTTGACCGTGTCGAATGCCGCAGACAGGTCAAGGAGAATCAGAACAGAGGAGAGGGAGGAGGCTCTAGCAGTGGCGAGTGCCTCAGTCACAGCCAGGAGAGCAGTTTCAGTGGAATGGCCGGTTCTGAAGCCAGACTGATGCGGGTCAAGCATCTACCCAGGGCCCCAATGTGAGAAAGGCCCTCAAAAAAGCCTGGAACTATGGAACAAGAGGGAAAGGGGGTCCACAGAGACTGCATATGTATAGGGCCCATAATCTTGTGCTAAGCTCCTGGATACATTCATATCAGTAAATAAAAATAAGTGACATATAGGCAATACGTATGTTCCCAAATCTGGAACATGGACTGAAGTAAAAGGAGCTGTTCTGGGTTTTACTCAGTGCAGTTACCAGTAAGTCTGCTTCATAGTATACCCCCCCAAGGGTCTATATCAATTATATGAGACAGGTAATATATATATTTACTACCATATTTATTCCCAAATATTAGGCATTTATCGAATCAAAGATGTACATAGGAGAAAATGTTTTTACTTGATGTTTAAGATTACCAAAATAATGAAGAGGAGGCAGTATTTGGGAAATTACTCTGAGCATAACAGACCTGTTATACCAATATTCTAGCTGCATAATTTATTGTTACCTTGAACTTGTAGAAAATCGTTTCTGAACAACACAATTTCTGGTTTGAATGACCACTGGGGTAGTGCAGATTCTGTAACTGCCTACTCGGGGGGGGGGGGGGGGGGTCTATTCAGGGATGTTGCTGATCAGGCCCCCCCGCTTGTCTATCTACACTACAGTTGAATCACCCTGTTCAGTCAAAAAAATATATTAAAAAAATATTTATAATTTATTTTTTTATCAGACTAGGGTGGGGCCCTCAATGCCAGTGGGCCCCCTGCATCCCCCGTGGTGCTACGCCAGTGCACACCACTGCTATATGTGGGATATAATTCCCACATTTCCCACATTTCAGGAAGTCCTCTTGTCAGGACAAAGTTGAGGGTCATTGTGGAGTTACCGTTTCTCCACTCGTTCATTTCCTTAGAATGTGAACAGAAGTTTCCCCTCCCAATGACAATGACTGCTGGTGCATGATAACACGATATTGTTATGATTCAGCGGGGAAATGATAAGAATGCTTGTTTATGCAAGATATGCAGGAGGTATTCTCTTTGACGCATTGTGATTTTGCCATTATTTTCTTTTTAAGTATATTCTTTTTATTGTTTTTCATTTACATTCTGGCATTTGTCATTGATCAATTGATTGTTTTGAGTTGAAGTGAAACTGAGTTACTGGATAATATGTGGTAACGTCAGGCAGTTTTCTTGAACATTTTTAGAAAATGTATGTGTGGGGGTTATATAAGGGTATTGTGGGCTCTTTCAACGTCGCTCATAATAAACCTTTCTTGCAGTTTACAATTGATGCGGAAAACACAGACAAGAGAGATGAGTAAAAAGTAGGCTACAACCCATATCGTGTTAAGCGCGGCAAACCGAAACAGCGTGAAAGCCACATAGCCCAGAGCGATGAAGGGGTGCGATTTTTTTTTTCTGTTAGCGCAGCTCTCAAAGTGTTCTTCATAAACTGTGAAAAATAAACGAGGTCGAAGCAGGGGGACTAGATCCGAAAGCCGGAAAGTGCGTAAACTCTCAAGTTACTCAACTCCTGCATTCCTTCCTCATTCCTTCTAAAGCACTGGAGGTTCCCGGCCGGGTAACAGGAGTTTTTTTTACTTCCATTTACAGGACAGAACGTTCATCGCCGCGGTACTGTAGTTGCTCAGTCACGCGCCTTAATGGATTCTGAGAAGACGCACGAAAGACGCATGTTCTGCATCACTAGTAGCTGATAACCCTAACCCTAATATAGAGGCTATATTATTGCGAAAGAATTCTGAGCTGAGCAGGCCTATCTTGTTAGTCTGTGGCTGAAGTGTGAGCCCCGGTGCGCTCGGGCAGTAAAGCACTCTGGTTTCAGACACTTGGGGGAGTCACATGAGCGGCCGCCGGGGCTGGAGAGGCCGCACGTGGCCCGGCGCAGTTAGCGCTCTGCTTCTCTCAGCTTTGAACCTGTCCGTTGCATTGCAACAAAAATCATGACAGCGGCTGCCTGTGGTCGATGATGACGTTTATCTACACCCTGGGAGAGGGCTCGTAAAACGGGCGGTGCGCAAACATCCTTATCGCCATCTGCTTTGCAGGCAGTAAAAGTGAATAATCCACTCGGATGTGCGGTTGACCTCTGCTGCCAGTTAGACAAACACTGATAGGATTGAACCGAATTATCTCGCCTTCCTCATGAAAAAAGTAAACAGTTAAACGCGTGGCAAAGAGCCAAAGACGCGTATGCAAAATCTGTTTTTAAATCAACAGGTACAAATGTGTACACAAATATGTACATATCATCATGTATATTACTTATATTATTTGGGACTTAAGTATTTTTGTATTTGGCTAGGTTATTAGGGGTTGAATGACTATAGTGTGGCCAGCTAACTGCAGTAAAGAGGCCCAGGGTTCAAGCAGATTACCTGGCCAAAGGTCACGCTTGCATGTCAGGTTGTGTTTTGGCAATTCACATATGTTAATTTGCATATTTGAGTGACATCATCACATTATTGCATATCCATCAACTGCTCATTATATTACCATTTTTGAGATGGAGCTGGATGGCATCCAGATTGATTTAGACAAATTATTTACAGACAAATCCAAACAACATAGAAGCAGTGTGTATCACCTTAGAGAGAGTGTGTATGTGTGTGTGTGCACTGACTGGCTACCGGCGATATTGTTGTCACGATGGAGATCTCCAGTGCATTTAGTGAATAACTGAGTGAGCTGTGAATGAGTGGACAGGATTGAGTGAAAACTATCAGCTGCAGGTGTTCTGGGATAAAGGTAGCCTGCGTAGGCCCCTCCCTTGAGGGCACTGGAGCAAACTCTGGTTGCCTAGCAGCGGCGGTTCACTAGGCTGAGAGGTTTAACTCACTTTCACTTCTCAACACTCATTTATGGTGCCAATAATTGCTAATTGCATTTAAAATCTCAATGGATAATATGTCTCTGATGAAGGATTAACGTGTTGTTATCCATATTATTATTTATTTATTTATTTTACAGGTTATATAAAACGATGTATTCTGTCCTTTTGAACATCGCTTGTTATTTTCCATCCAATAAGAGCAGGCTGAGTAACTGTGAGTCAGGTGGCAATATGTCACAGGGCGGGGCCTATATCCTAAACTCCTACAGGCCTTGAGCGGGGCGGAGCCTATATCCTAAACTCCTACAGGCCTTGAGCGGGGCGGAGCCTATATCCTAAACTCCTACAGGCCTTGAGCAGGGCGGGGCCTATATCCTAAACTCCTACAGGCCTTGAGCGGGGCGGGGCCTATATCCTAAACTCCTACAGGCCTTGAGCGGGGCGGGGCCTATATCCTAAACTCCTACAGGCCTTGAGTGGGGCGGGGCCTATATCCTAAACTCCTACAGGCCTTGAGCGGGGCGGAGCCTATATCCTAAACTCCTACAGGCCTTGAGCAGGGCGGGGCCTATATCCTAAACTCCTACAGGCCTTGAGCAAGACGGGGCCTATATCCTAAACTCCTACAGGCCTTGAGCGGGGCGGGGCCTATATCCTAAACTCCTACAGGCCTTGAGTGGGGCGGGGCCTATATCCTAAACTCCTACAGGCCTTGAGCGGGGCGGGGCCTATATCCTAAACTCCTACAGGCCTTGAGCGGGGCGGGGCCTATATCCTAAACTCCTACAGGGCTTCAGCAGGGCGGGGCCTATATCCTAAACTCCTACAGGTCTTGAGTGAAGAGCAAGAAGGGAGTATGCAGCTGGTCGGTGGGAAACTAAGTTTTATTTTTCTACCTAATGAGGTGGTTGTCCTTGGTACTGACACACACACACACACACACACACACACACACACACACACACACACAGTTGCACAGCCTCTCTGGGAGGGTATAAAAGATGACTGTAAATAATCCTTTTTTAATAGGTTGTTGACTCATAAAGCCCCTCATAATTGGATCTAATGTGAAGTGTTTCCCTCACTGAATTGCCTTATTATTACAAGACAAGGGTGGAATGTCCCTTCTCAACCGAACACTGACAATCCGGAAAAGTCTGTGGCCTGAATTTTCTCCAGTCTCTTTTGACATGGAAAGTTGCTGGGGTGGGGGGGTGGGGGGGGGGGGTTCTTGAAAGAAGATACACAAGTGAAGCCTTTACAGAAATCTTTTTTTCGGAACATGACGTATAAATGATCCAGCTCTCCACATCTGCAAAACAAAAAATGAATGAAAAACATGGTGTGTGTGCATGTAGCCTACACTAATGTAAACTTTGTGTACAGGCAAATACTGTATGTGTGCATGTAGCCTACACTAATGTAAACTTTGTGTACAGGCAAATACTGTATGTGTGCATGTAGCCTACACTAATATAAACTTTGTGTACAGGCAAATACTGTATGTGTTAGGTATTGTTATAGCGCCCTTTCTTAAGGTTAGGCTATTAGTACTGTGTGTTCATGTCATAACTTTGCTGCACATTTATCCCGGTGAATTTTACTCCACCGACCGTAATAAGTGCTTTACACGAAGACTATGCCACACATGGTACCGAATGCAAAGTTTTGTGAATGGTGGGCCTGTGTCTATCCATCGATGCATTTTCCTACACGCTTATTGATGTCCAGCAGGCTTGATCAGGAGCACTGTCGACTGTTGAGAAACACGTGATTCTTACCTCACATAGGAGCAGGATAGCGTGACGCAGTCGCACTGAAATGGCGGGGTAAGCCGCCGTTCGCACAGAAGCCGGTGCCATGAGGAAAGAATGCACGCTGGGAAGCTGGTAGTAGAATTCACACTATTGTTGAAGTACACTAGCCTGCCTTTTAGATTGGGCGATCTGAGGTTCACTTCCCCTTGCTTCTTGGCCTGGCTAGGATAGGGTGCAGGTGTTGAGCGGGGCGGGGCTAGGATAGGGTGCAGGTGTTGAGCGGGGCGGGGCTAGGATAGGGTGCAGGTGTTGAGCGGGGCGGGGCTAGGATAGGGTGCAGGTGTTGAGCGGGGCGGGGCTAGGATAGGGTGCAGGTGTTGAGCGGGGCGGGGCTAGGATAGGGTGCAGGTGTTGTTGAGTGATTGGAGTGATTGGCGTGCTTGGGGGGGGGGGGGGGGGGGGGTTATTTTTTACTCTCCCCATAAAAAATAAAAAAAATTATCGAAATCATTATCTGTCACTTATATAACATCATACCATGCATGCTTGATTAATCAATTAAAATGCATCAGCTGGGCTGTGGGCTGGCAAGCTGTTTAATAATTGGCTACTGTAGCTGCTCTGATGAGACGGAGGCAACTAAAGTGGCATTTTTCAAAGTGCTCGGATCTTAATTAACAAACATGCTTTCAAATCCATTGATGAATGGCCTGATCTATGACCACTGAACGTGTGGAATATGGGCCTACTTACAAATTCAACGATGATTTGTTTGATCTTTGTTAACGCCACAGTTGATAAATGGTGATTGGTTGTGACTGTGTGCATGGGGCACTGCATGTCAAACAGCTCACATTTAATTGAGGGACAGTCTGTAATATTTCACATTTTATTTTCACATCTGTAATGTTCCATGAGAGGAAATCACAGAAAATAACGGTGATAACTTTACAGTGAAATGCAGCATCCAATAAAACAGTACATCCCATTGTCTGTGCAAAAACAAGCTCTGAGACAAGAATATGGTGCAGAACAATTGGTTACCAGCCCAGCTGTGCAACATCGTTATTAAGTAATTAACGTCACTTCAAATGGACGCTTGATTGAGCAAGGTCATTCCATTTGCCTAATACATGTTGCCTCGATTCCTCCGTCCTCGTATCTCATCCTTGCATCCTCCGTTGAGTTAAGGAGCGAGGAAAAGACAGGAAGAAGCGCTACGGAGTGAAAATAAGCGATTGGAATGAGCCCAGTGACACCTTAATGTTTCTGTGTGCATCCTTCAAGAATTGGAAAGGCCTTGAGAATATGTCTTCATTCCTTAAGAGATTTATAATAGGCCAAAATGCATTGTTGTTAACGTCTCGTATGGGGAAGGCGTTCTCTAGTTCTGTGCAAATATAGGCCAGCCAGGTGTTTTCACTGTCTTCTTGCAATTATCCTTTCATCGAGCATTCTGTAGAGGAACGCAGAAAAAAACCCCCAAGGCCAGACGTTACATTTAGCGGCTGCTTTTATCCAAAGCGACTTATACAACGGCCCACACACACATGCAAACACAGACACACACACACACACACACAAATGCCCACTCACTCATACACACACCTAAACAGAAACACATATACAATCCATTCTACAGCTGGATATTTTATTGAATTATTTCAAATTAAGCAAATTTCTCAAGGGTACAGCAGCACCCCAGGGCATTGAACCAGCAACCCCCTAATTTACAATCCCAGTTCCCTAAACCCACTGTACTACACTACACTACTGCCATGTTTGGATGTCTGAAGTGGACTAAAGGCCAATTCATAGTCGCCAAAAAAAAGTATGCATGCGGACGTCCGTTTTGGGTCTGCGCGGACCTATATGACATCATAGCAGACCCAAAACGGACATCCGCCTAGGCAGTCCGCGAAGCAGTCGTTTTTTGTGTCCGCGCGGGCCTGTCGCTTGACATACAAGCATACCTTCTGCGTAACCGTGATCATCTTCCAAGAGGGACGCCATTGTTGTTTGCAACTTGCCCACAAAAATGATGTGAAATGTAGTCTAGCAAATGGGGCGTTAGTACCTGCTTAGTCCAGAGGCATTTAGCGTGTGTCTCAGTGTCTGACTGTTGGGGGCTTGTGAAGTGCGCTGAAGAACATGGGGGGTGGGGGGCACAGAGAGCTGACACTTGGGCCGTGTCCGAATCAGCACTCCACACTGTTGAGTAGCCTTGGTGAGTATGTGAATCAGCACTCTTCCACACTGTTGAGTAGCCTTGGTGAGTATGTGAATCAGCACTCTTCCACACTGTTGAGTAGCCTTGGTGAGTATGTGAATCAGCACTCCACACTGTTGAGTAGCCTTGGTGAGTATGTGAATCAGCACTCTTCCACACTGTTGAGTAGCCTTGGTGAGTATGTGAATCAGCACTCCACACTGTTGAGTAGCCTTGGTGAGTATGTGAATCAGCACTCCACACTGTTGAGTAGCCTTGGTGAATATGTGAATCAGCACTCTTCCACACTGTTGAGTAGCCTTGGTGAGTATGTGAATCAGCACTCCACACTGTTGAGTAGCCTTGGTGAGTATGTGAATCAGCACTCTTCCACACTATTGAGTAGCCTTGGTGAGTATGTGAATCAGCACTCCACACTGTTGAGTAGCCTTGGTGAGTATGTGAATCAGCACTCCACACTGTTGAGTAGCCTTGGTGAGTATGTGAATCAGCACTCTTCCACACTGTTGAGTAGCCTTGGTAAGTAAAAAAAGCGAGAAAGTCATAGAGTACGCAAAAAAATTTCAAATTTCAGTATACTTCAAACACCCGGATGACACACTTACAGTACTTCCGGGGTTTCACTGAGTACATTCAGGAGCACACTTTTCAAAAAGTACATGACCATTTTGGTCACATAAATATGATGTGAAGCTTCATTTAAAAAAAATGAGGCACAGCTTCGCTGATGTTTTCTTTTAAATGCAACGAAAACAGCATGTAACATGGAGGCGCAAGAGTGGGGCGCAGGGTTGCCAGATCTTGTAAGACTTTATAGCCAAATGGCGACTCAAAACTACCCCAAATTATAGGCTATTTTTAACTGAAACCAACATATTTAAAATATAAATCATCATGTTTTTACTTTTTAAAATAAGTGCGTGCTTTGCGACTTTTCATTTTTACCTGTGACTGCACTTTCACTTTGACTGCACTTTCACTTTCAGGTCACTGTCACTTTGAAAGTATCCAAATTTAACTGTAAAACCGCAGACATGACAACACTGGTGGGACGTCTTATGACCTGCTTACGACACTTCCACAGTGCGGTTGGAAAATAGTATGGCGGATATTTTTCGCGGACTGCTAAACAGTGCACATTACACAGCACATTTCTTCAAGTGGACTGTACGCAGGAGAAACTCGCTTGTGCGTGGAAACTCGCTTACGCGGCTTTCTGAGGGCATTTTTCTGCTCAGCACTGTTTATACATGTGGCCTCTGGTCAATAAATCAGACAAACAATCTGCATATAAGAGTGTGGGCCTCCTCTATTTCTATCTTTATTTTTATTAAATCCAGCACCACATTAAAGAAGTGGGAGTTTCCCTGCAACATGGCTGACCTTTGGCCTTTGACCTTTGACCTCAGTATGTATGCTGGCTAACCAATGGGCACCACAGCACAGGGGCACTTCCTCTCTCTAAAAAGGTGTTGTTTCTGTGTTGCTGTTTTTTTTTTCCTTCATGTTCAACAATGAAACAGCAATGCCCCTCCACCGCAACAGCATCTCACCCAAACCACCTCCCTCAACATCCCAGCCACACCCCCTAGCCCCCCAGCCCCCAGCCCCCAGCCCCCCCAAACACCAAACACTCCCCCCATCAGGAGAAAGACAAAAACAATCAAAGACAAATGAAAGAAGAGAGAAAAGAGAATAAAAATGAGGGAGAACGGCCTCAGCGCAAGCCACTCTGGCCCGGGCAATAAGCATGACATCACCACGAGAAGGTCCAATCATGGTACGAAATGCCAAGATGCTCTGGGGCACAGAGACACAATAAACGCATGTGGCATTACGAGCTGCCCTCTCCAAATCAATTCCAGTCATAATTGAAGAACTGACGAAGAGGACATTCATTTATGGATATTTTTTTTTCTTCTGCAGGCATTCATTCAGCAAGGCATGTCATGTTAACACTGGTCGCTCATTATTCCATCGAGATTAATTTGTTTCCTTCTAAATGTTACGGCATACATCAAAAGCCATCAAGCCAGGCGAATGATCTTATGAGAGGGAGAGAACAATCCACTAAATGTCTTATTTTATGAGATATGTGTGATTACAGTTCACGTGAGAACAAATGAAGCTCGCTGCCTCCAGTTCATCCCAAACGCCCGGACAATAACACCACCCCTCCATATGCAAACATGGGTCAAGTACTCATTTGAATACTTTCCAAAAAATATTTTTGGCATCGAACAGATGCCCTTATCCAGAGGGAAATAAACAGGCTACATACTGTATAATCATTTCATACTGCTGGGTGTGTTTTTACTGAAGTAATTCAGGTTAAGTATCTTTGCTCAAGGGCATACCAGCCACAGCCCCGCTGGAGATGAACCAAAAACCGCTGAGTGACAGGCTGTAATATCCCCAACCATTATAGTAAACTGCCAGCCTACTTTAAAGACATCAACTTGTTAGGCAGACGTTGAGACGATTAGAGATTAAGGACAATACAAAAGAGTATTTCATTGATATGACTGTACATTTTTTAAAATCAGGAATATGTCTTGTTTGAAAAAAAAATCTCAGTGATCAGAGGGGAGTGTGGAGAGAGGGAGTGAAGACACTTGTGGTTCTCCTCCGAAACACGTGGTGCCCGCTAGTGGAGGCAAAGGAAACCCAATCACACGCGTACGTAGAGAGCAAGCCACGGGCACCTGGACGGCCAACAGGGGTCGCTAGAGCAATGAATCGAAGCGATCCCCACCGACTCTTATATCTCTTAGACGATGCAAAGCCAATTGTGCACCCCAGGGCTGCTGGCCACAGTCGGCATTGGCACAGGCCAGATTCGATCCGAGACCATGGTGTGGAACGCAGCCTTAACAGATACCAGACCGTGGGGCCCATCCACACACTGGAACAGAGCCTTAACAGATACCAGACCGTGGGGCCCATCCACACACTGGAACAGAGCCTTAACAGATACCAGACCGTGGGGCCCATTCACACACTGGAACAGAGCCTTAACAGATACCAGACCGTGGGGCCCATCCACACACTGGAACAGAGCCTAAACAGATACCAGACCATGGGGTCCATCCACACACTGGAACAGTGCCTTAACAACAAGGGCCACCTAGCATTTACAAAGCATTTATAATATCTACTGTATGTAACCCAAGCTTACTCATACGTATGATATCAACTTCTTCAGTCCTAGCACTAACTACTGCATGGAAACATAATCTTACCACGGCCTTTACATTAGACACTCCGTCAATGTCTGTTCCCTATGAAAAGGCTTGGCCCTCAGTTTTTCGCACCAATAAAGTGTAATTCTCCCTTTGAATATTGGCCAGGGCGTAAAAAATAGACTGCAGTCCCAGCATTGATCTAACCTTTGGCTTGTGAAGGAGTTCATTATAAGGTGATTTATGATGTCAATGTTGCTGGGATTGTTAGATGATCAATACTACCCATGTTTCACAGAATCTCATGCTCCGTCAGACTTGTACACAGTTTTAAAGAGCCGTATTGATTGTGCTTTCTAATGACCACCGGGCTTGCTGCTTTAGTCAAAACTCCAGCGCTACTCAAATCAAATATGATAATACTGCACGTGCCAACCATTTCCTTTTATCCAAGGCATTAACAAGATAAGTGGAGCTCCCTTCCAGAAGGAGATCTCCTCCATCTTGCCAAACGTTGATTACAACAAAACAAAAGAACATAGATTCTTCAGATGGCAATTTAATTTGAACGTATTTTAAAATGGACATGTGACTGTGAGTGATGTGGTCGGTCGGGTATGAATATTATAAACTCATAACATATGGTAGCTTCGCTACACCTTTCTCATTCTCCTTTATCTCCCCCTTTCGATTTGTTTGGTAATATAACAGAGGCCTGCCTTGGCCGTGTCCCAAGGCGACCACCATCAAAGATCCTCTGTGCTGTTTAGTTTATTACCCAGGTCAGAAACAACATTCTGGCTGAAAAACTGTTAGAGGCTTGGAGGAGAACGGCGTCTCTATCCAGTTCGCTGTCAATCATTCTCCTCCCCCGAGACAGGATGTTTTCCTGATAAACGGAGAACTGACATCTTACTCACGGGGAGGTGGTTAGCAGGAATTCCCTCACTTAAAAAAAAACTAAAAGATTTATAAGGACTCTGTATACCCAGCTACACACTTTTTTCTCTGGGGTGCGTGGGGTGGGGGGGTTCACTTTGATTAGATAAAATATATGCTAAAGTGGTATGCTATGCCATTTCCAGCACATTCTAGAGTCTCCTACGGACATGACACACTCCCTAACCTCACCTTTATGTCACTGCCTTGTTCTGCTTGGTGTGCCGTCAACTGTAACTAAAGCAGGGGCCTGTATCACGAAGCAGGGTTACTGAGTTAGCTGGATAACTGCACTGAGTAAGAGAAGCAGGATTACTGAGTTAGCTGGATAACTGCACTGAGTAAGGGAAGTAGAGTCACTGAGTTAGCTGGATAACTGCACTGAGTAAGAGAAGCGGGATTACTGAGTTAGCTGGATAACTGCACTGAGTAAGAGAAGCAGAGTTACTGAGTTAGCTGGATAACTGCACTGAGTAAGAGAAGCAGGATTACTTAGTTAGCTGGATAACTGCACTGAGTAAGAGAAGCGGGATTACTGAGTTAGCTGGATAACTGCACTGAGTAAGAGAAGCGGGATTACTGAGTTAGCTGGATAACTGCACTGAGTAAGAGAAGCAGGATTACTGAGTTAGCTGGATAACTGCACTGAGTAAGGGAAGTAGAGTCACTGAGTTAGCTGGATAACTGCACTGAGTAAGAGAAGCGGGATTACTGAGTTAGCTGGATAACTGCACTGAGTAAGAGAAGCGGGATTACTGAGTTAGCTGGATAACTGCACTGAGTAAGAGAAGCGGGATTACTGAGTTAGCTGGATAACTGCACTGAGTAAGAGAAGCAGGATTACTGAGTTAGCTGGATAACTGCACTGAGTAAGAGAAGCAGGATTACTGAGTTAGCTGGATAATTCAGCTCTTTTTACTTCAGTCCATGTTCCGGATTTGGGAACATGGAACATTCCAGGTTTTACTCAGTACAGCTGGACTCAGTGTGTCATCCAGGAAGCGTGTGTGAGTCATCCAGGAAGCGTGTGTGAGTCATCCAGGAAGCGTGTGTGAGTCATCCAGGAAGCGTGTGTGAGTCATCCAGGAAGCGTGTGTGAGTCATCCAGGAAGCGTGTGTGAGTCATCCAGGAAGCGTGTGTGAGAGCGGTCACTGTCTACTTATCTCTTCAAAGCAACCGAATGAAAAAAGACGAGTACTACTGTGGACAGTAGCTAGCGTGTGCATGCCCATGGAAAAAAAAATAAAGAGAGAAGCCAATGCTGGATGATCTGGGGCCTACAAAGCAGGTTGGCAAAGCAGCCAATATCAAAATAAAGTTTCTTGCTTATTCAGGAATAATTAAAAAGAAATTCATGACTGCGTCTGTGTTCAATGGATTTTGATTGCTGTATTCTTGGGTTCTTAAGTCCGTTCTGATCTGTGTGATCAGAAGGCCACCAAGCTTATTTCCCAACATTTAGCGGAAACAGCGGGTTTGTGTGATCAGCTGCGGAGTTTCTCTCTAACTGTGCAAGGTCACAGTTACCCTGGGGGGCGGACCAGTGTACTTAGCATAGCTAATTAGTGTTCTATTGCTCTTATACAGACACCCACTGGAAACTGCAATATCTGCATCCTGCAAAAGAAAGTGGTCAGGCATGCTGGAGTGGTCAGGCATGCTGGTTGGTCAGGCATGCTGGAGTGGTCAGGCATGCTGGAGTGGTCAGGCATGCTGGAGTGGTCAGGCATGCTGATTGGTCAGGCATGCTGGTTGGTCAGGCATGCTGGAGTGGTCAGGCATGCTGGAGTGGTCAGGCATGCTGATTGGTCAGGCATGCTGGAGTGGTCAGGCATGCTGGAGTGGTCAGGCATGCTGGAGTGGTCAGGCATGCTGGTTGGTCAGGCATGCTGATTGGTCAGGCATGCTGCAGTGGTCAGGCATGCTGATTGGTCAGGCATGCTGGTTGGTCAGGCATGCTGGAGTGGTCAGGCATGCTGGTTGGTCAGGCATGCTGGAGTGGTCAGGCATGCTGGTTGGTCAGGCATGCTGGAGTGGTCAGGCATGCTGGTTGGTCAGGCATGCTGGTTGGTCAGGCATGCTGGAGTGGTCAGGCATGCTGGAGTGGTCAGGCATGCTGGTTGGTCAGGCATGCTGGAGTGGTCAGGCATGCTGGAGTGGTCAGGCATGCTGGTTGGTCAGGCATGCTGGAGTGGTCAGGCATGCTGATTGGCTTACGTTGTGTCAGGCATGCTGGTTGGTCAGGCATGCTGGTTGGTTTACGTTGTGTGGTGGGGGGAGGGGGGAACCCTCAATAACTTCCCATTCCCCTACGTTCTACTCCAACCCTGCCTGCATTCCGTCGAGGCCTGAAGACACACCTCTTCAGACTCCACCTTGACTGATATCCTCACCTAGGAATATCAGTTCCCTGTTTACTAGTTCCCTGTCTGTTTATTATAGTTTATACTAGTATTTGGAATGGAAGTGTGGTGTTGCTGATTTGCCCACAGCTTACTGTGAACTACAGTCGACGTTCATTGCTAGGGATAGCTGCTACATTATGGGAAGGATGTGCTTTGCCTCGTCTGTTCTGTAATGATGATGATGTCTCTGTACGCACTTACTGTACGTCGCTTTGGATAAAAGCGTCTGCTAAATAAATGTAATGTAATGTAATGTAATAACAAGGAATATGACGGGTCTGCATTGGCCTTGCAAAAAAAAGAAAGGAGTTTCTTTTTCAGCTATACATCCTGCAGCACACACAGAGCATTAGCATTTAGCGGTGTCTATCATAGGGCCCCTGACCACAGAAGTTCTGTGGCCCCCCGCCTCAATCAACCTCCTCAATGACAAACAAGAAAGGGCAAGCCACCTCTGCACCGTGTCCCCTGATTGGCTGACGAAGGCCCTCGCAGACAGCCCATAATAACCTGAGCCCGGAGAACCTGGCTCTTGCCTGGAGTCTTTGTGTTCCAGAAAATGGCAAGGTTATCCAATTTCAGAGGGGGAGTGTCAGTTACACCGATAAAGGGAAAAAAGTCAGGTAAAATGCATCCAGGATGCCGAACACTCACGTTCCAGGATTAAGGATAACAATGTAGCATTCCCGAAAGCCCCCTTTTGTGAACAACATGCTTCAGTGATTTTCCAGGTTGGAGACACACCGGCTGTAAAACAATACGGCCTGAGCTTGGCGGCCAGCACACAATGCGCTTTGCATTCTGGCCTTGTCCTGGCGGCCGGATTGTCCTTCGCTGTGGGGAACTCTTATTCATATAAAAGGGAGGGAGTCTGAGCTTCGCCAAATGATTTCTGTGTCGCCGGAGTGCCACTCCAAAGCCCCATTACTCGCAGAACGGAGGAAACAGTGGCGGCGAGATCGGAGCGAGGTTTGGAGAACAGACGGTGCTTATGAAACGAAGCGCTTGCACGTTCCCGGGCCGTCCGGCGAAGGACTGAGAGCTGGACGTGATTCGCTGTCTCCGAGCTGAGTGCAAATCTCCCAGCCCTGAGAATTCCCCTTGGGAAAAAAATGTAGGCCACGGAATTCTGCAGCCGAGAGAGGCGGGGAAATCTAATTTGTGCGACCAAGTGGCAGTGACTATATTTCTGGAATGTGTGTATGAATTTTACATTCCTTTCCTACCAAGACTAATTTAAATGAACATATACAATTCTGTTATAAAAGCTTATTGAAATAGGTGCACTAAATCACATGAAATCAGTTTGGGGTTATTTTAGAATACATCAGCATGTTGGGGTTCACCCATTTCCACGGCGGGGGAAGTGTTTGTGTATGCCGGCCCGTGTTATTGCCAAATTAGCAGGCAAAACACGGTATTCTCACACGCGAGGGAGCGGGCCCCCGTCACCCGCCGTAATTCAGTCCCAATAATATGATTTACGCAGTGGTGACAGAGCGTGACTACCAACTGTAAATAAACAAGGCGGGCGTGTGTACTTTGTATGTAAATGACCTGTAACCCCCCCCTCTATCTACTCTCCCTTCCCAAATCCAAAATAAAAGCGCGTCAGTCTCTAAAAATAAAGAATGAGAGATATAAAAGACGGGCGGTGGGAGGAAAGGACCCGAGCTAGCCCAGTTAATTTCCACCGCAGCACTTCTAATCTTATCCCCTCTCGTGTGTGGGGCTCGCTGAAATATGAGGCACCGTCCGCAGCAGCGCAACCTGATAAATTTAGCACAGGGTCACCCGAGAGCCCCATGCCACACACAGGAGCCTCACAAAGAGGTGTGTGTATATGTGTGTGTGTGTGTATGTGTGTGTGTGTGTGTGTGTGTGTGTGTGTGTAGAGGATACACAAGGGAGCCACATGCTTTGTTTCTCTAACACCGCAGTCCCAGAGAGGATTAGCCTGTCTCCTCAGGCCGCAGTACTGTGTTGACAGAGCAGTGACACCTTTTTTACCAAACGACCAGGACTCGACGTTTTAATCAGCCTGACAAGCAATTCCCATAGACCGTGTCTGCTCAATTCTCTGCTATTGACTCTATATATCCGCAGTATATAAAGTTACACGCAGCTTCTAGCGCCAGCGTGCATTCACTGCTGAAGTTTACCTGTACAGAATGACTGTTAATGCGAAACCAAACCTGAAATCCCAGCGCTTCAGTGCTGTTGTTGGCAGCACGCCTCTGAACTGCACTCGATATGCTTTCAGACACACTGGACCTTTGGAACGGCGGTTACACTGGAACTATACGAGATAGAGAATACACCACACTGCCATTAGCATGGCGTAGCACCTGTCATAACCAGTCATGACCGCGCATTTCAGCTGGTAGCAGATGTCACAACACTGTCGTAATGTATACTGTGACCATTTTGTAACAGTTATGTTGAAATCGTTTTTGCAATTTGATGCATACCATATAACAGTGTTATGTCATGACTGTAATATGTTGTAATAAGCTGTCATGGCTAGTTATGTCATGCTCACGCACGATAGCATATAGGCTTCATGGCATGCAGTTCAGGAACAGAGTTACTGAAAAGGCTAACGTTCACTTTCTCTCTGTGTGCAGAACAGCTCCCAGCATGCAATGCAGCGGAACTGCGCCAGGCCGAGGCACTTTTCGAGATCAGCCTCTGCGGTGTGAATCCCCTAAACAGCTGTTCCCCCCGAAGGGGGCCGGAGAGGGTGGGGGTGGGGGGGCTCGTCGTGGAAATGGCGCAGCTTGAATTTCAGAGCGGGATCTAGGGGGGGCCTTACAAGCCTCTGTTGGGAAACATATGGAGCAGCGATATCCCACAGCCATCAAAGGGGGGGGGGGGGGGTA
>CM056379.1:113661006-113671006 GCA_029718625.1 Synaphobranchus kaupii | reverse complement strand
ATTTGAATTTGAAGTTGAATTTAGACATTTGAATTTAAAAGGGCTCCAGCTGAGAGGCTGGGTGAGGTGAGGAACTGTGTGTTTTTTACATTAAGGTCATAATTAAAACCACCCCACCACTGATTACAGAGATCTGATAGGAGGGGCCTGCAGGGTAGGGGGTCGGGGGTCAGGGGTGACAGGATGCAGGTGTCCAATGCAGGAGTCCTACATGCTGATGTTAGCGGTGGGGTGTTTTAAAAGACTAATAAGAGAGAGATGGAGAGGTAGAAGGAGATGGAGAGGGAGAGAGGTAGAAGGAGATGGAGAGGGAGAGAGAGGGAGAGGGAGAGGTAGATGGAGAGAGAGAAAGAGGTAGATGGAGAGAGAGAAAGAGGTAGAGGTAGATTGAGAGAGAGAAAGAGGTAGAGGGAGAGGTAGATGGAGAGAGTGATGATGACTACAAGCTGTCACATAATTTAAGGAAATTCAGCTGATTTTCATGTAATTAATAGCTCTTATTATTATTAGTAGTGTTGTTATTATTATTATTGCCAGATTTTTTATTGTGTACTCGCTTTTACTCAATTTGATGTCAATTCTTTTTTTCTTTTTTTTAATATATTTTGATTTATTTATGTTTGTTTACAATTTTTGTTTATTTGGTAACATTGTTTTACCTTGAACAGCATCAAAGCATTTTTGAATTAGTGAATTAGAATTTTGTGTTTGACAGAGAGACAGACAGGGACAGTGTTATTTTATGTGCTTTTGAGCCGATGTCGAAAAATCCAAAAACAAAAATTCCAGTCAAGGACAATGAAGGATCTGAAGGACCATGGAGGCTTAGAGGCAGCTAGACTGCAGTGAACCTATTGCATGCTGGGAAGGGGGGAGGCAGGAAGTGGGCTCTCGTGCACAGCCAGAGGTTATCTGCAGGTCCCCAGAGCCTAACACTGCCACAACTCTATAAACACACCAGATTCTCAGCTCTCATATTCTTCATAATCAAAGCCTCTATTTTACAACCTGCGACACCATTGGTGTGAACTGCCGTACAAGAAAATAAAACGGATCAATTGATTGGTTGGAAACCCACAAGGGGAGGAGCCATGTGTGACTTGAGTATCTGGTGCGTTTACAGAATTTGTGGTAGCTTGTTGTATGCTGGGAAGGGGGGGGTGTAATAGCTGTGTGGGTGTCAGAATCGTCAGGTCGGGGGAGCGAGGGCCGTTTCACGTCGCTGTGACCCCCCCTGTGCTGACGGTCCTGCCACAGCTGGTGCAGATCTGCCCCTTCCCTCCCCCCCCCACCACCCACCCCCTCCCGCTCCGGTTTCCCCCTCAGCTGCCTACACCCTCAGCTGTTCACACGCCCGTCTCCGATCACCACGACAACCGTCCGCCTGCACACGCCCGTCTCCGATCGCCACAACAACCGCCGGCCTGCTGCTGTCATGGCGTCTGTACACGCCCCTCTCTCCCGCCAGACACACGGACACTCTCCCCTCCCGCCAGACACACGGACACACTCCCCTCCTGCCAGACACACGGACACTCTCCCCTCCCGCCAGACACACGGACACTCTCCCCTCCTGCCAGACACACGGACACTCTCCCCTCCTGCCAGACACACGGACACTCTCCCCTCCCGCCAGACACACGGACACTCTCCCCTCCTGCCAGACACACGGACACACTCCCTTCCTGCCAGACACACGGACACTCTCCCCTCCCGCCAGACACATGGACACTCTCCCCTCCTGCCAGACACACGGACACACTCCCCTCCTGCCAGACACACGGACACTCTCCCCCTCCCGCCGGACACACTTCCCCTCCTGCCAGACACACGGACACACTCCCCACCTGCCAGACACACGGACACACTCCCCACCTGCCAGACACACGGACACACTCCCCTCCTGCCAGACACACGGACACACTCCCCTCCTGCCAGACACACGGACACACTCCCCACCTGCCAGACACACGGACACTCTCTTTCAACAAAGTTTTTACCCTTTATAATCATGACATTTTCCCATTTACATTATGATTTCATTATAAAAAATAGTAGTGGCAGTCATAGACCTGCTACTTGTACTACTTCAACCAATAATAATACTAAATAATGCTACAATCATAATAATAATAATGTAGGATCGGAGACGAAAGAAAAGGTCAATAAAATAAACCGATTACAATATATAATTGAGTAAAATAAAATGAACTATATACAAAATGTAATTAAGTTATTTTATTGTGACTAGTATTATTGGTAGTAATTGTTATTATTACATTGTATTTTATAACCGTACATTCATGAATATGAGTGCAGCCAGGTACACTTGGGTTGGCTGGGGAGAGTATGATGTCATAGGCTGGTAGTAAGCAGGTAAGGCGGGGGTAGTAAGCAGGTAAGGCAGGGGCAGAAAGCATGAAAGGCGGGGGGTAGTAAGCAGGTAAGGCGGGGGCAGAAAGCATGTAAGGCAGGGGTAGTAAGCAGGTAAGGCGGGGGCAGAAAGCATGAAAGGCAGGGGTAGTAAGCAGGTAAGGCGGGGGCAGAAAGCATGTAAGGCAGGGGTAGTAAGCAGGTAAGGCGGGGGCAGAAAGCATGAAAGGCAGGGGTAGTAAGCAGGTAAGGCGGGGGCAGAAAGCATGAAAGGCAGGGGTAGTAAGCAGGTAAGGCGGGGGCAGAAAGCATGAAAGGCAGGGGTAGTAAGCAGGTAAGGCGGGGGCAGAAAGCATGTAAGGCAGGGGTAGTAAGCAGGTAAGACGGGGGCAGAGAGGTTGGAGTCACCGTTTCGATCGCTCCGTAGCACCACCCTTGTTTGTTTTGTGGCCGTGCCGGTTGACTTTCAGAAGGGCTGTATTTGTGAAGCATGCGGAGGGGTCAAAGGTCGCGTGTTTTATTTACTGCTACCCAGGGGTCCCAAACACAGCTGCTGTTCCCGTTGGACGGCCGTGAGAGAGAGACCGCTTCTCCCAGAGCCACCCGCTCCTCCTGTCCTGTCCCTAAACAGGGTCAAAACCTGGGATCTATTGAAAGACATAAGTTAATGAATAAAGTAAGAATTTTAATAATAATAATACAGTTGAAATACAAATAATGCTAATGAAAATCAAAGTCATGTAAATGTAATACAGAAGTACCTTTACGTTTATTTATTCATTATACCTTTAGTTAAGTATCCTAGAGAAAAGCCCCATTGATAGACAGCACAGTAATGCACTGACATTGAACTGAATGAATTGGGGTTTATTTTGTCCCCTCGGGGCCACCGTCCTCCCAGGCCTGGTGCATGAGATCCCTCAGCTGCTGTTGGGGGAGATGGAAGGACCTTGGACTGCCGGGCCTGCGGCAAGGTCAGGGCTGTATCTACGGTAACGCCGCACGGCTACTCCCACCGCCCCCCCAAACCTGCGATACCTGAGAGCCGCTCCCCAACCTCATTCTGCTCCAAAATTATGAGGGAAGGACTCCCTGGACTCGCTTTATGTGCCATCGCTAAAATGCATGTTGTCAATACTCTTCTTCTTTGGTGTTATTTAGACGGTTAATACTAATACGGGGCGGCAGTGTAGTATAATGGTTAAGGAACTGGCCTTGTAACCGAAAGGTTGCAGGTTCGATTCCCAGGTAGGACACTGCCGTTGTACCCTTGAGCAAGGTACTTAACCTGAATTGCTTCAGTATATATCCAGCTGTATAAATGGATAATATGTAAAACATGATTAAAAAAAAGTTGTGTAAGTCGCTCTGGATAAGAGCGTCTGCTAAATGCCTATAATGTAATGTAATACTTCTTGTGTTAATATTGTGACTCATTTTGTTCTGAATAACGGTGTAAAGTAACGGTTTCTTGGTCATAATTCAGAAGTTAGCAGAAAGTGTACCAGTGTGACGGGTTAAAGCACCCAGGCCGCTTGCATAGGTATTTAACAGTCACTGTTTCCAGAGAGGCTTATGTAACACATTTTAGCAGTTCAGGTTAAGTGCATTTGATAAAGGGGGTAGTGGCTTTACCAAACCTGGGAATCAAACCTGCAACCCCAGGGGTCGCTAGCACAGGTCCCCAGCCGTTATAAGTGCCGCGCCGCGCCGGCCAATGATGAGGTAGCGGCACAGCTTTGGGTGTTGTGCTGTCCTGTGGAAGGTGGAGGGATTCCTGTGGGTGGAGTTTCTCTCCAGCTGAATACCCGTTTGTTTACGGCGGATGTTTTGATTGAGCTGGGGTCAGAAACAAGGTTCCCTGCGGACCGCGATCCGCCCATTGTGCACATGTGACTCGCTGCACCGCCGGGGGAATCGCTGCGTGTGATCTCTCGCTTCCCGTCGGAGAAAAGGGGGAGGGGTGGGAGGCGTGGGAGGCGGAGTCTTATCAGCGGCGCTCCGTGTGTGTTCCCTGTCTGATCCGGGGAAAACCCGCCAGCTCCTCAGCGGGATGTTTTAGTCTGGTGTGACACCGCTGCCTGGCGCTCCCATAACCTGACCCGGGCTGCCGGACCCCGCTGTGCCTCTCTTATGCATTATATGTGCTCTTATATTATATTCATATTCATATTCTGAAATGTGAATATTGTTTTTCTGTAAATTGTCAGTGTGTCAATAGTACATGTGTATGCCTTGTATCTCCATGTTTTGTAGTTTTTTTTTTTCCACACACTTTGGAAGTTTTCATCTGGCTCTAAGCCACGTGAGTTTCATAACTCGGCAACTGATAAAACTGGTTCTAAAATGATAAAGCCATGATTTTTATTGGTAAATGGAAGCAGTTATTTTTCTTTGCTGTTCCATGTGAGGTTTATACACAAAGCTGATGGAGTGTGTACTGTTTTTTAATGTTCACTTTGAGATAATGATTTTAAGGTTGCACGGTTGCAGTGTGTATGTTCTCCTCTCTGAGGCAGTGAGCGGGCAGTCCTCCCTCCATAGGGGGTGCTGTTCTGAGAGAGGATAGGTTTTGGGATGGGGGAGGGGGTGTTGTTCTGAGAGAGGATAGGTTTTGGGATGGGGGAGTGGGTGTGTGGGATTTTGGGATTGGCAGTACAAGGACACGGTCCTCCTAATGCACTATACAGGCCCACGCATTTACACGCATAACCATGCACAAGCACACACAGGCACTGGTATATATTCATACTTCTGCACACACATGCATACACACGCACATGCAAACATGGGTATATATTCACACTTATGCAAGTAGGTGCATGTACGCACACTGATATGTATTCATACTTCTACAAGCATACACACGCACACATACATATACATACACACATGCACACAAATACATACTACGCACATGCACGTGCATACACACGCACACATACATACACATGCACACTGACACAAGCATATACAGGCCTTTTTTTTTGAGCCTGCTAATAGCTGCCATTCTGATTACTACGCCCCTAACACCCTGCCTGTCACCTGATGTTGTGATGTCATTGTTTTGAGGGGGCGGGGTTTGTTCCCATGGCCCCACTGCACTACGGTGACATCATTGCAATTACCCCTTTCACTACGGCAACCCTTCACATGGAACCCTAGCTTTGAGTTCTGTTGCCACGGAAACCTTAACAATGCAGGAAGTGTGCCCCAGATCTTAATTTAGTTTCAGTTTCTGTGGTCTGATACAGGAGCGCATGCTCATTCATTAGTACAGCTGTTTATTAAAGCAAGCCAGGGTCACTGGGAGGAATAAAAAAACACATTTATTACACGGTCCCTGCAGAGGTGGTGGTGTACAGCCCTGCACTGTAGGCCTTTAGAATGGACTGACTGACTGACTGACTGACTGACTGACTGACTGACTGACTGACTGAGAATGCATGCGCGCGTGTGTGAGAGAGGTAGAGACAGACAGATGAAGGGAAGGAGAGCGAGAGAGGGAAGGAGAGAGAGAGAGTGGTATTTGGCTGCAGCTGTAGGCAGTGTGTCTCGGGTCCCTGAGGGGCAGGCCTATGCACAGCTCTGCTCAGAGGGGCCCCGCTAATTGGCCCCCAGCTCAGTCAGCGCGGGAGTCTGTCTCCGCGCGGTTACCCAGGGATACGCCGCCATTTTGGCCAGAGCTGACTGGTTCTGGCTCTGACTCCCAAGACTTTGTTCAGACTTTCACCCCCCCCCCCCCCCCCCCCCGGTCTTCCTGTTTTTGGGTTTTTGTTGCTCACGGCGATTTACGCCCTCCTGTCAGACGCCCGGAGCGAAACAAAGCCGCGCGGTATTTCATGCGTGCCGTCGCCAGGGCCCGGAGATTTCGGCAGAGTTAGGCGACCTGCCTCTTACCGTGGCATGCCTTCAGATCCGCCCGCACGCACGCACGCACACACTCGCACACACTCGCACGCACGCACACACGCGCACACACACACACTCAAACAGGCCTGTAAATCAGCTTCCCTTGTCTCCATCCGAGCCACCCACGAGCTGGGATGCATAACTCTCCCCTCCCTGCTAAGCAACCCGAGTGGTTTCCATGGGGCTTTTTTGGATGTAGTCCCTGATGATGCTAGTGCTCAGTTTGGGTAAATATTTAGATTTTTATCCACAAAACCCCTGGGCATTTTTTATCCACAAAACAGGCATTAGGACCCGCCCCCTAACCCCCCCCCCCCCCCCCCCCTTGTAGTTTTTCTCCCTCTGGGGTATTTGATGTGAATAGCTGAAGACTTGTCACTTTTTTCCTATAGAAACTATAGACTAATTTTAGTAGTGTTGCTTGCGCAAACAGATGCACACATTCTCTCTCTCCCATACACACACACACACACACACACACACACACACACACACACACACACACACACACACAAAACTCCATTCACCACAGCTGTTGTGATGCTGGAAATAGAATGCCTTCTCACCTTGAGGGGCACCTGTTCTTCTGTTACAATGGCAGAGATTCCAGTGAAACGCGCGCGCACACACACACACACACACACACACACACACACACACACACGCACACAGTAACTCTGTCCAGGATCAGCGCAGTTATTTAAGCTAAAAGGTCAGATTATGTAAGTTTGATTAGCTCATGAATGACAGCTGAAGACTTGTTACAACGGTTGCCTGTTCTCTTGTGTTCCAATATGAAATGTGTCCCTGTGGTCTATAGTACGAATGAGCCCTTATTTGCGTTTGTTTAATTAGCTAATTGAGGCAGGGGGTAATTGGGGGGACAAAAAAAATGGTATCCTGGATACACAGCAGCCCTCCAGGAATGGGACTCCCTACCTGTGTTGTAGAACCTCTGGTTTGGCTCTGTGCTTTTGATTTTCAGGTCTTTTTTAGAATTATGTTTAACCCTTTGAAGTGTAGTTTTTTTGGAATGTTTTTCAAAATCCTAAGTCAGTGTTCCAGAACTCCATTTCAGTTACCAGCAGTGATTGGTACATCAGCATTAGAATGTTCAATTAAGAACATTCTAATCACATATTTGTGATCCTACACCTTAAAGGGGAACTGAAACGTAATATGAAGGTGATAGGGTGGATGCCTTTTCAGTCTAATACATATTCCAGTTCTCTGGGGAAAAAAAAAAGTCTACTCTGAAAAAGGCGTTATGTGCTCTGATACGAATCATATGAATAGTCTATGAATCATAAATTCAAAAAGCAGCTCATGGGTCAGGTTTCTGATCCTTTAACAGAACTCCTACCCTCGGATTGCTTTATCAATACAGGCCCTGATCTCTCTCAAATTCAAATTTGTATTCAAATCTGCTTTTTTTTTGCCACGAAAAAGCACCAGGTGTTTAATCAGGAGAATATTGCCAAACTGCACTGGGGCCAAATATAAAAGAGTCAAATTAACTGTGCAACTGTGGAACTACAACGCTATCGCTCTCTGTTCAGTTTGCAATATTTGGTAACTTCTCTCTCCCTCTCTCTCTCTCGCTCTCTCTCAGGACATGCTCAAACCCACGTTCACAGTAGCCAGCCTTCCGTGCAGTGGCAGTACGCAGCACCCAGCTGCCACCACTTCTGGCGCCGCCCTGCAGGTGAACAGCAACCCGTCGTTTCCCATCACCACCTGCTGGCCGGTGTCTGCGTGCGCCAGCACCACCAGCATGGCCAGCACTAACGGCACCGTGCTGAAGACCACCGCCTCCCCCGGAGTCATGCAGCTGCCCGGCGGGTTCACCTTCGTCTCAGGTGGGTACCCAGGGCTCTGTGGAGGGCTACGTCGCTAACTCTAGACGCTCTGTCTTTTCTCCCTGACTCCGTCTGTCCATCTATTTCTGTTTTTCTGTCTGTGATTCTGTGTTTCTTTCTCTGTTTGTCTGTGAATCTGTCTTTCTCTCTGTCTGTGAATCTGTCTTTCTCTGTGTTTGTCTGTGAATCTGTTTTTCTCTCTGTCTGTGAATCTGTCTTTCTCTCTGTGAATCTGTCTTTCTTTCTGTCTGTGAATATGTCCTGCTCTCTGTCTGTGAATCTGTCTTTCTCTCTGTTTGTCTGTGAATCTGTCCTTCTCTCTGTTTGTCTGTGAATCTGTCCTTATCTTTCTCTGTTTTTCTGTCTGTTTTTCTATCTTTTTCCAGATGTGTGATAATTGGACTAGAACTATGTGACATTTCCAAGTGTACACTACATGGCCAAAAGTACTGTATATGGACACCTGCTCGTCTAACATCTCATTCCAAAATCATAAATCATGGGCATTAATATGGAGTAGCCCCCCTGCCGCTATAGCAGTCTCCACTCTCCTGGGAAGGCTTTCACTAGATGTTGGTAGTAGTACTGACCTAGGATCAGTTTTCGCCATTTAGTTCATAATGTACATTCATTACATTCATTTACATTCATTTATTTAGCAGACGCTTTTATCCAAATCGACGTACAATAAGTGCATACAGAGACGTCATCAAGATCACTACAGAACAGACAAGACAAAGCACATCCTTCCCATAATGTAGCAGCTATCCCTAGCAATGAACGTTGACTGTAGTTCACAGTAAGCTGTGGGTAAATCAGCTATACTACACTTCTATTCTAAATACTATTATAAACTATAACAAACAGATAGGAAAACACAGGGAACTAGTACCATGAGGTCCTAGGTTAGAATATCAGTCAAGGTGGAGTCTGAAGAGGTGTGTCTTCAGGCCTCGACGGAACGCAGGCAGGGTTAGAGTAGAACGTAGGGGAATGGGAAGTTCATTCCACCACTGAGGAGCTAGGGTGGAAAAGCTCCGCAGTCGGGACGAGCGAGAGCCGTTGACACGGAGGGGGGGAATATATCCAGTTAGGATACGGCCAGTGTAAATCTGATTCAAGATCAACAGTCCTCTGAGAGCCTATATCAGGGGGTTAGGCAATCCTGGTCCTGGAGTGCTGGGGCCGTTTCTGCTTTTTGTTCCATCTGGGCTTGATCACAAGAGTTTGATGGATGATTAAAAGTCTGAGCCTGAATATTCTATATGGCAAAACGCAGAGTGCCTCCAGCATATGGCTATGTGCATTCATTATACCTGATTAATTAAAATGAATGCAGTTATGTAGCTATAGGTTTGGATGGAGCAAAAACCAGGACCGTCTCTGGTACTCCAGGACCGGGGCTGCCTACCCCTGGCCTGTACAGATATGTTTGAGTCCTTCTGAGAGGCATCACAGAGCAGTGTAAAATCTAAATGAATATTGCAGTGTGAGGAGAATATTGTCTGTAGTCTCTGAGGTGATTTAGAGTCTGTTTATGCTCAGTGGTGCAGGTACGACTTTCTCCCAGATGCTACCCTTGACAGGTGCGTTTTTCAAACCCACGCATTTGGCGCTGAAGTTATAACATACTGCCAAAACGTGCTCAGCGTTTTTTACCTTGTACATCATTTTCAAGAACTGTTGAGTTTCTCTGCCTCATTTCTCCCTGGAGAGTCAGTCAGTCAGTCAGTCACAGTTACGTCCGTCTGTCCGTCCCCGTGCGTTCTGTTGCTCTGCAGTGAGCAATGCGTTGTGGTGAGAGTTGGCGTGTGTGGGTTGAGTGTGAAGAGTTTGTGAAACTGTTCAAACAATCA
>CM056379.1:113636006-113656006 GCA_029718625.1 Synaphobranchus kaupii | reverse complement strand
ACTACCCCCGCCGGCCGGCCTCTCTCTCACAGGTCAGTGTCCGTACCGTCTGTCTGTCTGTCTGTCCACTACCCCGCCGACCGGCCACAGGTCAGTGTCCGTATCTTCCGTCCGTTTGTCTGTCCGTCTGCTTCCCCGCCAGCCGGCCTCTCTCTCAGGTCAGTGTCCGTACCGTCTGTCTGTCTGTCCAAATTGTAGGGGGGCACTAAAACCCCCACGGTCTTCAATCAAGACCTGGATAAGTAGAATCAGGTGTCTTAGTGCCGGGCTAAAACAAAAACCCGCACCCACACCGGCCCTTTTCTGATAAGGTTCCCCACCCCTGGTTTAGGCAGTGGAGGGAGGAAAATGAAACCATAATGAATTAAAGAGTAGCAAAGACCGCCCTGTTCACCTTCTCAAACCCATTTGAGTGTACGCTCCATGTATCGTATATTGTTGGATGGGCTCGACTGCTTGCATTACGGCATGATATTTTCTTACAGACGGCTAATTGGTGTTAATAAACAAGTTAATAATCTTGGGATGTGTTTTCTTGCCTGTTTGCCAAAGTAGATGTCTGCTGTCTCACGCATGTCCTGGAATGTCCTTATGATCACTTTATTACATAGTTACATACATTGCATAGGGTCCAATTGGCTACCAAATTGGGAGAAAAATGGGAGAATTAAAAAAAAAAAAACGAACACCCAATATTCCGTAATATTTCTCATTAACGGAGGGATGTCAAGAGCACAAATTCGAGAGAAAGCTTCTGGATCAACCAAAAATCAAGGTTATTCGGTTATTTCTACCTTTCCAATTTCTTTGGCGTTTTTGTTTTTGTTGTGTTTAGCTAGGTAGATAATGCTGTGTGGATAAAGCTAGCCAGGTACAGTAGGTCGCACAAGGCAAATTGAAACTTCAAAGATGGCCTGCTTGCTTTGCTACAGTAACAAGTACAAGTACTTATACAGGAATGCTTCCGTTGTTTTTTTTTTGTATTTTTTAAAGTAACAATATACACTGCCTGGCCAAAAAAAAAGTTGCACACGCTAATATTTTGTTGGACCGCCTTTAGCTTTGATTACAGCGCGCATTCGTCGCGGCACTGTTTCGACAACGTCACAACAATTATTTCCATCCAAAGTTGCATTCATTTTTGGCCGAGATCTTGTATTGATGACGGGAGAGTCGAACCACTCCGTAAAGTGTTCTCCAGCACATCCCAAAGACTTTCAATGGGGTTAAGGTCAGGAGTCTGGTGGCCAATTCATGTGTGAAAATGATTCCTCATGCTCCCTGAACCACTCTCTCACAATTTGAGCCTGATGAATCTTGGCATTGTCGTCCTGGAATATGCCCATTGATGGGATAACCTGGTCATTCAGTACATTCAGGTACTCAGCTGACTTCATTTTATTGCTGCATAATGCTGCTGAGCTTAGACCTGACCAATTGAAGCAACCCCAGATCATAACACTGCCTCCAGAGGCTTGTACAGTGGGCACTATGCATGACGGCTGCGACGGCGACTTTAACCCCAGGGTAACAACATTACAAGCAGATAACATGAGTTCATGGCACATTTGGTTCTTTTGCCAGATCGTTTCCCTTCTGTTCTGAGTGGGTTGATGGCGTTACCTCGGGCTAACGCAGGTTGTGGATATAGAGTGAAGGAACTTGCTTTCTGACAGGAACAACGTTGTGCGCTCACACGCTAATAATTCAGCCGTGTCACCTGGGCAGTGTGCTCTGTGTTTTCTCTGGCACGAAACGAAGGAATTTGTGTATGTAGCCATATGTCATAAATCAAATCTTTTTTAACCCGAGTTCTTTTTAAAGTAATGCTAATGGTGCCATTCAAGGGCAACCAAGGTACCATGGCCTGTTTGTCTTTAATTGATTGTGATATAATAAAAAGTAATGTCTTATTAAAATCACCACTCCTCTTACCCTTTCTCCCTCTCCTACTCTCTTTTTTCTTCTCCCTCTTCCATTCTTTCTCTCTCTCCCTCCCTCCCCCTATCTCTCTCATCCCACTCTCACCTCTCTCTCTCTCTCTCTCCCTCCCACCCCCCCTCCCTCTCTCTCTCTCCCTCCCACCCCCCCCTCCCTCTCTCTCTCTCCCTCCCACCCCCCCCTCCCTCTCTCTCTCTCCCTCCCACCCCCCCCTCCCTCTCTCTCTCTCCCTCCCACCCCCCCCTCCCTCTCTCTCTCTCCCTCCCACCCCCCCCCTCCCTCTCTCTCTCTCCCACCCCCTCTCTATCTCCCTCCCCCCCTCTCTCTCTCTCCCTCCCACCCCCCCTCTCTCCCTCCCCTCTCTCTCTCTCATCCCTCTCTCTCTCTCCCTCCCCCCCTATCTCTCTCATCCCTCTCTCTCTCTCCCTCCCCCTCTCTCTCTCATCCCTCTCTCTCTCTCTCTCCCTCTCCCTCTCTCCCTCCCTCCCTCCCTCCCACCCCCTCTCTCTCTCTCCCACCCCCTCTCTCCCTCCCCCCTCTCTCTCTCATCCCTCCCTCTCTCCCCCCCCCTCTCTCTCTCTCTCTCCCTCCCACCCCCCTCTCTCTCCCTCCCACCCCCTCTCTCTCTCATCCCTCCCTCTCTCTCTCTCTCTCTCTCTCTCTCTCAGGTGGAGGTATGGCCCAGCAGCTCCAGGCTATACAGGTGCATCCCAGCACCCAGCACAGCTCAGTCAGCACCAGTGACAGCAGCCCGGAGATGTCCCAGGCCTCCAGCAGCTCCACAAGTGATTGCCCCTCTTCTCCCATTGGCTGAGATGCACCTTAGAGGCGGGGTTTCACTGAGGACATAGCATCACCCCTTATTCTGACACACACATACACACGCATGCAAGAACACAAAATTACATGTACATATGCACTCACACGCATGTACAGTATGTACTTGCAAATATACACAAAATGTATGCAAACAAACATAAACGCACATGCACACACATTACATTACAGGCATTTAGCAGACGCTCTTATCCAGAGCGACTTACACAGCTTTTGCATTTAAAAAAAAAAGTGTTTATACAACTGGATATATATACTAAAGCAATGCAGGTTAAGTACTTTACTCAAGGGTACAACGACAACGTCCTACCTGGGATTCGAACCTGAAACCTTTTGGTAACGAGCCCAGTTCCTTAACCATTATACTACACTGCCACCCTGGCACACACAGGCACACACACACGCGCACACACAGGCACGCACGCAGGCACACACACACACAAACGCTATAGTGCCCTTCACAGCGTTGGTTCTTGGGCTCCTCCCCCTCTGCACCTGACTGAATGGCAGCATCTCTCCCCCACAGGAGTGGGGGCACAGCCAGTACCACACCCCCTCGTTCCTCCCGTTCACAAACACCCTTTCACCACACGTCTCCCCCACAGGAGTGGGGGCGCAGCCAGTACCACACCCCCTCGTTCCTCCCGTTCACAAACACCCTTTCACCACACGTCTGTGAATCATCTTTATCTCTTCTGTCTAATAGCGTAGGCCCACCGTTTCAAGGCATTTCAAAAAACAAACGCGTTAGAAATGACTTCCTGAACCAAGGGGCTCATTACCAATTTCCAAAAGAAACATTTGCATCGTTTTAATAGAACATTTCTGTTTTCAGACTGCCAGTCCTTTCAGATTTGAGTGCTTGTAGACTTGTGTGCAAGTGAACACTTGATGTTTCTTGTGCCTGTAGACTTGTGTGCAAGTGAACACTTGATGTTTCTTGTGCCTGTAGACTTGTGTGCAAGTGAACACTTGATGTTTCTTGTGCCTGTAGACTTGTGTGCAAGTGAACACGTGGTGTGTCTGTTGTAAGTCTCTCGGTTTAACTGCCAAATGGCAGTTATGTCATTACAGTACAATTTAATGCAAATATGAATTTCTGGAATCCCTGGCTGTGTTAAAATGCTAAATGCTTGAATGTAAATAAGAGCTTCAGATAAACTGCCACAGCTGCAAAGCGCTTCTAGGGAAATTACACACAGCCGTTTAATATGCCACTGAATCCGTCTGAACTCCTTTCCCTAACTTTCTGAACCCTAAACCGTATTTAGGGACAGATAAATTAACTGTGATTCAACCCATGTCAAAATTTAGCCTGACACATGTTCCAAATATGAAGTTAATTTGTTTAAAAATGTAATATGATGTCTTAACCACCGCGTGTACACAATTAAACTACGGCTGACCTGGCGTACAGCTGCAGGTTTTTTTATTTGACTGTAGCGCCATCTAGTGTTGAGAGGAATACACTGACAGTCCCCCGGAATAAAAGCAGTTCCCTTTTAATCCCATTCAGACCATGTTGGTGTTTCACAAAGCAGGATTACTGAGTTAGCTGGATAACTGCACTGAGTAACTGAGTAAAACCCATAAATAATTTTATTATCCCATTGGCAAATCTTGAAATGAGTCAAACTGTCTCAACTCATTGGTAATATTTTTGTCCTTATTTGGTAAAAAAAAAAAAAAACCTAATAGAAAAAAAGTCTAAATATAAGACTAAAATACTTGTTAAGATTGACTTGTGTTTTGGTTTTACAGTGTAGGCCCTCACTTCACACGCAGATGTGACACATTTGTTTGGTTGTAAATGCCAGCAGACCTCCCGGGTGCTCACACTAAGACATACGGCTCAAACAACAACACCAACACCAAAAAAAAAAAACTTTTATTGTCAGGAAACAGCATTTACAACAAGATGAATTGCAAAGGAGGGCAGTGAGCTTTGGGGGAGAAAACATTGCAATAATAAAAGATGAAAAGAGAAATGACACAAGTTTTGAATTATTGTAGCATGTTGTTATTCTGTATTAAGCTGTGGTGGGTAACTGCATTAACCCTTTGAAGAATAGGCTTTTTGGAATGTTTTAAAAAAATTCTGTCAGTGTTCTAGAACTCCATTGCTGAAACGCCGTGCGATAGATCCCATCTATGTTTTGTAATTTACATTACGACACCACACTGCCATAGACATAATTCTCTGAATGGGAGAGATCCCCCCCCCTCCCCCAATACCCTTCATCTGTCAACAAGGTGATGAGACTTCCTCAGACACACAAACACTTTGCTCTAACCACCTGTTGAAACCAAAATGGGAACAGAAACCTGCTAAATCTTCTCCCTCCTGGCACATTGAAATGAGGACCCCCCCCCCCCCTGAGTTCAGTGGCTCCGCCCCCCAGCATTAGACCCTGTCACCGGGACCCAAAGCCTGGGTAGAAAAGTAGCATTTTAACTGTAATATATATTAAAAAAGATTGAATCGACTGAAAAACTTTTAAAAAATATGGACAAGAAGGTGATTAAGAAGAACCAGACGCTCCAGCTGAATGATTTCAGATTAAAAAAAGAAAGATTGAATTGACAGAAAAGCCTGTTTCAAAAATATAATATAATAATAATAATAATAATTATTATTATTATATTATTATTAGTTGCTGTGTCTCTCCTCTCTGTGATCAGGAGTGTGATTGGTTGCTGTATCTCTCCTCTCTGTGATCAGGAGTGTGATTGGTTGCTGTATCTCTCCTCTCTGTGATCAGGAGTGTGATTGGTTGCTGATGCGTCTCCTCTCTCTGATCAGGGTTGTGATTGGCTGATGCGTCTCTCCTCTCTCTGATCAGCATTTTGATTGGTTGCTGTGTCTCCTCTCTGATCAGGGTTGTGATTGGTTGCTGTGTCTCCTCTCTGATCAGGGTTGTGATTGGTTGCTGTGTCTCACCTCCCTCTGATCAGGGTTGTGATTGGTTGCTGTGTCTCACCTCCCTCTGATCAGGAGTGTGATTGGTTTCTCTCTTCTCTCTCTCTGAAAGCAGTGAGTGTTCCCGCCACCATCGTCACCTCCTCAATGCCTACCTCCATGGCGGGTCACATGATGTACCCCAGTCCGCACACGGTAATGTACGCCTCCGCGCCCACGCTGACAGACGGCAGCCTGGCCGTGCTCAACGCCTTCTCCCAAGGCCCCTCCCACCCGCAGGGCCAGGACACAGGTGAGCCAATCACTGCGGGGCCTCTTAACACCGCCGGCCAATGCGCATTCGAGTGGGAGGGAACTAACTGTGAGAAAAGAGAAATCTGTTAACATTTGCTTCTGCACGGTCATCTTTATTGTCATGCAGTGTGTTTGCATAAATGTGGTATATATGTTTGTGTATGTTTTCAGTTTGTATTGTCAAAACGCCAATAGCTGGTTGTATTTGTCTTAAAGTGCATCATGTACTGAAAATATTTCTGTGTTTGAGTCAACAATGTTTGTATTCGCAGTTTAGAACTCAACCCCGTGCATTGACAGTTATTCTCCACCAGGGGCGCTCTATCTTTTGAAAGTTTGGGAAGGGAAGTTAGTACTTTAAGGTTATGAGCAGTCTGGTCAGACTCATAGCACTGTACCCAACCACAAGCCCTACCTCATAAGCTTAAAGTTATGAGCCTGACTTAATGAGGCTGCTCGACAGTAACCCAGACCAATCAGAATGCAGTGAATGTGTAATGCGGTTCTCCCATTGGCTAAGGGCTGTCTGTCCCCCCCCCCCCCCCCCCCCCCCAGGTGCCGTACCTCAGGTGTTCCTGACCACTCCCCCTGGAACGGTGCAGATCCCCGTGTCCACCGTGCAGTTACATTCAGTAAGAACCTAACCCTAACCCTAACCCTAACCCTAACCCTAAAGCTGCACTGAGCTGGATTTTTACCTCAAAATATTATTAGCGCTAACACACTCCGTTTCCATTGTGAATGTTGATTGGTCAGCGCTAACGCTCCCCGTTTCCCTCACAGATGGTGATTGGTCAGCAGTCCGGCGGCAGCAGCAGTAACCTGACGGAGCTGCAGGTGGTCAACCTCGACGCCCCCCACAACACCAAGAACGACTGACGGACGGACGGACGGACGCGCACACGAGCGAGCGCATGCAGTCACCACGGAAACGCAGACGCCACACAGAGAGCAGACTGCCAACACTATTTATTGATGCCTTCTCACAGCGTTTTATATAAATATGAGAATTTAAACACGATGGAAGCGTCAGAAAGGGATGAGAGCGTCTCCTCTCTACGCTCTTTGGATCAGAACTCTTGCGCCTGAGAACAGAACTGAGAACTGAGAACTGATTTGTTTTATTTTTTTTTTGTATTTCTGTTTTTGTTGTTTTTTTCCCCTGTTTTAATAGCAAATTTGCTTCCAATATGCAAACACTGCAGGTGCCCTGGCTTCATAATTCAGCCAAAGAGACGTGTGTGTGTACGTGTGTGCATGTGCGTGAACGCGAGCGTACGTGTTGGTGTGTGTGCGCATTCATGCGGTTTGATAGAGGATGGATGGGAACCAAGGAGATGTGGAAATGTGTATATATAAATTTTTTTTTCCTATTGATATATATTCATATTTTACGCCTGTTTGTGTGACGGTATGTGACGTTGTTTTTTTTTTTTGTATGTGTGTAAGTGAGCACAGATATGGAGGCATTATGTATGCAAATCTTTATGTTAAAACACGCATACAAGATGTGTTGGTGTGCATTCATTAGTGTGTGTGTGTGTGTGTGTGTGTGTGTGTGTGTGCGTGTGTGTGTGTGTGTGTGTGTGTGTGTGTGTGTGTGGGGCGGAGGGGTGGGGGTAAGAATCCAGAAGGTTCTCCACGGATGAGAAGCCAAGTTCTGATGGAATTCTGTGCCAAACCCCCTCCTCTTCCTCATCTTCATCTTCATCACTGCCGTCTCTCTCTGCACTGCATCGGCACTGACGTCCCACAGAGGCTGTCCTGGCCACCTGGACCTTCCTGCTTCTAAAGAGAGGAAGAGGAAGAGGAAGAGGACTCTCTCCATTCTCTAGCCTGCCTAAGGCCCCCTAAGCATTCACACCTTCTCCTGGCCAGTCATTTCAGCCTATATGTAGTGTGTGTGTGTGCGTGCGTGCGTGCGTGCGTGCGTGCGTGCGTGCGTGCGTGCGTGCGTGCGTGCGTGCGTGCGTGCGTGCGTGTGCGTGTATGTGTGTATAGCTGTCCGTTGATTGAATGTGTGGGTGCTGTAACTGTGAAATTTGTTTATGCGCAAGGGCGAATAAGGAGGCTAACTAACCACTAGTTTCAGCTCCACTTCAGTACCCTTTCAAACGCTACACTGCCGATCACGTGACTCAACTTTTAGGGTCATGTGACTGAACACTGCTGGTCATGTGACCTGAACTGAAATTAAACTAACTCCATCCTCTCCCTCCCTCTCTCTCTCAGCCTTTACTTTATTTGGGTACTAGTCATGCGTGGCACGTAGTCTTTCTGATTTGGCTACGTCTCAGTGGAGTTGGTACCTTCCCTTAAATTTAGGTGTTCAACATTACTGTCATCCTCTTCCTCCCCGTTTCTCATCTCTCTCTCCATCTTCTACCACACCCATCCCTCTCTCTATCTCCCCCCATCCCTACCACACCCATCCTACTGAAAAAGGGACTGTTGAGCATAGCTTGCCTTTTTGTCTATAGATTATTTTTCTATATGTAGTTCAAAAAACTACCCACTTTGAAGACAAAAGTGTAGACGAGCCAGATTATTGACCCACAATTTACAGAAAAAAATTACGTATACAGAAGAAGTGTACTCATGTATTTTTTAAGTTTCTACTTTTTTTTTTGTTTTTTATAAAGCCCATTTATGAATTTCTTGTGCATCCTTTTGTTTAATAAATAACTGCTGTGGGAGAAAAGGCAGTTGGAAGAGACGACCGCCCCTCTTTATATCGGCCAAACCGCTAAAACCAGGAGGAGGAAAGCGCATGGATGTTTCTCTCCTGTGGAAGGTGGTTGTCGCTCTGTTTCTGGCGGTTTGAGCGCTCTTCAGCATTACCTGTGCTTGGTCCCGCCCCCTCTCCTGGCCTGTAAACCGCGCGAGTCCGCCGTGGCCCGATGCCGTGCGAGAGAGAGACTGACGCCTTTGGTTCTGTGTTTTTGCCTTTTCAGGCCGTTTATCCGCATATCATCACATTTTATTCATTTCTCTTCACTTTGTACATTTTCTAGTCACGTGTCTTTGGTTTTCTTTTGTGTGCCTACAGCTCTGTCATAAAAACAATTAAAGTATGACTTGGGTTTTGATAAATGAAATGGTTCAACAGGGATTTTGTAGATGTGCATTTTCTTGGATTATTGACTGCATATATGGTTAATATTTAAGTATTAAATTGCTTCTGCCTTAAAACTATCAAATGCTGATAGCAGGGAAACAAGTTTTTTTTTGTGAAGTGTAAAAAAAAAAAAATGAGTCCAATGCTTTTTGTAAGGGTCACTCTTTTCATTTTGTTTAGAGTGTAACTCCACTGTATGCTTTTGTATGATGCCTTCTGACGATCAAACAAAATGGTTTTGGTGAAAAGAGTTTAGAACAAATGTGTCCAATCTTGTGCGTTCGGAATGGCTCCCCATAAACTTTATAGTACTCCTTTTATGGGATTGGCCATTCTGATGGGTTCCGAATTCTCAATCGAGAACACTGAGAATTGGCACACCCTACAAAATGGCTGATTCCCTAAGTGGTGCACTATAAAGCAGCGGTCCCCAACCCTGTTCCTGGAGATCTACCCTCCTGTAGGGTTTCACTCCAACCCTAACAAAGCTCATTCACCTCATTCAGCAGCTAGAGATCACGTTGAGTAGCAACAGGTGTGTCAAAATAGGGTTGAAATGACAACCTACAGGACGGTAGATCTCCAGGAACAGGGTTGGGGACCACTGGCTTAAAGCATATAAGGGAGCCATTCCGAACCCAGCCCAGGTTTTTGTTTTAGCCCAGCATTAAGACGCCTGATTCTACTTATCAAGGTCTTGATTGAAAACCATGATTCGTTAATAAGTTGAATTATGGGCTAAAACAAAAACCTGCATTTTTTTTGCCCCTTTTCGGATGGGATTGGACACCCCCCTAGAAGCCTCTTAAGACAGGGGTGGGGGAAACCCTGTTCCCGGAGGGTAATATCCGTTTCTGTTTTTCATACCAACTTTGGCTCTGAATGACTGAATTAACCCTGATTGGTCATCTGGATGTTTTATTTTTTTATCTACATTTATGTCTGATCTCATGAATGACAGTTGAAGACTGTTCTGGACTTGTTATCACCATGGTCTAATCTGCAATTAAACCAGTGTTGTTGTCTCCAGCCAACAATTAAGACGGACTAATTGGTGGAAAATTTAAAAATACGGCCCTCCGTGATTGGGATTCCCAATCCTTGCTGTAAAGGCTCTTGCTGGTGTATAACACTAAGGTTTTTTCTGTGTTACTGTAACGGACCACGGAGAAGCGGTCCTGTCCTTGGCCATACCCCACCCCACCCCGAACGTCACACAGGGTTCATTCCCAACCACTGCCCCCCCCACCAGACAGAAGGTACTGTCCTAAACCTGGGTCAATACGTGTGTGTGCTTATATTACATGGAATACTTTTAACCAATAGAATAATTATGGTAAAATTAGGGGCAAAAACACTCAAGCTGATCATTGGGAATTTCTGAACACAATAGAAACTATAACCAGTAATCATATGAAAGAATACGTTTGTTCACAGTATTGATAAGGTAAAGAGGGGTTTTTTGTTGTTGTTGTTGTAGGGAATGGAACTGCTGTTTGAAAGGTTAAAAGTATTTGAAATAATCATTTGACCCAGGCCTGCACTGAACTAAGGTCAGCGTGCAGAAATGAGGTCATAAAGGTGACATCTGATTCCCGACAGGTAGATGGCGCTATTTCCCTTCTGCATTTCAATGCCTCTTCTGTTCCTGTTTCAGGTGCAGTACCTGTGAAAGGACTTTGTGGAATTTGTGTACAAACATCTATAAGATAGTTTTGTATTCTGAGAATCCAGACACAAGAAAAGCCTTGACATATAAATGCTAAAAAATATATATTTTTATAGATGTTTGAATCAGTATTTATGTTTCCAGTCAGGGGGGAGGGAAGTATTGGTAGTCTTTTTTTAATTTATTTTTTAACCCCCCCAACTGTTTATTTTGAGTGCATTTGGGTAACGGACACTTCCTGTTTTGTCTGCTCCGATCCTCCCCACTTTGGCCAAGGAGGCTGGTTTAGGGTTAGCTGCTACATTGCTTAGCATGGATTTCCCTTTCAAATATCTTCCTGTTCATTAAGCTGGTTTGTCCTCACATATGGGCTTGAGGGATGCTGTACACTATGTGTAAGCATCAAGCCAATTTGTTTTTTTAAAAATATATATATATATATTTCAATGAACACTTTTAATATTGCTTAAAATATTTCTCAAACTTTGAATAATAATCCACTGAGAGAAAAATAACAGAAATCTTTTGCCAAGGCATAGAAGTTGCTCTAAGACCCTCCAAGATTTGATAAGCAGACCACCCTTAAACCTTGACTGTTTATATTTGGGGAATTTTTTTTTTACTAAATGAAAAGGATATTTGATGCCAGATGTCTTGTTATAATGTATGTGGCAAGATCAGCAGTTGATATTGTTTTACTTCAGTTATTGACTTCCAGAGTTTCTCTGAGTTCCTGTATGTAACACAACTCTGTACTCTGTACAGAGCTTTCATTTGTAATAAAAAGGACAAATAAACACCTTCAATAAATAATAAATGTATGATTTGTGAAGTTTGTTTGAGGCCTATTTTCTACTGCTTTCCATAAATTTGTCAAAATTCAGTCCCTCTGTCCTTAGATTATATGTACTATAAATATATGTACTGTATGTGTGAAAGAGAATATATGTACTGTATGTGTCAAAGAGCATATATATGTACTGTATGTGAGAACATGTACTGTGTGAAATATATGTACTGTATGTGTGAGAGAATATACTGTATGTGAGAGAATATATACTGTGAGAGAATATATGTACTGTATGTGAGAATATATGTACTGTATGGAGAGAGAATATATGTACTGTATGTGTGAGAGAATATATGTACTGTGTGTGAGAGAGAACATATGTACTGTATGTGAGAGAATATGTACTGTATGTGAAAGAGAATATATGTACTGTATGTGTGAGAATATATGTGAGAGAACATATGTACTGTACGTGAGAATATACTGTATGTGAAAGAGATAATATATGTACTGCGTGTGTGAGAGAGAATATATGTGAGAGTGAGAACATATGTACTGTATGTGAGAGAGAATATATGTATGTGAGAGGTCCAAAATGAATTATGGCCTAAACGGCCCCTCATAAGGTTGGGCTTATACTAGAACCTCACCTTACGAAACAAAATCACTAATTGAAGAACAAAAAAAGTATTAAATTAAAATATATTTTTAAATAAACGCAATAATAATAAAATAAATACTAATTGTGAAATTAGAAAAGAGAGAAATTTCATTTAGTTTTTTTTAGTGTACGTGTCATGACAAAAAACCTCTCTAACCAATGGGATTTGTAATGTATACTACTATAAGTGGACCACAGTACTGACAGCATAGTGTGCACAAGCTAAGCTGGCAGTATCCCTTTTGTGCGTTCCAAAGCCACCCCTACATGGAGCAAATACGGGAAAACCTGTCCCCTCTGCAGCTGAGAGTGGCTAAGCATGGTCTTAGCATCTTACCAGCCTTAAAGAGGACCTGAAACATGGGGGAGATATGCCTTTTTCAATGCTGCAGAAATGAACTCCACCATGTTTTTTTTTTTCATTTTCAATTTGGATAAATTTGGATAATAAAAAATAACAAAAACCATCTCACTGTTTTTTTTTTTTTGTATATTTGAGTTGGCCAGTACACTCAAACAATACTGATGCCTAAGTAATATAATGGTAATAGTGTCTTTCATTTTTTACACCAGTGTGTAATTGGCATTTATAATTTGTATTCATTTGTTGTCTAGTGTTTATTATTTTGAGGAAAAATTTCATTTTGGGATGAGAGTGCATGGTTTTGAACATAGTGCTTGATTTTGACAAGAGATACATGAAGTTTTGCAGAAAGTGTTGACCATGTGGGTTTTGTGTTTATAGTTCTGAGAAATTAGTTCTAATTTAAAAAAATGTGTCTAAACAATTGAGAAAAACTGTAATTCTTATTCTTTTTTATTATTAATAGTATTTTAATTAGTGCTATATTGTAACAGCATTTAATTTATAACCCATGTATGAAAAGTGTTATTCTATTGTTATTATGAATATTATTATTACTACAGAAGAATATGATGAAGAATAATGCAGCAATAATTATGTAATAACAGTACATCAATAATACAATAAGTACTACTACTAACATTAACATTATTATTAATAATAATAATAATAATAATAATAATAATAATAATAATAATAATAATAAACCTTTACCTGATGTATCCTACTTACCCATGCCATAAACAAACCCTTACAATACTTACACCCAGGTCACCATGGTGATCAGTCTATCATGTGTCTTTCTGTAGGGAAGATCCATGTTACACCTTATCATACAGCACCACACAGGACAATGCATAAATATACATCAAATTTTACAGTGAAAACAAAGTGCAATCTGACACTCTGAGGGCCTGATTTACTAAGACTTGTAGTGTGTGCAAAACCTTTTATCACACGCAAAACTAATAACACAACCAATGATTGGTGCAAAACAAATACCATGACCAATCACTGGTCATTTTATTGGTTTTGGGTGGGCTAACATGTTTTTCCCTAAATCTCTAAATAGAGAGAGAGTGGTTAGAGAAGGATCAATAAACAACTTGTAAAGAAGGTTAAAAATATTTTAATAAACACAGCATGGAAAGAAACAAACAAAAAAAAAAAAAAAACAATATAAAATTACAATACATATTTACATCCATCATAAAACATGCAGGGATTAAACCATGTTTTTTTTTTCTATAGTGGTATATTTAAAAATACTGTCATTCGTTTCAAAACAAGGTTTGTGCAAAGATGCCTGCCATCTAGATTATTAAAAAGCACACAAGCCCAAAAAAATGTGAAATATAATAACTACATAATCCCACTTCATTGAAATGTTGCTCTTTTTTTTCTTGCCGAAGTGTCTCTTTCCCACTGTCCATAAAAATGTAGCGCTTTACATAGGAGGATCTTTATATAGGAGGATCTTTACTGCGAATTAGTCTGATTGACAATTAGACTGAAGCTTCTCAAAGCCGGACACAGGGGCCAATCCTGAAGTGCCCCCAACTCAGACAACATGTACAAAAATGAGCACGGTTAAAACACGCTGTAGTCGTCATAGTAACATTCCTATATGAAGATGCGCAATAACTGAACATTAAAGCTAAGAATGTAAAAATCCACAATAGCCACAGTTCCGTGTTTTCACCCTAAACAGGAGACCTTGAGTGTCCCTAACAGAAATGTTTATCGTGTTAAGTAATTAACTGAGTTAAGTACTTTATAGATCACATGACTTAATTTATGCATAACAGTGGACCATTACTCTGAAAAGAGGCAGTGTCTGTTGATGTAACAATCACTAGTGTGATAGTATTCTCAAACAAGTTTGAGAATACTCTCCGTGTTAAATACGACGCGTTTCTCATGGGGGTTTAGATTCAGTACGCTCAAAAAGTATGCGCAGTAGTACTGAGAAAGTGCACACTACTTACTTAAGATCATCAGGCTTTCAACCCCTAAAGTGGTAAAGTGACAGTCACCTCATGGTTAAAAAAAAAAAGCTTTAAACAACATCAACTTAAAAACTTAAAATGTAAAAATAGCACCTACAGTTAAAAATTAAACCGCACTTTTAATACTTAGATTAAAACATGACACAGCCTTTGGCCCAAAAAAACAAAACTAACAAAAAAAAAACAAATTCATACTAAAAAAAACAAAAAAAAACCTGATACAAGGTGAAATCAGGTCAGTTTGTGACAGTTGGGAGCAGATTCTTTTGGGGGAGTTTTTATTTTGTAAGTCTTAGAGGCATCATAAACCTTTTTTTGTTGTTTTTGTGATTAGTGTCCATCTGTTGACAGGAAAGGGAATGGAATTTATTGTGCTTCTTAGAGTTGATGATTTAGGGGATCAAGGAAGGTGAAGAAAGTGCCCAGATTATTGAGTGTACCCCAAAAGGGACACTGTATAAATTTCAGCATCTCCACCAGGACTGAAATTCAAAAAGGTCTTTATCACAGGTCAGTGGTTCAGTAAAAGTTTTGAAACCAAAATGTTCCCACCAGTAACATCATTCCGAGAGCAGCACAAACACTAACACACACACACACACACACACGCAGTCACGTACTCACACACACACACACACACACACACACACACACACACACACACACACACACACACACACACACACACACACACACACACACACACACACACACACACACACACACACACACACACACCATTTGGCTGATTCACCAAACCACTGCAGAACTCACAGAAGCAGCTGTTTCTGCTGAATTCCCTCCGATTCACCACACTTGTTTTGTGATTAATTAAACTCCTCAAGCTAAATAAACCCTCACCCTGGTCACAGTTTCTTTCAGATCGTCGGTACGGTGTCCACCAGGAGACCAAACCTGCCTCTGAGCTCTAAAAGACGCCATCTGACAGACAAAAAATAAAGACAACGATGGCAAAACGGATTCCTCCAGTTAAATGGCACCTTGGGTACTTTACAAAGATAGCAAAACTCAGGAGAAGTGGCCGATTGGTCAATTTGGACCAAGTACTTCACGTTCAACTGCGCAAGCACTAGTGAATTGCATCTGTAATTTCTACGACTAAACGGCAGTTGTAATTGCTACAACTAAATACCGTGAGATAATCAAATCATTTTTCTCACAAAAAAAGAAAAAGGAAAATCTCTACTCCAGTTATCTGGGTGTTTTTAAACGAGATATTTTGTGCATTTTGTATATTTGAACAGCCCAGGTGCCCTTTTATGAAGTGAATTTGTACAACAGCAATGCACTAATGAATGATGCGGACGACAATATCCCCTTTCAGAGAAAAATAAGCACGTCAATCAGTCACCATATAACGTCAATGTACAATATAACGTAATCTATTATAGATTTATTACAGATGAAGTAATTACAGATTACTTTTTTTAAAGGGTCTGTTTACAAAAAACCCCAGTTAAAACTATCCTTAAAATTCCCCTATAAATTGTACAGATCTGAGAACACCAGAAAAAAAAAAACACTCAAAATGAACACCAGTAAAAATAACCCCCCACTGAGCCAAGGGAGGGACCCTGTTTCTCTTGGTCAGCTGACCTCAAACCTGGGTTAGGTCATTATTTTAAATAATTTAACCCTTCAGACGCATCAATTTTCACCGGTATTCAGAACAGAAGATTTTTTTTGGCTCGTAAAATGTTTGAGTGAACATTCTCAGATATCTGCGAGGCGTGTTTTAAAATTTTACTGGAATCTAAAGACATGATATGGAAGCCCACAGAGGCCATTAAATATTTAAATATTTTGTTCTGGTCCAGTTATCTCGAGATCACAACTTAATTATCTCGAGATACCGGGACCAAAATATAAATATTTACATATATATACTGCATGGCTTCTACAGTCCTCCATTGAAGATGTGTTTTACCCCGTGCCTGGTCTTCAGCTCGGAGGACCAGGCAAGAGGAGATGCTGAACCACTCCTTCGGTTTCCCTGGCAACCAGCCTCCCGTTACCTTAAGCCCACATCTGAACCTCGTCCTGGTCACCAAGGGACCAGACTGCAGTCTGCGCTCCGGAGGCAAGCGGACTCGGAAACGGATCATTAAGCAGATGAGACCGGTCACTACAAGGAGAGCCGTGGTTCTGTCTCAAGGAGAGCCGCGGTCCTCACTACGCAGTGTCTTGTCTGTACCAGTCTGTAACACACCTGGCCTCTGCAGACAATCGGCGACACAAACAATGCACAAGTGCTGAAACTGGTGTGGTGTGTATAGTCGTGTTTACGGCAGTGGGCCTGTGTAGACCACCTGTCTGAACACAGCTGAAGGACTCCTCTCTGACACCACCATGGTTTCTCCCTTTCAGACGTGGAGTTAAAAAAACCTTGGAATCAACATTAAGGAAAAACTATCTAGGCCTTCCTTTGATCGAGTGAGTGCACACTAGCCCCCTTCAACTGTCCCCTTAGGCCCAGTGAGTGAGCACTAGCCACCTTCAACTGTCCCCTTAGGCCCATTGAGTGCACACTAGCCCCCTTCAACTGTCCCCTTAGGCCCAGTGAGTGAGCACTAGCCACCTTCAACTGTCCCCTTAGGCCCATTGAGTGCACACTAGCCCCCTTCAACTGTCCCCTTAGGCCCAGTGAGTGCACACTAGCCCCCTTCAACTGTCCCCTTAGGCCCATTGAGTGCACACTAGCCCCCTTCAACTGTCCCCTTAGGCCCAGTGAGTGAGCACTAGCCCCCTTCAACTGCCCCCTTAGGCCCAGTGAGTGCACACTAGCCCCCTTCAACTGTCCCCTTAGGCCCATTGAGTGCACACTAGCCCCCTTCAACTGTCCCCTTAGGCCCAGTGAGTGAGCACTAGCCACCTTCAACTGTCCCCTTAGGCCCATTGAGTGCACACTAGCCCCCTTCAACTGTCCCCTTAGGCCCAGTGAGTGAGCACTAGCCACCTTCAACTGTCCCCTTAGGCCCATTGAGTGCACACTAGCCCCCTTCAACTGTCCCCTTAGGCCCAGTGAGTGCACACTAGCCCCCTTCAACTGTCCCCTTAGGCCCATTGAGTGCACACTAGCCCCCTTCAACTGTCCCCTTAGGCCCATTGAGTGCACACTAGCCACCTTCAACTGTCCCCTTAGGCCCAGTGAGTGAGCACTAGCCACCTTCAACTGCCCCCTTAGGCCCATTGAGTGCACACTAGGCCCCTTCAACTGCCCCCTTAGGCCCAGTGAGTGCACACTAGCCTCCTTCAACTGCCCCCTTAGGCCCAGTGAGTGAGTACTAGCCCCCTTAAACTGCCCCCTTAGGCCCAGTGAGTGCACACTAGCCCCCTTAAACTGCCCCCTTAGGCCCAGTGAGTGCACACTAGCCCCCTTAGGCCCAGTGAGTGCACACTAGCCCCCTTAGGCCCAGTGAGTGCACACTAGCCCCCTTCAACTGCCCCCTTAGGCCCAGTGAGTGCATACTAGCCCCCTTAGGCCCAGTGAGTGCACACTAGCCCACTTCATCTGCCCCCTTAGGCCCAGTGAGTGCACACTAGCCCACTTCATCTGTCCCCCTTAGGCCCAGTGAGTGCACACTAGCCCACTTCATCTGCCCCCTTCAACTGAGTGAGTACACACTAGCCCCCTTTGGCTCAGTGAGTGCACACTAGCCCACTTCATCTGCCCCCTTCAACTGAGTGAGTGCACACTAGCCCACTTCATCTGCCCCCTTCGACTGAGTGAGTGCACACTAGCCTTACACAAAAGGCCTGGTTAAATGTGGTTAAAACAGCTAAAGCAAAATTTGGTATCTAGCTGCAAGAAAATTAAGAATTAATATTGAGAGAGAAGGAGACAGAAAGAGAGAGATTAATAAATGGTGTGTGGAGTCAGCGGTTGATTGTGCTGTTTTTTTTTGTGTTTAGTTTTTTTTTTTTTTTTGCAGAGAAAGAAGTGGGACAGAGAGAGGGGAGAAGACAAAAAGACCCAAATTTGAGACCCCCCCTCCTCAGCACTTCCTGATGGCGTTAAGGCCGACCCTGTACGCCAGTGACAGCGAGAGTCCGTTTCCCCGCCCGTTCCAATTCTGCTTTCTTGTTTCACATTCTAAAGAGTTTATAGTTGGTTGTTTTTTACTTTTTTTGCTTTCCGATACACAGTGTGCTTGAAAATAAAAAGGCAAGTTTACTCACTAATAAGTATCATCATATCAAAATGCTAGCAAGTCACTTCTCGTTATAAAAGCCCAACAAAAGAAAAACCGGGTCTCTCTTGCTGGTGAAAGAGACCTTAGCTAGTTTCACAGCAACGCTCCTCTCAAAATCTGCACAACACCCCCGCGCGCCCCCCCACCCCCCATAACCCTCATACAGAATACAGAACAATGACCCACAACATTTCACAGAAACAATAAAAAACATAACAAAAAAAAACAAAAACAAAGTGCAAACACAGCTGCCAACCACAAAATTTAGTGTTTCTTTTTTCTTTTCTTCTCTAAGCCCAATATCGGTGGCAGTGTAGATTCTTACAAAAAGACCCACCGTTCCTTTTGATGGTGTAAAAAAACGAAAAAAAAAAAAAAAAACGAAAATAATAATAAATCCCCAAAAAACAAGGACAACGACAACAAAAAAAAAAACTCCTGTACTAAGCACACCGGTTTGAGCTTCTAAAGTTTCCACAGGAAAACGATTACAGTTTTGCTCAGGACACCCCTCTCATGTATTTCCTCGTTCTGAACAGACGGGCCGGCGGCGGCAACGGTTGCCGGGCGTGGTCGGCGTACGTGGTCACATGGGCTTGGTGTAGCCGAAGATCCCCACGGGAAAGTGCTTGACGTGAGTCGGCCACTGAGCCGCCAACTGGAAAAACTTAACGTCGTTCCACTCCACGCCATCGATGGAGACTAGAGAGAGAGAGAGAGAGAGAGAGAGAGAGAGAGAGGTATAGAACACAGTTTTGGATTACACACTACTTGAGTGTACAGATTGTACACAGTCTCAGAGTGTGTGTGTGTGTGCGTGTGTGTGTGTGTGTTGGTGCAGGGATTTTATCACAGTGTTTGTGTATGTGGTCTGTGTGTGTGTTTGCGGTACTTTACCTCGTAACATGGTGTGCTGGTGTTTGGCTGTGCAGATCAGTCTGCTGATGCCGTCGATCACCTGGCTCTTAGAGTCCAGATCTTTCTCCTTCAGCTTCTTACTGAGAAATATCACTGTGATACAGAGAGAGGAGGAGAGAGAGGAGCTTACTGTGAAATATCACTGTGATACAGAGAGAGGAGGAGAGAGAGGAGCTTACTGTGAAATATCACTGTGATACAGAGAGGAGATGGGCTAGGTGAATCCTGCATCATTTCACATACACACCACAGATGACTCATTCAG
>CM056379.1:113614192-113633006 GCA_029718625.1 Synaphobranchus kaupii | reverse complement strand
CGTTTATGTATGCGCTAACTGCGGTTGCATTACCATACATTTGCTTAGCAAGCCCCTCTCATTTAGAGTGATTTAGCTACAAAGTGGGGAGAACGCTAGTCACTTTGGGTAAGAGCTTCTGCTAAGCGAATGTATGGTAATGTAACCACATTTAGCCAGAGAGACTTATAATGAGAGAGGGCAAAAGTGTGTTTACATGAACAACAGTGACATAGATCAGGCTTATAACACTCCCACACCGACAATAGGGGAACAACAATATGCCAGGTAAACTTTACCTACCCGCAACCATGAGACAGTCAGACATGCATAGAATAACATAGGTGACACTACCTATAACATGACAAGCGCTGGGTTAATCTAATAGGAGGTGTGGGCGGAGCTTAAAGAGGCGAGTTACTGAGGGGAGGGCGGGGTTAAGTCTGGTTCCCTTGGCGATGAAGACTCTGCAGGGCACACCAGGCCCTGCCAATCAGCACCTGCCTCGCCCCTGGCTTTGAGCCACATGCTCGATACGAACCCCACCCAATACCCCTGCCCGGCCCGCCTCTGCACTGGGACACACACACACACACACACACACACACACACACACACACAACCTGGCCCTGCCAGTCGGTGGTGTTAATGAGGATGATGCTCTCTGGCAGCTGCTCGTCTGAGATGAGGATCTGGTTCAGCTGGTCGTACACACACTTCCTGGGGACCTGGGCACAGGAGAAAAGGAACTGAGAGACTGGGTGTGTGTGTGTCTGTTTGTCAGAGAATGTGTGGGTGAGTGTGGGGTGTTTATACGTGTGTTTGTGTGTATGTCTGTGGCAGAGAATGAGTGTATGTATGTATGTATGTGTGTGTGTGTGTGTGTGTGTGTGTGTGTGTGTTTGTCATAGAATGAGTGGGTTGTGTGTGCATGTGTGTGCGTCTGGTTGTCAGACGAATGAGTGTGAGTGTGTGTGTGTGTGTGTGCTGTGTGTGTGTGCGTGTCAGAGAATGAGCGGGTGTGTGTGTGTGCATGTGTGTGTGTGTGTGTGTGTGTGCATGTGTGTGTGTCTGTCAGAGAATGACTGGGTGTGTGTGGGGTGTTTGTGAGAGAATGAGCATGTGTTTATATGTGTGTTTGTGTGTACGTCTGTGGCAGAGAATGAGTGTATGTGTGTGTGTGTGTGCGCGTGTAATGTGTGTGTGTGCTTCCCATCTAATTTGATGTTATAATTCTGTTTACCGCATGAGTAACTCTTGAGAGAGAAAAAAAAAAGATGACAAAAATGCTATTTCATTTCCATGTCAAAAATTTCATTTGATTCCGGGATGTATTATTAAAATGGCGGTATAAAGGTACACAAACCTGTATTTGTATAAGAGCCCTTAGTGGCTGGATGAGACGATAAGCGTTTCACACCATCAGCCCTGTGGTGGCATCAAAATGTCAAAGTCTAAAGCTGCTCGTAACAGCAAATGCATTTTCTGCTCTTGTGGGGTAAAAAGGTAGTTTGACACCAGACCCGGGTGAAATAGCTATCTGAAATACTTTAACCCTTTAGTCATTTTTGTTTGCATTTTCAGAGTCTGCTAAATGACTACAAGGAAAATAAAGTAAGACACCTGCAAAATTCCAACAGATTCCAGACAAGTTGCAAATGTATTTTTCACCGTTATTCAGAACATTCTTTCGGTTCAATGTTTGCTTTGGTTGGTAACATATTTTGTTCAAATTTGGAGATTTGGAGTAATCTCCAGGTGTATTTAAAAATCTTACTGAAAAATACATATTTGATCCAGGTCTGCCTTGCGTAAATTGATGTTTAATAGTCTCCAAAGGCAATCTACGTTTCACAGTTTTAACACGGCCTGCCTATGTTTATGGATTGCACAGAGTATCCCACACAGGGGATGTTGCCACCCGTGACCCTGACGGATTAAGCGGTTAGAAAATGGTTGGATGGATGGATGGAGCTATGTTCATCAGACCTAGCAGGCCTACCTGTGTTTACCGATTTAAAACGGGCATACCTGTGATTAGCGGTGTTAGCTAGCCTACCTACCGTAGCTATGTTTAACGGGCCTAGCCAGCCTATCGGTGATTCGCGATTTTAGTGGTCCTACCATTAGTTCGTGGTTTTAGCTAGCCTACCTACAGTACGTTTAACAGGCATAGCGGGCCTACCCATGTTTTAGCGGTTTTAGCGGGCATACCCATGTTTAGCGGTTTTAGCGGGCCTACCCATGTTTAGCGGTTTTAGCGGGCCTACCCATGTTTAGCGGTTTTAGCGGGCATACCCATGTTTAGCGGTTTTAGCGGGCCTACCCATGTTTAGCGGTTTTAGCGGGCCTACCCATGTTTAGCGGGCCTACCTGCGCAGTGAGCCGGGAGTCCGGTGAGCTCTCGCTGTCCATGCTGCTGGTCCGGTCGCTCTGGGCCTTGCTGTTCTGCCGGTCCTTCATGGACGTGCTTCGTGGCCTTCTCTGAAGCTTGTTCTCCGTTTTACTGAGAAAACAACAGATCTTTATCTAACACGGACGCAGCACCAAAGCCACCACTGCAGTCTGCTATATCCCATCCCACTGACATCCAGACCACATTACATTACATTACATTATTACATTACAGGCAATTACCAGATGTTCTTATCCGGAGATACTGACACAACATTTTTACATAGTATCCATTTATACAGCTGAATATATACAGAAGCAGTATATACTTAAATATATATTGTATGTGTACAAAATGCTGAATATATACAATATATACTGAAACTTAAGTATATAAACACAAGCATATAATAGCAGTGTCCTACCTGGGAATCAATCCTGCAACCTTTAGGTTACAAGGCCAGCTCCTTAACCATTATACTACACTGCACTGCTGCTACTACTACACTACTACACTACTACACTGCTGTCCAGATCAGCAGTCAGCTTGGAGGCCACGTCTCCATATACAGTATGTTATGGATGCAATAGTTACTACAGTCATCTGCATTTAATGTAACCCCATCCCAGTGATATACAGGCATGTCTATCATACACATAAAGGCATTTAGTAGACAGTCTTCCCAAGAGCAACTTAAATAGTAAGTGCATACACAAGGCTGGAAGAGCAATGCTACTCGTAGAAAATAGGCAATACAAGTCGACCACAGAGAACCACAAGAACAGCCGCAAGAACGTTTCAGATTTTATTTGGTGATATAATGTGTAGAGTCAGGCTTATAGTTGTATGTAGAGTCAGGTTAGTGGTCACGCTCTGCAGCATGTGACACGCGTGTTACAGGGGACTAAAGGCGAGGGGAACCGTGTTTTGTTTAAAGAGGTTTGTTTTAGTTTGACGGGCAAGAAGGAGTCTCATTGGGCCAAAATGCGTTATGTGACCTCGGCGTGGCGGGACTCCCTCTCCCGGGGTCGTGGGGGACGGTCAGCCCGCTGTCTCTGCCCCGAGGCTGTGAGGCGCGTCAGCGCCGGGACGGCTGGTGGCGGTTTAGTGGATTCCCACCGGACTGGAGCGGAACAAACACCGTCTGTCTCTTGAACCACCAGGGCTTTGGCTCTGATGTGTTTGCCAATGTGAGACACGCAAGCGTGCATGCACAATGTGTGTGTGTGTGTGTGTGTGTGTGTGTGTGTATGTGTGTGTGTTTGTGTGTGTGTGTGTGTGTTACTGTGTGGTGTGTGTGTGTGTGTGTTACTGTGTGTGTGTGTGTGTGTGTGTGTGTTACTGTGTGTGTGTGTGTGTGTGTGTGTGTGTGTGTGTGTGCGTGCGTGCTTGTGTGTGTGTGCATGCACAATGTGTGTGTGTGTGTGTGTGTGTGTGTGTGTGTGTGCACAATGTGTGTGTGTGTGTGTGTGTGTGTGTGTGTTTGTGTGTTACTGTGTGTATATTTCTGTGTGTATGCGTGTATTTGCGTGTGTGTGTCTGCGTGCTGTGTGCACACTGTGTGTGTGTGTGTGTGTGTGTATGTGTGTGTGTTTGTGTGTGTGTGTACAGGCTTATGTTTGTGTATTATCAGGAGACTGCTTTGGGGTCTGAAGCTTACTAATGTAAACTACATCCAACAGGGCTGGGCCTCAATCAGAAATATGGAGCATGATGTACCTACAACAGGTGATATACCTGCACACAAGACTATGAACATCTGTCATGTTCTTGCGAAGGAGAACTGCCGATTGAAATGAAATATGCTGCAATATATTTTACATATGCAGACTTTGGAAAATACATTAGCAAATACAATACACAAGTGTATTTTTAAAAATATTTAGCAATATCTGAAAGGCAATGATTTGCATATTTGCCCAGTTATTGTTTAGTCTTTTGATATTTATATTGTTATATATATTTTATGTTTATTCAGTATATATGTAATTGGCCAGGAATCCTAATCATTGTAGTGAAGAAGCCTATTATAAAAATAAAAATATAAATAAAAAAATAAACAAATGTCATTTTTTATAGCAGAATATAATACAAAGTAGACAGAGTGGGAATGAGTTCAGCGAGAAAAAGATGGTATTTGCTTAATCGTCATTAGTCGAACAGTGCCATTGACATTTTTCTTACATTTATTGTTTACCTGAGAATTTTAACTGACACCAAATAAAACCGACTGTCTATTTCCAGCTGGGATATAGACCAAGCAAACTGAAGTGATGAGATTTCTGTTTTTCATTTATAACCGCAGTTCAAATCCTTTAATCTGATTAATTAATTTGATTTTACTTTGACAGAACAAATACAGCTCTATGGTCAATAAACATTAGCTGAGCTAAATAAAGAACAAGGCACAGTTTTTAAAAATAGAAAGCCCTGGAGGCGAACAATGAAAGCTAAAGCCCTGGTTATTCAATATATGTTACAGATTCTTTAGACACACCAGATACTCTACTCTGTGTTCCAAACACTAAAAGTTGTGTCTCCTTTTCTCTGAAAGCAAAACATTCCAATTTGATGCATCTTCTAAAAATTCATGAAGAGAGTCTGGCCAATTCAGCGGTGATGGGCATTCTGTACAGTAATACAGAGCCGGAAACTCCCGTTACCAACCAGAACCTCCTGTATTTAAGAAACAGAGAGGACAGAAGGAACGCAAGAGCTGAACATCTGGTAAGTTTATAGGATCGGTGTAAATGGCATTCTGAAGCTGTGCTGCTGCTGACTACAGAAGCTCTCTTTATGTCACAGGCCAAATCTCTGGTATCTGGTGAGTTTATAGAATCTGTGCTGAAGACAACTGTGTTGGGGCGGTCATTTTGTTCTTACTCAGTTCCAGACTTTCCCTCCACAGTCGACATTCGGAAGTAAAGCCAGGAGTTGAGTATCTAGTGAGTATGTAGAATCTGCGTTTTGGCGGCCATTTTGTTTATACACAGCTCTGAACTTTCGATCCATAGTCCACATTCAGAAGTAAAGCAGGAGTTGAGTATCTGGTGAGTGCACAGAATATATGGTGCTAGTTTGTGTGTGGAAGCAGGGCTGGGAGAGGTGATGGACAGGTGCGTTACCTGTGTGCTAGTTTGTGGGCGGGGCCGGGTGAGGTGACAGGCAGTTGCGTAACCTGTGGTGCTAGTTTGTGGGCAGGGCCAGGTGAAGTGACGGACAGGTGCATTACCTATGGTGTTAGTTTGTGGGCGGGGCTTGGTGAGGTGACGGACAGGTGCGTTACCTGGGCGACATGTGGTTCTGGGACTCCGTCTTGCAGAGCTTCCCTACGGGGCCCGCGGGTTTCTCAACGCTGGGGTCCCAGCTGACGTCCCCTGCCCCAGCCCCAGGCCCCGCCCCAGCCCCAGGCCCCGCCCCTGCTCCCAGCCCCGCCCCCCACATCCTCCTCCTCTGGCTCCTAGAGGGAGAGGAAACAGGAAGTGATTTTCTTCATTTAAATACAACAAAACTTTTGCAGGTTGACAAACATAAATTAAAAAAATCTGGTATTCTTTTTTATATTTGTTTCTGATTTCCCCCCCACTTTTTCTCCCAATCTAGTGGCCAATTGTACCCCAATGTTATTCAATTCCCCGTGTAGCAACCGCTTGAGAATTCGCCACTACAGCCCTGTCAGCCGGTAGTAGGAAGGAGGGTGCGACTCCTCAAGCTCCTGACCGTGATTCCAACTCGCCCAGGGGCCGCTCGCCCGGGGCCGCTTGTATGCGACGATTCTCCCCCGCCTAGTCCCTCCCCCCACCCACAGACGTGTAGTCAGTCACACCCATAACCCAGCGGCTCTCTGTACCCCACATTAGAAGCACATACAGACGTGTAGTCAGTCATACCCATAACCCAGCGGCTCTGTACCCCACATTAGAAGCACATACAGACGTGTAGTCAGTCACACCCATAACCCAGCGGCTCTGTACCCCACATTAGAAGCACATACAGACGTGTAGTCAGTCACACCCATAACCCAGCGGCTCTGTACCCCACATTAGAAGCACATACAGACGTGTAGTCAGTCATACTCATAACCCAGCGGCTCTGTACCCCACATTAGAAGCACATACAGACGTGTAGTCAGTCACACCCATAACCCAGCAGCTCTCTGTACCCCACATTAGAAGCACATACAGACGTGTAGTCAGTCACACCCATAACCCAGCGGCTCTGTACCCCACATTAGAAGCACATACAGACGTGTAGTCAGTCACACCCATAACCCAACGGCTCTGTACCCCACATTAGAAGCACATACAGACGTGTAGTCAGTCACACCCATAACCCAGCAGAACAGAAATGTTAATATGACAGAGTGCTTCAGGGAGCTCATCTGAGAGGACACACAGAAGCCCTCCTCTTGAAGTGCATATACGGCACGCATGTAGTCATGGTAACATCCGTGACGTATCCGGACAGGTGCACACAAAAGGTCCACACACTGTTCTCAGAGGCATGTAGAATGGTAGACGTGTGTGCGTGCGTGTGTATGCGCCTGTGTGTCCTGTGTGTGCGTGTGTGTGCATGAGCGTGTGTGCGCCTGTGTGCATGTGTGTGTGTGCATGAGCGTGTGTGCGCCTGTGTGTGCCTGTGTGCATGTGTGCCTGTGTGTGGGGGTGTGTGTGTATGCGCCTGTGTGTGTGTGTGTGTGTGTGTGGGGGTGTGTGCATGTGTGTGTGTGGGGGTGTGTGTGTATGCGCCTGTGTGTGTGTGTGTGTGGGGGGGGGGTGTGTGTGTGTGTGTGTGTGTGTGGGGGTGTGTGTGTGTGTGTGTGTGTGGGGGGGGTGTGTGCATGTGTGTGTGTGGGTGTGTATGTGTGAGGTCCTTAAATAAGGGGTCAGTACGCCCCAATGGGGGGCCAGGCCTCTCTACCTGTTTTTCATTTACCTATCGAGTGAAAGAAGATCTATTAAAAGAGCCGGCGGCTCGGGTAAACAAGATCAGGACAGCGAGAGAGAGAGAGGAGAGAGGACAGAGAGAGAGAGAGAGAGAGAGAGAGAGAGAGAGAGACAGAGACAGAGAGCGACAGAGAGAGAGAGAGAGAGGCTGGTCGCTACACAAACAAAGTGGGCGAGCAACAGAGCAGAGATGGTAATCACTGGCGCTGGCCTCTCACAGCGGACGGCATCGATCCAATCACAGAGCCCAACAGACACGCTGTGCTCTGTGCAATAGCTGCCTGTGTGCCAGTGTGTAAACGCCGGCTCTCACACACATCATGCTCCCCGCCCACGTCATATCAACGTCGCAGCAACATCTTATCTAAGTCCTATCTGCGGGGGGAATCACTTCATTGAAGAGTAACAGGAGGACGTGCAAGATTCTGTATTTACGAAGAAAACAAACGAGGGAGATGTTTTTTTTTGTGAGGGATAAATAGAGGAATTTGGAGTGAGAGACAGAAAGAGAAGGAGGTGTGTGTGAGAGAGGGAGAGAGAGAGTGAAAGAGTTGCACGGAGAGTGTGTTTGAGAGAGGGAGAGAGAGAGTGAAAGAGTTACACAGAGAGTGTGTTTGAGAGAGGGGGGAGAGAGAGAGTGAAAGAGTTACACGGAGAGTGTGTTTGAGAGAGGGAGAGAGAGAGTGATAGAGTTACACGGAGAGTGTGTTTGAGAGAGAGGGGGAGAGAGAGACAGTGAAAGAGTTGCACAGAGAGTGTGTTTGAGAGAGAGGGGGAGAGAGAGAGTGAAGGAGTTACACGGAGAGTGTGTTTGAGAGAGAGGGGGAGAGAGAGAGTGAAAGAGTTACACGGAAAGTGTGTTTGAGAGAGAGGGAGTGAGAGAGTGATAGAGTTACACGGAGAGTGTGTTTGAGAGAGAGGGAGAGAGTGAGTGTGTGAGGGAGAGATATCGCTGTTTGTTTATGTAAAGCTTTGGCCATATATTCACACGTCACAACAATAAAATAAGCATTATTGAACTGAAATTTATTGAGAGAGGGAGAGAGAGGTGGAGTGAGGACGAAAGTGAGAAGGAGATGGAGGGAGGAGAAAAGAGAGAAGGATGGAGGGAGGGGGAAAGAGAGGAGTAGGAGATGGAGAGGAAAGAGAGAAGGATAGAGAGAGAGAAGAGATGGAGGGAGGGGGAAAGAGAGAGAGAGGGGGGGTGAGCTCAGCACACTCACCCCTGGGGCAGCCTCCACGGAGGTGTTGTCAGGATACCGAGCTCCGGGCGCTTTGGCCTTCTCCACAGACAGGAAGTCTGCCCCCTGCAGGGCGAAACAGTGGCAGTTTAACCTCCGCCTGAGGGGGGCGCTGCTCGGACCGCCTAAAGTTCCATGAGTACTTAAAACCAACAGAAAATCCTTGGCTGGATGAAACAAACAATTAATTAATCGTTTTTGAAACAACGTTCAGTTAGCTTCGATGGGAGTCATGTTCTAAGGCTTATATACCTTTTTTTTCCCTCCAGAGAACACAGATTTAAATTTATACTTTTATTGGTTAAATGAAAAATGATTAACTTAACTTTTCTTTTCAGTGAACACCAGTGGCTGTCTCTTTGGTTTCCAGAACTTAAGTAAGTGTGACACGTACATAAACCGAGAGGTCTGTCCACTTCAATATGCTTCAACAAATATGTTTGTTTTACCAACATGGGTAATTAAAGAAATAATTTTACAGTAGTAACTAACTAAGAGGGAAAATACAAGCTTAATTAGAGAGTGGAAACATGATATAAGATTAATTCCAGTCACCACCCTCCATTTGACCTTCTCTCCCACTTGCTTTTTCACACGTAGCGTACGGCTAATGTCTCATGTTTAGATAGAGGGGGATATAAATAGCTAACTCCTGCCAGAGGCTTCTGGAAATAACCTCAGTTTGATGTTTTCTGTCACTTTCTGACGACGTATGACCATTTTCCCTTTTTTAATGTTGTTTTTTCTGAGGAGGACAAGAAAGCGGACATTTTAAGCGCACTGTGCTGACAAAAATGACGGAACACAGGGAAAACTGAGCAGTTTTTTTTCAGTTTTTCTTTTGTATTTTTGTTGTCTTCTTGCTTTTGCTGTCCTTAACGGTTGTGTAATCCACAAACTCCAGCGCCCCCTTTGACCGGATCCCGTTACGCTTGGGTCGGCCAGATATGGGCTTTCAGCCCCACCCCTTACAGATGCACTTTTCCCATAAGCCCTATAAATACACGCCAGCGGATGGCGCACATCGCTGGAAGTGCTGGGCGGCCGGTCCGATGACCGAGGCTGTGACCCCGATGTCAGCCTCTAAAAGCGGGGCGCGGAGTGTTCGGGGGAACCGAGGGCTGTGTGCGTATCCCAGCATGCACTGAGGAATCCGTATCATTTCCTGACAGGCAGACTGACTGAGGAGCACAGTGACCCCCTGTCCACTACCCCCCCCCGCCCTCAAGTGTGTTATTATTATGATTATGACTGTGTTATGATAATAATAACAAAAACAACAAGAATACTACCACTAGTACTACTACTAATCATATTATTATTATTATTATTATGATTATTATTATGATTATTATTATTAATAATAATATTAATAGTTTCTGCCCTGCTTTACGTGTGCACTCAAGTGAACCCTGGAATGATGGCAGGGTAGAATGTTAGCAGGTCAGGTGGGAAGGGGAGGGGGGGGGGTTGACGAGCAGGGCGGGGCGGAGCAGGGGGGTTAGTTAGAGGGTTCCGGGAGGGCTCGCTCACAGCTGACGGCAGGTTTCGGGGTTGGCTCTTCTGGCTGTGCAGGCTCCCAATCTCCGTCTGAGAGCTCGAGTGGGACATCCCCTCAAAGAAAGGCCTGGAACACCAGAGAGAGAAACATTCTTAGGGGAGGATGAGGAGACACCAGAGAGAGAAACATTCTTAGGGGAGGATGAGGAGACACCAGAGAGAGAAACATTCTTAGGGGAGGATGAGGAAACACCAGAGAGAGAAACATTCTTAGGGGAGGATGAGGAAACACCAGAGAGAGAAACATTCTTAGGGGAGGATGAGGAGATGAACACATGGATGAATAGAAATGCTACATCAGTCCATTTTAACGGGTGGCTCACTCCGCTATCAGAGGCCAGGGTTAAATGAAAAACATCTCACTGTACAGCGACTCACTGAGCCCTTAAAGCTGCACTCTGGGGAAACGGTGTGATGCAGGCAATAACAGCACAGTAAGAACAAACACAGCCACATTACAGGCACACAATACACAGAGCAGAGACCCCTACTGCTGGGATTATCCCCAGGGGCGGGGGCTGTGATGCTCTGGGGGAGGGGCTTGGGGAAGGCTGGGGGAGGGGCCTGGGGCATGGTTAGAGGGAGGGGCCTGTGGAATGGTTAGTGGGAGGGGCCTGTGGCATGGTTAGGGGGAGGGGCCTGTGGCATGGTTAGTGGGAGGGGCCTGTGGCATGGTTAGGGGGAGGGGCCTGTGGCATGGATGGGGGGAGGGGCCTGACACAGGCTGTGGGGAGGGGCTAGGGAAGCGGGCAGGGCCAGGGGGTACTCTACCGGAGTTTAGGTTTGGGGGTACTGAGCACGCTCTCGTTATCCTCCATCTCCGGCCCGCTGTCGCTCTGGTTGTACACCTCCAGGCTGTCGTACAGCAGGTCCAAATCCTCCTCAACCTCCTGTGTCTGATCCACCGGGTCTGAATCCAGAACCTGACACCAAGACACAGGATTGAACCGGTTTGGGAAAGGTCATTAATCAGAGTTTTCCTTCCACAGGTACATAGTGTGATATATTAAAAACACTGATCACATCTGTTGATATAGAAAAATAGAACTGAAATAGAATATCTGCTAGCCGACAAATGACATCTTGCCTTTCCTTGATTTTCTTCAATCCAATTACATTTCTCTCTATAGCCAACATTTGAGTTTCAAATCAGCGATGATAAATAACTGCACTTTTTAAGCCTGATGTGTTTGTTTGTGTTTCAGTGCAGTGATCGATAATTACACACACAGTCTTTATAACATGTTCGTACGGCTCAGTTATTTCTCTGGCAACCATGGTGATTAAAGGAGTGGCCGCCGATGGCAATGTCTCTCCCTGGATTTGAACCCGTAAATCACAGGTCTGCTGTAAATCACAGATCTGCAGCCTAATGCTTGCACAACACACACACACACACACGCACACGCACCCACAAACACACACGCACACGCACACGCACACACACACACACACACACACACACACACACACACACACACACACACACACACACACACACCCTTAGTGCTTAGATTGTACCTAACCCTGAGGAATCTAACAGACCCAAATGCCAAACATGCACTGCTGTCCTTAAACATCTTATGGGACACATATGTCAACACTTTATGACATTTACCATACATCTACAGTTCTGTTCAAATAAATAGCAGTGCGTTAAAAAAAGTGAATAAAGTGCAAATATTTTTAATAGCTTTTAGTTCCATATTTCAAATGTAGTGGAAACATTACATATTCAATTCCAAATCAAAGCATTAACATTTTATCAAGTCTGCATTATTCTTTTACAGGAAGCAAAGAAAAGGAACATTAATCTGTTCAAAAAAATAGCAGTGTCGACATTTTTCTCTTCAAACTCAAACACTTACTGTATAAACTGAAGAAATTTTTCAAGACTTAACTTCACTTTAAATTACTGAACTAATATTTAGTTGCATAACCATTGTTTTTGATAACTGCTGCTCATCTGCGTTGCATCGAGTCAACCAACTTCTGGCACCTAGAAACAGGTATTTCAGCCCAGGAGGAACAAACTACATTCCACAGTTCCTGTGAATTTTTGGGGTTTGCTTCAGAAACTGCATTTTTAATGTCACCCCACAAGTTTTCAATGGGGTTTAGGTCAGGGGATTGAGCTGGCCACTCCATTACCTCAATCCTTTTTGTCTGGAACCAAGATGTTGCTCGCTTACTCGTGTGTTTGGGGTCGTTGTCTTGTTGAAATACCCATTTCAGGGGCATTTCCTCTTCGGCATACGGCAACATAATCTCTTCAAGTATTTTGATGTATTCAAACTGATCCATGATCCCTGGTATACGATAAATAGGCCCAACACCGTAGTATGAAAAACATCCCCATACCATGATTTTTGCGCCACCATGCTTCACTGTCTTCACAGTGTACTGTGGCTTGAATTCAGTACCCGGGCGTCGTCTGACGTACTGTCGACGACCACTAGACCCGAAAAGAACAATTTTACTCTCATCAGTCCACAGAATGTTACACCATTTCTCTTTGGGCCAATCGATGTGTTCCTTGGCAAATTTTAACCGATTCTGCACATGCCGTTTTTTCAACAATGGTGCTTTACGGGGGCTTCTTGCTGATAGCTTAGCTTCAATCAAACGTCTTCTGACTGTAACAGCACTTACAGGTAATTTTAGATCATCTTTGATCTTTCTGGAGGTGATGATTGGCTGAATCTTTGCTGATTATTCTTCGATCCGTTTTAACAGTAGTTGCTCGTTTTCTTCCTCGTGTTTCAGGTTTTTGTTGCCATTTTAAAGCATTTGAGATCATTTTAGCTGAGCATCCTATAATTTGCTGCACTTCTTTATACGTTTTCCCCTCTCCAATCAACTTTTTAATTGTTCCTCCGAACAATGTTTGGAATGGCCCATTTTACTTAGCAATTCAGAAGGAAATATATTTTCTAACAATGTGTGAAACATTTGCTTCCCTTCTTCCTTAATAAAGGACAATTAATGACACCTGTTTTTTCACAGAATTAATGAATTCTCTAATTAAACAGCACTGCCCTTATAGGTCTCATATGTGCTTAGATATGTGCACTCCTGCAGCATCTGAAGGACACACATGGTGCACATCTGTGCCTTAGAGAAAGGACAGCCTGGCCTATCTCATAAACACCCTGCTGTTCCCTGCTAACACAACAGAGGGGCCTGAGGGTGTAACGCACCCTACGTCCTCTTAGAAAAGAACAGGTCAACTTTATGGCATTTACCACATCGTAACAAAACCGCTGCAACGTGGACACCAGCTCTTAACCGCTTACTTAACAATCTCCCGGAAACTACAAAAACCAAACAAACAACCGCAGACTTATCTTCCTCCTCCTATACTTCATTCACAGGAAATGATGTCACTGCAAATGGAGAATATCACACAGCCAGCTTAGCTAGGTGTGACATCAGAGAACGATATGATGATGCGTGCATGTGTGTGTGTGTTTGCGTGCAAGTATGTATGTCTCCATTAGTGCCAGCTATCATTTGTTTTAGTTTATATCCTGTTTTTATTGCACCTGGGAACATTGTATGAAAGGTGTTATACGAATAATACTTATGATGATTATCAATGTTATTATTATGAATATAAAGATGATTCTTCTTCCTCTTATTATTATTATTATTATTATTATTATTGTTATTATAACCATTTATATAGCACAATTCATGCAAAAATCTCAAGTAATTTCACAATTCAGTCATTTTGCTATGAAAGTACATGCTGTACACTGTGAGTAGTAATACTCCTGGTACCATTAGTACTAATAATCAACATGGATCAGTCACCGTTTATTGTGTGATGCCAGCAAGACTCACAGCATCTATGTTGCTACGTACGTCATGCTATGCTATCCCTACAGTTAGCATACTGCTGAGGCGATACATACCTCTGCTGTTTAATGCAGCATGAAACAGGCAGATCAATGCATTCAACATGCCGCTGACCTCAGTTCACCTACCAGACGGTAAGAGACATAATTGAGGCCAAAGGCTATTTATGGTCATTTGTTTGTAACACGACGCCCTATGGACACTAAATTAGAAGCAGTGCATTGTGGGAAGGGGGCTAATCAAATGATTAATGCTAAGGCTCAAGGCTGAAAGGCTGAAAGTTGGCACTGGCGACACAAGTAACCTGGACTCACTTTGCCAGCGAACAGATTTACGGACATCAATAGACCACAAAGCAGGCCGGCTGGCCTGAAAGAAGGGATTACAAATGTGTTAATTGATGGCTTAAAGAGCCGCCAAATGCCGCAGTGCATTGTGGGTATGCGCATAGACTCAAAATGCAGGCTCGGGATACTCGCAGGTAAAGAAACAAAAGACCTCTTGCTTTCAATTACCAGTAGTGATTATGACATCAGCATTAGAATGTTCAGTTAAGAACATTCTAATCACATGTTTGTTATCTTACCTGTTAGAGGGTAAATGTTGAAAGTCTCCCTACTTAAACCTTTAAGGCATAAGATCACAAATATGTGATTACACTGTTCTTAACTGAAGGGTTAAAACACAAAGTGAGATTCCATGCCGTTGTGTAGGCCTACCGTAGTATCCCACCAGAAACCCTGTTAAAAAGCCCGAACCTCCAGTTGTTACAGAGTAGACAGGAAGACAGTAACGTGTGCTGTGTGAGTGTCTACAGGGCTTTAGCCATGGACAGCTGTGTTGGGTAGCCTTCGGCTATTCTGGACGTACACAGCTCCAGGCTTTCCATCCGTATTCCAGCGGGCAGCGGTGGGATCTGACCTGCTGCCCTTCCTAAAGCCCTCCGGACGACGGCCGTGTCCATACTGGAATAATGTTCCTCAACTGCCGACTGATCACAGTGGAGGCAGACAGCTCAGAGCCACGAGGAGAGCGGGGAATGCTCGTCTATCCAACGCCGCGACTTCACGTCTCCGCCCGACAGCACGGAGAGAGCGTCACGCGGGGCAACCGTCTTAAACCCGCCCGTGTTGCTAAGACGAGAGGAGGGCTGCTGATCCTCCTCTGACTGCTTCCTGTCTGTCTGCTGTCGACACGGGCTGCCAGCCGACATTTTGAGCGCACAGATTGAGGCGCGCGCGGATAACCGGGGGACAAAGCGAAACCAGAACGAACACCAAAGTTAGAAATCACTCCATAACAAAAGACACGCAGGAAATTACTGCTCTCCATCAAAGATCTCAAAAGGTTACAGAGATATTAATTGCAATGTCAGAAAAACAGAGAGAGGAGGATTGATAGCCTATTTTCGGCTGTTACTGTTTATAGGGAACGATGAACGGAATCGAAAGACTGCTGCGGTCACACCTGTGTGGCGCGGGACATAGCCAAATCGAAGCCCGTTTGGAAAAAGCAGCGCCTCGACATCTCTCACAGATTACTAAAAACATTTTATAACCTTTTAGTTCTCCACCACAGCAAGCGCTTCTCACAGTAATTAAACGGCAGTGATAAGACTTTAAAATACAATGGAGAAATCGATTAATAGAAATTAGGGTAAGGCAGAGAGGCCTCTTATCTTTGCTTGCTTTAAATGAAAGTCCCCTCTGGTGGTGTGTGTGTGTGGGGGAGGGGTATGGTATCTCTGAGGTTTTGATTTATTGAGCAGATTGATTCACCTTCCACCTGGTCTCTACAGAAACCACCCATGGTTGATTAGCTTGTGATTGGCTGCTGCTAAATTCCGTCTGCGCCAGAGTTCCGGGAAGCACCCGGTCTGGGCTGTCAGTCAGGCAACGGCGAGGCTCGCGGGACCCACTAAGGCATGATGGGAGATGAGTTAAGACGCCGCGGAAACTTCCAGCGATGATAAAATAAACGGCTGACGGGTCGGCACCGCTCGGCTTAGCAACGGAGGAATTTTCCACGGATTGGAAGCGACACTTGGGCTGACAGAAGGCCGTGTATTTGCCGCGGGAGAAAACGGTTCTGGTGTAGCTGACAGATGGACTAAAATGGGTATTCAGAGGATCTGTCCAAAAAAACAAACAAAAACAACAACAAAAAAACCAAGATATTTCACAGACTGTTTGTAAAAAATCCTTTGAAACCCCAAACCAAATAAACACTAATAATCCTAAAACATGATGCATAAAAAACTGACCAAGTTTCAACAGTGTGTGTGTGTGTGTGTGTGTGTGTGTGTGTGTGTGTGTGTGTGTGTGTGTGTGTGTGCGTATATGTGCTTACAAAATGCATCAATTGCATGTCATGACTTTATGACCTCTACCCACCAATCCAAATGTTTTGGCCCCGACAGCAAGACACATCAAATGGCTCAAATTTTTTGACTCACTAATATCAAGGAGATGCTCCGCCCATTTCTGGCTTCACAAAGCCTCACTCCGACCATCACATCACCAATATAAACACCATCCCTCCCCATCCAACAAAAAAAGTAATAACACAAAAGAAATTCAGAGACAACCTCTAATCTTTCTGCTCAGCACAAAAATATTAGCATAAAAAACATGAGTCAGCCAAATCCCAGGCCACACACAATGACAACACGTTCTCCACTCTACTGAGCAGACACCACGTAAACATCTCCCCCCGTTTGGCTGGAATTACTGTCAATTCCCTGAGTAAATTTAAATAAACCCCCATTTGGATTGATCTATTGGGGGGTGGTGGGTTGCGTGGCTTTGATGTCACAGCCTGCTGGCTGGTCGCAGTGGGGGGGGGGGGGGTAGAGCAGATTTCCTGGCAACCAAGGTGATCAAACCTACCCCTGCCAGGAAGTCCCAGTGGGCATGTGCAGAGGAATCAGACGCCCGTGACGGTGTTAGCCAGAAAGGGGGGGGGGGGGGGCACAATCTAAGAATATCTGAGTACAGAGTAAACCATTTCACTAGTGACAGAGGTGACAACAAATCATTTTGCACAGCTTTCACTACAAAACCAGCCACCACAACATATACAGCAATATACTGTATACAAAAAACCATATGTATAGAACAAGCTGCAACGACCAAACAAACAACACCCAACCAACAACCAACTAACAAATCAACGACTAACTAACCAACAACCAACCAACAAATCAACGACCAAACAACCAACACCCAACCAACAAATCAACAGCCAACCAACCAACAACCAACCAAAAAATCAACGACCAAACAACCAACAACCAACCAACAAATCAACAGCCAACCAACTAACAACTAACTAACAAATCAACGACCAAACAACCAACACCCAACTAACAAATCAACAGCCAACCAACCAACAAATCAACGACTAAACAACCAACACTCAACCAACAAGTCAATGACTAAACAACCAACACCCAACAACCAGTCAACAACCAACCAATCAACAAATCAACAGCCAACCAAGCAACAACCAACCAACAAATCAACAACCAAACAACCAACACCCAACCAACAAATCAATGACTAAACAACTAACTAACCAACAAATCAACAGCCAACCAAGCAACTAACCAACAAATCAACGACCAACTAACCAACCACCCAATTAACCAACTAATCAATAACCAACTAACCAACCAACCACCTAACTAACCAACCAATTAACATTCAGCCCCTCATTCAGAGAAGAAACTTCAAAAAAGCTTAAGAAAGCGAGAGAGGGAGAGAAAAAGGGAGGAAGAGAGAGAGAAAGAGAGAGAGGAAGAGAGAGAGAGAGACTGCAGTGGTACTGGGACTTACAGAAAGGCAAACTTCATGGCACACTTTGGAGCACATAATGTCATTAGAGCATTTAATGCTGTAATGATTTTTTTGTTTTGTTTTTTTCCACCTCGCCCTCCCCCACCCACCACACCCTCCCCCACCCTTCACTGCACGCATATTAGATAAAGCCTTGGCAATTCTGTTTGGAGAATCAATATCTAGAGATTGCATTTCAAAACCCCCTTAGGCAATTTAATAAGGGCTGTATGCACAGTGGGCTACAAAACCGCTAACTTTGCTCAGGCTGTTTCTTGGCCCAGCTCTGCAATCGTTTATTTATTGATTTATTTATTTATGTCTATTTATTTATTTAAATGTAATTTTTTTTTTTTTTTACATCTCCTCCCCATTCAGGCTGAGACTGAGGCCTAGGAATCTTGTTTACTGACCAGGCGAATCCGTTTTGCACAACGGGCTCGCTTTACGTTTGAAACGTTAAACCGCCCCCCCCCCCCCGCCCCCCAAAAACGATGGCCGACACCGCTCACTCACCTCGTCCGTCACCTTGAACCTCTTCAGCAAGGCCACAAACTTCTGCTTAAAGTTGGGTTGCTGTGGGGGTGGGGGAGGGGGAGGGGAGAGAAGTTTAAAGTCATTTCTCAAGTTAATTTCCAGGATTACCGTGGATATTGTCGCTATTGAATGCGGTGGAACTTCATACAGAACATCCTGAAGTAATACCATGTCTTGGATCACTCGAGGACTGTTGTCATGGTAACCGCACGTCGGGGGAAACAGCCGTAGGCTTTCAGCATCCACGAAGCAAGGGGGTAAGTAAATCCCTCTCTCTGCAAGCTGAGTAAATCTACTGTAAATACAGAGTTGCTCACGAAGCGGAGAATGTAAACCTCTCTCAGATACCCCCCTGGCATTTGGACACTCGTGGGATCGTGGGACGGTAAGTGAACCGCCATGTGATGATTTAAGCCGGGCCCTTGGCCGCCACCGCTACTTCGCCGTCACTTAGCGATC
>CM056379.1:113596692-113609192 GCA_029718625.1 Synaphobranchus kaupii | reverse complement strand
AAACATATATTCCTTCAACTCTTGTTAGAACATGTCGGCATACACGGGCTCGCGCTGCTGTTCCAGAGAGTTTCAGCCAGAGCATTAATAATGCTGTGGCCCAGATTCTACCCGCCGTATCCCCCCCCCCCCCCACTGCACACTCTGTCCCCAACAGCCATGACTAAGGAATGTCAGCTGGTGCTGTATTTTTACAATGTGTGAACGCAGCAGTTTCCGTGAAATTCGGCGGCCTGTTGAATCCAAGACCATGCTTTTGAAACAGAAAATCAACTTGGCTTAATTGCTCAGGAAAGAAAACAACAACAAAAAAAAAACATTGCAGTTAGATTGAATCTAGGTCATAGCAGCTGACTATGCAACTCGATCGAATCCGGGTGTCCCGTTAGACTGTGCAGTTTGACTGAATCTTGCTATAGGGCTGTCTTTGCAGTTAAGACTGAATCTGGGCCAACGGGGTGTGTTGAGTGTGAGTGTTGAGGTTGTGTGACTCACCCGAGGCCTTAGTCTTGGGCCCAGCTTGCACGCTGCTGTCCTCGTGGTCGATTGGCTGGCTGGAGAGCGAGAACACACTGATTTCTGCCGCCCGAACCGGGGCCTCCTTCACGTTGCTATGGAGACCCAGGATCTGGCCTCCGTCTGTTGGGTGCTGCATCACCTGGAAGAAGGGACAGAGAGAGAGTGAGTCGTTGCCACGGACATTCTTGGAGCATTGTGATGTCACAATGTCTCAATCTGTACTGTTGATTTTTTAACACGGTGATGTCACAATGTCTCAATCTGTACTGTTGATTTTTTAACACTGTGATGTCACAATGTTTCAATCTACACTATCTTTTTAAAAAAATTTTTTTTTTAAATTGTGATGTCAATGTTTCAATCTGTACTGTTTTAAAGACTACAATGCAACTAATCTTAATTATTTTTGTAATATATTAATATATTTTTATTACTTTTATCATTATTTCACCTTTATTGAATGTAGTAGGTCAACTGAAAATTAGATTTTCATTTGCAGTTATGATCAGAGTGGGTGGGGAATGCAAGAGATTAGGTGGCCACTCAGATGTATATTTCTACAGAAATATTGCTTGCACAGGTTTTAAGAGATCTTCTCTGTTTTTCTCCAGTTGTAAATAAGTTCTTGAAGACATGAGCAACCATTCTTTTTCTCTTTGGGTGGCATGATGACACGGCATGGCAATGACTATTCCTGCTCTCAACAAAATTCTGGTAACACTTTCCACATCAACAAACTGTAGCGAAGCGCTTCAGAGCTTTAATTTCCTCTCCATTTGACTGTGAAAATTCCTCCCAGACACCAAATCCCCGTTAGCGCATCTGACAGCATCGATATAGAGTCAGGCGTGGTTTCAGCTTCATACAGAGTCTGTTTCCGCTTAAGCGCCCTGCTTCACGGGCCATCAATCAGCCAGCGCCCAGCCTCCACACACGGTAGCTACACGCGACTGACAGCTCTCCGCACACATGCGTAAATCTCCATCCAAAACTACACGTTCTGCGCGCACACACACGCTTACATCTCCATCCAAGACTATAGGTTCTGCACACACACGCTTACATCTCCATCCAAGACTACACGTTCTGCACGCACACGCTTACATCTTCATCCAAGACTATAGGTTCTGCACACACACGCTTACATCTCCATCCAAGACTACACGTTCTGCACACACACGCTTACATCTCCATCCAAGACTACACGTTCTGCACGCACACGCTTACATCTTCATCAAAGACTACACATCCTCCGCTATTCTCACCAGAACTGAGGCTTGTATTCATTCATGAGGTAGGGGAAACAGCCCCAAACAGCCAGCAGGCAAGCATAAACCACAGATTTTATAGACCCACCAGATTCTCAACTTTGTGTACTTAATAGTGAAATTTCTGTCACAGATGCTGTATACACACCAGATACTCAGCTCTTGTATAGTTAACACAGACCGCTCTGTCCCCCTACCACTGAAGCAGAAACATATCTTCTGAAAATTCCTCAGGGGGCGCAAACAAGTGCAATACTGCAGCAGCGGACTTTTCTGTACAGTATCAGTGACCTGCACAGATGGTCCATAATCTCAATCTCCTTTTATGCATTTGTTCTGGACATATGATTCATGCGTAGCACTTGGGACGGGCGGATGCGACACAGGGCGGTGGGCAGTGGGGTAAGGTTTTACTTTAGAAACCTCATGAGCGATTCTCCACGTTTAAAGGCTGCTCAAGGCTGTACACTAAAGCCTCACAGCAGTTTACTGTGATTAGCCCTTTGAAGAGCAGGTTTTTTTTTGGGAATGTTTTTCTTTTTTTCCTCAAAAGTCAGTGTTCTAGAACTCCACTGCATTCAATTACCAGTAGTGACTGTTACATCAGCATTAGAACATTCAGTAAAAAACCTTTTGATTGTTCAGTTAAGAACATTCTAATCACACATCTGTGATCTTACAGGGTTAATTACCATCCTGGCTGCTCTGTCCTGCCTGTTACTAAATACATTGTTACATTGTCTGATATTGTTTGGAGAAAAAAAATGTAATTATCATTTCACCAGTAATTGGAGAATGAGGTGTTGTGGCTTCAAAAATGGGTGGAGCTGTATGTAGTTGTCAATCACTGACTTGTGTAAGATTCTAAACTGATATGATCCACTCAAACACTGACAAATCAACCATGCCGCCGGCCGAATCAACCAACTTATCATAAATACAATGCAGGTTAAAATGTAAGTGTAAGCAGTGACTCATCGCCACTGATAGGCATAGTATTCAATTATAGAATAGCAGCTGGGAGTGAGTAATCAAGGCCTATTCCAACCAAGGAGATTAGATTAGCAATACAATAGACAGGTTCCTGGTTAGACCACGGGAAGTTGAACCTTCAGACTCCCTACTGATGGACAGACTGATTGATTTAAGGGAGCCAGACAGTGTCTTCCTTAAATCAATCACATCATTTTGAATATACATTTCTGTTTCCCGCCTGTAGAAAACAAAGCCCGAAAATGGTATTTAAAGTCATCCATTTTACAGAATAGGATTCAGAGTAACTCCGCTGAATCCAGAGGGCATTTTCTGTATCTCTGACAACTGCCATTCCTGGAAATAAACATCATTTTCACCAAGTTCGAGACACGTCACTTTTTTTCTTACATAGAACAATAAAAAAGTTCTGTGTTTCAAAATAGAACAAAATTATTTATTCAAATCAATGTGTTACTAGTAGCTCCGCCTATGTTTGGTGTCACGATGCCTCACTCTCTGATCGTTATATCTTGCATGTACGTACATCTAAATGGAACTAGAAATAAACCATTTAAAAAACAGTTTGGATAAAGTAAACTACTGCCCCCCCCCGGCATGCAGTTTCCATTTGGCTCCAAATGAACCAATCAAAACTCAGGTCAACAGCCCTGGCCTAACGGGACACAGGCCTTGGACTGAATTAACCTTTGATTTGTCCTTAAACTTGATTCTCAAAAAGAAAAAAAGTCTCCAAAATCGAACTCTTGAGGTGGTTTCGGGTTCAGGCCCAGATCTCTGTAAAGCTACTTAGCGACACGATGCCCATTGTAAAAAGTGCTATAAAAATAAAATTGTAAACTGAAATTTAATTTATTCTTTTTTTTTCCCCCCCCCTCTTTACCTCGGCCATGTTGATGACACCCACGGCCAGCGTCTTGTAGCCCAGGATGGTGCGGTTCTTGTAACGCTTCCTCCTCTGTAACATGATCTGCAGTCGGTTGGCATCCCTCTTGAGGAAATGTGGATACTGCGGCCGGCGACACAAACACAAACACAGACGCGGGGCGTGGCGGAGGTTAGCGAGACTCGCTTTTCCCATGATCCCCAGCGCACGGGGCCTCGCCCCGCTTCGATCCGTGCAGACACGGGGGACTTGGGGGTTTGGGTCGAGCGCCACGATCAGGCCAATATGGCCGCTGCTTCCCCCTTCCCCTGCTCTGGCAGCACAACTACATTTCCCAGAATTCCACCCTGTAAAGAGGGCTGCTGAGACGAGCGGCTCTCTGGCCACTGCTCTCATTCACAAAGCACATCTCAAAACAATAAGTCAGGCAAAAAGCTACAATTAACATATTGTTAATTACAGGCATTTACAGACGTAGAAGGATATCCACAAAAGATTATTGTGAGGTTTAAAATAACAGAAATGCAGATAGCTTGTGTGGTCCCTCATGTGGTCCTTTACCTATTATAAATTGATGGGGTGGGTCTTTAATTGTAAGGAGAAGGTGAGGGGTGTGGTATCTGTAAGAAGGTTAGGGGATGGGTCTTTACCTGTAAGGAGGTGAGGGGTGTATTTTGTTACCTGTATGGAGGTGAGGGGTGTGGTTCTTTACCTGTATGGACGTGAGGGGTGTGGTTCTTTACCTGTATGGGCGTGAGGGTGTGGTTCTTTACCTGTATGGACGTGAGGGTGTGGTTCTTTACCTGTAAGGACGTGAGGGGTGTGGTTCTTTACCTGTATGGACGTGAGGGTGTGGTATCTCTAAGGAGGTGAGGGGTGTGGTTCTTTACCTGTAAGGAGGTGAGGGGTGTGGTTCTTTACCTGTATGGAGGTGAGGGGTGTGGTTCTTTACCTGTATGGAGGTGAGGGGTGTGGTTCTTTACCTGTATGGAGGTGAGGGGTGTGGTTCTTTACCTGTATGGAGGTGAGGGGTGTGGTTCTTTACCTGTATGGAGGTGAGGGGTGTGGTTCTTTACCTGTAATGAGAAGGTGAGCTCCAGGTCCGTCTCCATCAGTCCGCCGGGCGGGAGCACGTACTCATTTGACCTCAGGATGCGTTTGGAGCCCTGTGGGGACACCAGAATTTGAGCGGATCAGAACAGCACTCTCTGGCAAACAGGGAGCCCCACCGACCCCACACACGGCACAATTAGGCTGTGCTCTGATTGGACAGTGTTAGAACACTGACCTCCTCCTACCCCCCAAAGAGACGTTTAGGGAACTATTCCCCACTGTTCCCGTTCCCTGTGTGTCTAAGCCGTTTGGACCGGGTCAGTTCAGATACACACTGACTGCTGGACTGGGTCAGTTCAGATCCACACTGATTGCTGGACCGGGTCAGTTTAGATGCACACTGACTGTCGGACCGGGTAAATTCAGATGCACACTGACTGCTGGATCGGGTCAATTCAGATGCACACTGACTGTCGGACCGGGTCAGTTCAGATGCACACTGACTGTCGGACCGGGTAAATTCAGATGCACACTGACTGCTGGATCGGGTCAATTCAGATGCACGCTGACTGCTGGACCGGGTCAGTTCAGATGCACGCTGACTGCTGGACCGGGTCAGTTCAGATGCACGCTGACTGCTGGACCGGGTCAGTTCAGATGCACGCTGACTGCTGGACCGGATCAGTTCAGATCCACACTGACTGCTGGACCGGGTCAGTTCAGATGCACACTGACTGCTGGACCGGGTCAGTTCACATGCACACTGACTGCTGGACCGGGTCATTTCACATGCACACTGACTGCTGGACCGGGTCATTTCACATGCACACTGACTGCTGGACCGGGTCAGTTCACATGCACACTGACTGCTGGACCGGGTCAGTTCACATGCACACTGACTGCTGGACCGGGTCAGTTCACATGCACACTGACTGCTGGACCGGGTCAGTTCACATGCACACTGCACATCACACAAACCCAATTAATAGTTTATTTAAAGAGATGCACCGCCACGGTTTATAAATTGTTCTTACATAGCGGTTATCAGAATCAAAATTGCAAACGTCTTAAAATCACTGCTGTGAGGTTTCAGAAGTAGAACAGATTCCAGCAGGAAGTGGGGGGGCGAGCCGTTTGATACGAACGCGGTGCCTGGACCACGTTAAAAAAAGAAAACCAAGGGCAGGTAAGAGCTTTGAACAAAAGAAGAAGGAAGCGATTGCACAGATCCATGGTTCTGAACACAGGGGAGGAACGGGGAGGAACGGGGAGGAACGGGTGTTAAAAAGATAAGGAATTCCCAGAAACAGTATAAAGTGCTTTATTTTAGTTTATTTGTCAACACACCATTATGGTTTAATCACCCGGGCATTTTGAACCAGTTGTTTAATTTTGAGATGTTTACAGTTCATAACTGAATAAGTACTTTCAATAGGTTAAAAAAAATCTAATTTGGATTTTTTTTTTGCATGGCACCATGATATCCGGTTGTGTGTATGAATAACTCAACACCATTGCTAAATCTGGGCAAAGATCCAAAAGGAACTCCTCAAAATCCTGTTGCGTTGGGCAATACTGACAGCCACACAATGGCTGAGCAGTCAATCATATTGCCATTTTACACAATCACAGCATGGTATTTACGGTAAGCGTGACAGGTCAAAGGCTTTGTAGCATTGGCCAATCACAGTCCACGCATGATTCACCTGTGTCACTGTTTGCCTGAGTGTCTGGGAATGAAAAGGTAAACGCTGGGTCCGCTTATGATCCAGCGGCTCTCTCAGACCGGATTAGGCTGTCTCGAAAAGGCATAATCTGCAAAATACAGGATGCTGTCATCGTTGAAAATAGACAAAGTTATCGTGCAGACGCACGCATGCGTGCACGCACACACACACACACACAGGAAACCCAGCCTGCAAAAACAATCAGAGATTAATGGCCGTGTAGAGGAAGCACCAGCGATGGGCTGAGGTCTAAGAATTGTGTGCGATCCATAAATTTACCTCTGTGATGATATGATTTATAGAGTTTGGGGTATGTTTGCGACAAAAAGAGACAAATTGGGGGGGGCATAGTTCCCGAAAGTGACTGATGCCTGTAATTCTAGCTAGGATCAAAATGAGAGGATTATGACCAATAATCTGTCCACTGGGCAGGGCATGGGTGACCCCTGACCTGTAAAATTTGGTCTGTGTTCAGGATTATCACGCCTCTGTGAGCTAAGACAGTAAAACATAGACGCGGTCGCTTGGTGGTGACCAAGACACCACCACCCCCCCCCCCCCCCCCTAAAAATCACCCTTAGCTCATATTTGAGCCATCACTAGCATTGCAGTGACCCTGAGGGAGGCTACTAAAACTAATGGAAATATACTATAGTATATATTGCAATATATGAAAATATATATATCGGTTGCAGGTTCGATTCCCAGGTAGGACACTGCTGTTGTACCCTTGAGCTAAAGGCACTTCACCAGCATTGCTGCAGAACATATCCGGCTGTATAAATGAATACCATGTAAAAAAAAAAATAATGATAAAAAAAATTGTGTGTAAGTTGCTCTGAATAAAAGAGTCTGCTAAACGTAATGATATATCATCAAGATTAGGAAACGGCAGAACACTACACATGTACAAATTACTGCCATTACATCATGAAAGAAAGACAAAGAAACAGATAGATAGCAGACAGACAGAAACAGTGAGCACACAAACACACACACACTCACAAACACACACACACACACACACACACAAACACACATGCACCCCACACACACACACACACACACACACACACACACACACACACACACGCACGCACCCACACACACGTACCCACACACACACACGCACACTCACAAACACACACACAGAAACACGCACGCACGCACGCACGCACGCACGCACGCACGCACGCACGCACGCACGCACACACACATTGGGGCCCCCAGGCGCCCCCATCCCTGCACAAATGCAGCACAATCTTTTGAGATTAAAAGTAGTCTGAGGAACCTTAAATATTTAGACTTTCCAAGGAAGACGGACAAATGAAAAGTACGGGGGTTTTCTGTCCTGGAGACGCATGTTGCAGTCAGACAAGACAACTTCGGTGTTATTATTAAATTATATTACATACATTACATACAAAAGTCCTTGTCTAACAGTGGTCCCAAACCCTGTTCCTGTCTTATACTCTGCTTCATGTGGGCAGTACGTCAGCCGCTTATAGTGCTATTAACAGGTAAAATACGGCAAACAAAGTTATTTTTCCACACTAAAAGGCTCCAACCTTTCCAGAGGTCATTTCTTTGAAAGATGTTGCATCAGCTGCAAACGCAATATGGGTGAAACACAGACTGTGGCGTGTGACTGACTGCACAGCCAATAATGGGTTAAAAAGCATAGAAATGCACCACAGGCTCCGACACACACCTTTCTGACATGCACACGCGTGTCTGCCGTGTAGAGGTTACAAAAGAGGATGTGTTTGATTGAAAAAGTATTCAACTTACCTAAAACCTGTGCATGTTATAAAATCACATGCACAAGATTTATAAAGTGCACAAGATTTATAAAGTATTCTACCTCACTAAAACATAACTACATAAAATATAAAATAACATATGAGAAATGACTGAATAAGGTGGCTTTAAGAGGGTAGAGATGCCATAAAGGTGAGCCACAGTGAGCACACTTATAGGAGATGATATGAGAGATTTCTCATACAGGACTACTTTCCTATTCAGCGGAGAAGCTGGTGGAAGGATATGGGCCTGGAGTCCAGGCCTGAGCAACAAATGAAAAAGTGAATTATTAGTATATCAATATTAATGCAGAAAGGGAGGAACGTCGAGCGAGATTATAGTTGCAAAAACATTTTCATTAATATTTTAGTTTTTCTTTAACTGTGCATGAGAAACCAACAGGATCGGGCATCTCTACCGCAGTGATTTGTGTGGAAATTTAGCATTTTTCTTTTGCTACTGACAACATAATTAACTGTACTGGAGCCTCAGAGAAGTGGAACAGGATATAGACAAGATAAAGAGCCATCTTTCATATCATCCTGCTACAATTTCCCATTTCATTAGGATTTATGGCATATCCCTGTTATGCAGTAAAATCACTCATCACCTTCAATGTCCAATTTTTGCATTTTGAAAATATTCATGTTGTTTTTGTAGCAGACAGGATATTAATCTGTCTGTCAGTGATATGAAAGTACGCGCTGATGTAGCTGGGATTCTGTAATTAATCTGTCTGTCAGTGATATGAAAGTACGCGCTGATGTAGCTGGGATTCTGTAGACCTCAGAAGCTCTTTTGGCCCTGCGTCCGATAAGAAAAGGCCGGCTTAGGTGAAAGAGTCGACGCAGTGGATATCGCGATGCACAGAGAGAAAGAGAGAGGGAGAAAGAGAGACGCCCGACCGCCTGAGCCTTTCCGTATCATCCTCATCAGAGCGGTTAGCGGCGGTTTTTATTACGTCTCCCTCCCTCATTTGAAAAGTGAAACACAGGCAATGACACAATCGGGGTTATTTCAGGAGCGCTCTGCACAGTGCTCCATGCTTACAGTCACCCCCCCCCCCCCCCCCAAAGCTCAAACAGCCATAAAGACCCACAGTCAGCAGAGTTCCCAGAATGCACTCCTCTCTACTCACGTCACCTTTGAGTCAGTTTCCCGTCTTCCTGGGGGGGTCCTGGAAGTGACCTCACTGGCCTGACAGACCCCCCCCCACCCCACCCCCAACATCCCCCAAGGATATAAGTATAAGCACACCAGTTAATGAGGGACTGGGCAAAAGATAAATAAATAAATATTAAATTAAGTTTATTTTAAGATTGTAATTCAGGGATTATTTCCACTGTCTATTAAGGGACAAATTCACACCCTGCCGGCATGTTACTTCACAGGCCTGATAGGGGGGCAGTTAGTTTACAGCACCTGGGCCTAGAACTGGGGGGGGGGGCATGGGGCCACCACTGGAGGCTGAAGAAGGGGTTCATCTTCATCAAGACCGAATGGTTTGGTGGTGGAACTCCTTAGATGTTGTGTTATGGGGGTTGGGGTTAGTCAGAAATAACCCCCGCATTTCTGCCTTATCAGCCTGTACTAGGCTTGCTGTCAAACAGGCTGCAAACCCAGACGCAGAATGGATCCAGACAAAGCGGAGGGGGGGGGGGGGGGTTACTGGAGTCCCCGGAAGCCCCTGAGGCTCTGTGCCAGACGCACCCCCATCCCCAAAACCTTGCCCCAGGGAGGGGCAACAATACATGAAAATATATCTTGTTACAAAATACAAAATGCCTCTGAGTGAAATGATATGTTAGCTTTGGTTTGTCTATGTGGAGTGCGTCTCATTGGGTGTAGTGAGTTTTCTTTAACGGGTGAGTTTCTGAAGTCGATCTGTCTCACGCCACGCTCGCGGACTGGGACGTTAATCATAATGATGACTCACACGCCGCCGCCGCCGCCACACCCCCCCCCCCTCCCTCCCGTTCCTGACGGGTTCTCCGCTGGGACGAATGCCTTTTGTCACACTCGGCTGTACCCGTCTCCCAAGTCTCGGAGGGGGGAGTTAAACTGGCAGCCCCCTAACAAGACACCCGGGAAACGGTCATCCATATCAGACATCTAACGAGCCATTTTCGCGTTCGAGTTGCGTCAAGCCAAACCGACAGAGGCATAAATTAATATGAAAATAAGTAAATACATCCCAATTAAACAAACAAACATATTAATAGCATCAGACATTTTAGTTTTTTTTTTGGGGGGGGGGGGGGGTCCCGTGACGACACCCGCACACTGAAAATAACCTCTAATTTGTACCAATTAATGCCATTGACGGCGCTCTGGCTGGCCAAGAGTTTTTGAACAACAGTGACGTGCTACCGACGAACAGCGGAGCAAACGAGCCGCCGAAAAAGTGAACGGCCGCTTCTCACCGGCCTGGCTGCTGTCCAGCTGTGCGGACTCTGCTCACTTTCAGATCCTCACAAAACAAGAACACAAACAGTTATAACGGCTCTGACGGAGAGCGTGTGATGCGTGCGCACAAAAGCCCTGTTTCTCACATTACCTCTTCATTTTAGGAGAAGGGGGGGGGGGGGCAGCGGGCGCCGTGGCAATCTCGCCACTCCGCTTCAAAAAACCGCCGCTCGAATAAACTCCCGTGAGGCTAGCGATTGACAGAATGGATCCTGCGGCTTTCTGTCTGAAGACGCTGCTCTTTTGATTCTTTGTTTGGTTTTTCAATTCCCGCTGTCATCTGAAGAATGAAAAATTAAAAAAAAAAGGGAAAGATTTATTCTCCTCTTTTTACTGGGTAATTTAACATGGTCGCTCACGGTTGAGGGACAGGGGGTTTTTGGCTCAGAAGGGGCATCGTAAAAATCTGTGAGAGTGACTCTGCAGTAGAGATGTGATCCTATATAACAGGGATCTCCAAAATCCAACGCGAAGAGCTGCAGTATCTGCAGGTTTAACTCCAGTCCTGGAGGGCCGCAGTGTCTGCAGGTTTAACTCCAGTCCTGGAGGGCCGCAGTGTCTGCAGGTTTAACTCCAGTCCTGGAGGGCCGCAGTGTCTGCAGGTTAACTCCAGTCCTGGGGGGGCCGCAGTGTCTGCAGGTTTAACTCCAGACCTGGAGGGCCGCAGTGTGTGCAGGTTTAACTCCAGTCCTGGAGGGCCGCAGTGTCTGTACGTTTAACTCCAGTCCTGGAGGGACGCAGTGTCTGCAGGTTTAACTCCAGTCCTGGAGGGCCGCAGTGTCTGCAGGTTTAACTCCAGTCCTGGAGGGACGCAGTGTCTGCAGGTTTAACTCCAGTCCTGGAGGGCCGCAGTGTCTGCAGGTTTAACTCCAGTCCTGGAGGGCCGCAGTGTCTGCAGGTTTAACTCCAGTCCTGAAGGGCCGCAGTGTCTGCAGGTTTAACTCCAGACCTGGAGGGCCTCAGTGTCTGCAGGTTAAACTCCGGTCAGCAGGCACTTTAGACCTTGGAAACAAGGTGTGTGGAGCCCCTTAGCCAATCAGTGACTTTGATTAGTGAAGCACTCAGCCATGTACAGCAGAGATGAGACACAGTGAGAAAAGGCCTCCAGCTGACAATGTGGCCTAGACTGAAGTTAGAGATACCTGCTATAAAAACTAAAAACTTGGCCGGGACATCACATAGCAGCACACGTCAATATGAAGAGCGTTTTCTCCAGGGGTGAGATGCCTTAATCATTAATCATCTCATCAGCCAGGTGGCTAGGGATTTTTTAGGATTTTCCCAGAACAGCAAAGCAGGAACATAAAAACTGCTCGCTGCGTTGTCCTGCCGCGTTCCTGAGCCCGGCGTCGGGTTTGAGGCGCTCGTAGAAAACAAAGTGCTAACATTAAAATGTGAAATTGAGCTCAGAGCGGCTTCCTGAGGGGAAGGGAGGTGCTGACAGTGAGGAATCAGAACGAGCTGACGGACTCGGCCATCTGCTGGCAAGCATTAACTACGCCGGCCGGGCCTAACCTTCTGCCTCAAAGCACACATACCGACACCACACCTGTAACTATTCAAAACCACTTTTACTACTATTATTATTATTATTATTATTTACTGGTGTTGAAACCAATAGAATATTCAGACCAAAACTTTTGTCAAATGATCGTATGTTTTGGTCAAGTGCATGTCCTTAAACACTGGTGTTTTCAATGTTGCTGGTGTCTAAAGAGTTTTTAAAATTTTTATTATGGACACATATTTGTTTTTAAAAAAAGAAAAACTTAACCATTATACTAC
>CM056379.1:113571515-113596192 GCA_029718625.1 Synaphobranchus kaupii | reverse complement strand
CTCGCCACTCCGCTTCAAAAAACCGCCGCTTGAATAAACTCCCGTGAGGCTAGCGATTGACAGAATGGATCCTGCGGCTTTCTGTCTGAAGACGCTGCTCTTTTGATTCTTTGTTTGGTTTTTCAATTCCCGCTGTCATCTGAAGAATGAAAAATTTAAAAAAAAGGGAAAGATTTATTCTCCTCTTTTTACTGGGTAATTTAACATGGTCGCTCACGGTTGAGGGACAGGGGGGTTTTTGGCTCAGAAGGGGCATCGTAAAAATCTGTGAGAGTGACTCTGCAGTAGAGATGGGATCCTATATAACAGGGATCTCCAAAATCCAACGCGAAGAGCTGCAGTATCTGCAGGTTTAACTCCAGTCCTGGAGGGCCGCAGTGTCTGCAGGTTTAACTCCAGTCCTGGAGGGCCGCAGTGTCTGCAGGTTTAACTCCAGACCTGGAGGGCCGCAGTGTCTGCAGGTTTAACTCTGGTCAGCAGGCACTTTAGACCTTGGAAACAAGGTGTGTGGAGCCCCTTAGCCAATCAGTGACTTTGATTAGTGAAGCACTCAGCCATGTACAGCAGAGATGAGACACAGTGAGAAAAGGCCTCCAGCTGACAATGTGGCCTAGACTGAAGTTAGAGATACCTGCTATAAAAACTAAAAACTTGGCCGGGACATCACATAGCAGCACACGTCAATATGAAGAGCGTTTTCTCCAGGGGTGAGATGCCTTAATCATTAATCATCTCATCAGCGAGGTGGCTAGGGATTTTTTAGGATTTTCCCAGAACAGCAAAGCAGGAACATAAAACTGCTCGCTGCGTTGTCCTGCCGCGTTCCTGAGCCCGGCGTCGGGTTTGAGGCGCTCGTAGAAAACAAAGTGCTAACATTAAAATGTGAAATTGAGCTCAGAGCGGCTTCCTGAGGGGAAGGGAGGTGCTGACAGTGAGGAATCAGAACGAGCTGACGGACTCGGCCATCTGCTGGCAAGCATTAACTACGCCGGCCGGGCCTAACCTTCTGCCTCAAAGCACACATACCGACACCACACCTGTAACTATTCAAAACCACTTTTACTACTATTATTATTATTATTATTATTATTTACTGGTGTTGAAACCAATAGAATATTCAGACCAAAACTTTTGTCAAATGATCGTATGTTTTGGTCAAGTGCATGTCCTTAAACACTGGTGTTTTCAATGTTGCTGGTGTCTAAAGAGTTTTAAAAATTTTTATTATGGACACATATTTGTTTTTAAAAAAAGAAAAACTTAACCATTATACTACACTAACGACATGAGGAACGAAACCCCACTGCTCCCCAACTGGGACACCAGCAGTGGCGCATAATTACCGGCAAATCGTGTCTGGCGTTTACCCCCCCACTGTAGGCCCTATAACGGCTCTGTTTTAAGGGCTGCTCTAAATAACCACCTATCGATAATTTAGATGGTTTTACTTTTTTATGTACCGGCCTCAAAGCCCGCGGGTTTCCTTCAGTAGGAGGATAACACTGCCTTTAAATCCTTGAGCTCGCGCCAGAAATGATCCGGAACTTTCTGTCCACAATCCCACAATCCCACTGTGGCAGGAGTCACAGACTAATGGAGCTAAAGGGACCTGTGGAAGCAGAGATTCTAGAGCTGAACCAGATATTCAACACTAGCTTTCCTTCTGTCCAGTGTAAAAATGCGAAGGCTGTATAAGAGCGTATAAGAGATAAGAGCGTCTACTAAATGCCTGTAATGCAACGTAATGCATCAAAACTGCAATGTTTTGGCTTCAATGAACATTGAGCAGCTGAGTATCTAGTGAGTCTATTGAGTCTTTTGTATAAACTAGCGGTGCTCGACTTTACTACCTGCATTCAATGCTACATAGTGGAGTTACACAGTAGATATACTTAAACATGCAACGCAAATGTACAAATACCCTGCATGCATTTAAATATACAATGCAGAGCAGAGGTGATGTGCTTCTACCACTGCAGGTCTTCTTCAGGTAAACTCTGCAGGTAAACACTGCAGGTCTTCCTCAGGTAAACACTGCAGGTCTTCCTCAGGTAAACACTGCAGGTCTTCCTCAGGTAAACACTGCAGGTCTTCTTCAGGTAAACACTGCAGGTCTTCTTCAGGTAAACACTGCAGGTCTTCCTCAGGTAAACACTGCAGGTCTTCTTCAGGTAAACACTGCAGGTCTTCTTCAGGTAAACACTGCAGGTCTTCCTCAGGTAAACACTGCAGGTCTTCCTCAGGTAAACACTGCAGGTCTTCCTCAGGGAAACACTGCAGGTCTTCTTCAGGTAAACACTGCAGGTCTTCCTCAGGTAAACACTGCAGGTCTTCTTCAGGTAAACTCTGACTCCCCGCCCCCCCCTCAGGTCTGGGAATAAAGAGGTCGATAAGGCCTATGGAGCTGAACAACTGTTTCATCATAAAAATCTGTTTCACCACAGTTAGAGAAAAGCACGTTGAAATGGAACTACAACTGTTAGGAATAGCTGGGCTTTTTTTCCCGCTCTCATAGAACAGCCCCTGGATTTCCTCAAAGAAATTATAGCATTTCCATCCTTTTCCCCTGACTTCCACTTCTCCTACACTCTTCCTGGCTTCCCCCCCATCGTTTCCAGCACAGAACCTTCTGGAAATTTGATTTAACGCCCCAGTTCCGCATGAGGCAAAGACGGCGTTACTCAGGCGGCTCGGTACGAACGACAGGATTTCACGCTCCGGAGAAAACACGGATCGTTGATTTTCCCTCCTCTTAGGATACGAGAGAGAGAGAGAAACAGAGAGGGGAGAGAGGGAGAGGGGGGAAAGTGAGAGAGAGAGTGTGAGAGAGAGCAATTGGGAGAGAGAAAAAAGAGAAAGGACAGGAATGAAAAGAGAGAGAGAGGGAGGAGAAGAATCTGACTGGTTTGGGAGATGGGCAAACGAGTGACCTAAATTACACAAAATCCCAATTAAGTTCCTACCCTGTCAGAGTCAGCAGGGATGAAAAGAATTATTATGCAAAATGGATTAAATTACATCCTCATTTCATTGAAGAAAAGATGTCACCATTAGACGTGGTTAGACATGGCTGTTGGTTTGTAGGCTTTTGACAGGTCATGTGTGGTTCTCTCTCAAAAAAAAGTATATTATTCAAATTTAATTTAATAATGCATTTGAAAGAATTCAGTTGAATTTATCCATCAGAATTTAATTTCAGTCAGTTCAGTATTAATGACTTAATTGACTTAAGTATGAATTTCTAACAGAGTAACAATCCTTCCGGTATATTTGATAATTCAGTTAATTCAGGAAATTAAATTCAGTTAATTAATTGTAAAATCCTCAAAGAACAGTATGGGACTTGTATAATGCAGAATACAGCTCAATAATGAATCATATTGAGATTTATGTCCTAACTTGACTAAATTCATTTCCTGAATCGAAATGTAATTGACCTCAATCCTGTGACTAGTCAGCTACCCGAGGTGAACGGCACACACGAGGTAGCCTTCAACACACAGGGGGCATCCATTCCTGCAGCTCTGTGCCCTACTTAAACCACACTAGTGTTTGCTCCAGAGTCCCTGCTCAGTAGAAACCCGCTGGTGTGGGCCGTGCAACGGCAGGGCACTCATTTCTAATCCAGTTTCCACTTAATGGAAATGTAAGTGTTTGAACCTGAGGGGTATGCATGCAGGACATGCACATAGTGATGCACATGAGAGGTGCATGTAGAACATGCATGCAGAACTGCATACAGGACATGCATGTAGAACTGCACACAGGACATGCATATAGAACTGCACACAGGACATGCATGTAGAACTGCACACAGAAGATGCATGCAGGACACACATGCGGAAGATGCACGCAGGACACACATGCGGAAGATTCACGCAGGACACACATGCGGAAGATGCACGCAGGACACACATGCGGAAGATGCACGCAGGACACGCGCGGAAGATGCACGCAGGACACACATGCGGAAGATGCACGCAGGACACACATGCGGAAGATGCACGCAGGACAACACATGTGGAAGATGCACGCAGGACACACATGCGGAAGATGCACGCAGGACACACATGCGGAAGATGCACGCAGGACACACATGCGGAAGATGCACGCAGGACACACATGCGGAAGATGCACGCAGGACACACATGCGGAAGATGCACGCAGGACACACATGCGGAAGATGCACGCAGGACACACATGCGGAAGATGCACGCAGGACACACACGCGGAAGATGCACGCAGGACACACATGCGGAAGATGCACGCAGGACACACACGCGGAAGATGCACGCTGGACACACATGCGGAAGATGCACGCAGGACACACACGCGGAAGATGCACGCAGGACACACATGTGGAAGATGCATGCAGAAAGATGCACCTCTCCAGCCTGCACCCTCAGCCCCTCCAATCCCCACCCTCCTGCAGCTGCTATTTAATGAAGTCAGTGATTGTTATAAAGGTGCTCTCCCTTGTAATACTGTACGTAGCTACAATAGCCGTGTCGTGGCTGTAGGTGTCCATAGCTAACCCTCATTAGTGCTGCTTCATTCACAGCCTATAGTCTCTGGTCCGGTGCTGGCTCTGGTCTGGTGCCGGCCAGGTCTATAAAACCGCTGCATCTATAAACACATGTGGATGCAGTTCTGTTCTCTTGTACTGTACGTCCCTCTGGATAAGATGACTGCCCCCCCTCACCCCCTACTCTCCCATGTGTAGGGAGAACAAAGAGAGCAGAACAAACAGATAGCACAGGGAGGGGGGGGGGGCAGAGAGAGAGAGAGAGGAAGAGGGAGAGAGGGAGAGAGAGAGAGGGAGAGGGAGAGAGAGGGGGAGAGAGAGAGAGAGAGAGAGAGAGAGAGAGAGAAAGAAAGATACAGAAACAGTTTACAAGACATGGACAAATATAGAAACGCCGTTTTGAGATTTAGCTTTTTTTATTCATTTTTTTAAATATTGGGGTTAAATATATTACACGCAATATGTCTCAATGAGGAAATTCAGACCAAAGAAACTAGTCCGGGTGAGTTAGCTGTGTAATCGGCTGCTTTACTCAATCGACTGAGCGGCGAGTAAAAATGGAAAAACCTGCAGACTTTGCAGCTCCACAGGCCCAGGGCCCTCAACATTAGTTTTGTAATATGATTAATACGTGTGTAAAAATGCAATATGATTTTTCCAGCTGGTACCACCCAGCCCAAGGCCCACCCAGAACTGCACTTCAGGCAAAGGGAGGGCTTGGGTACAGACTTCCTGCTACCTTTTCCACCTTAGAAGCCAGCAGCTCTTTTTTCCATTAGCTCGGTTTCCGGCTGTACGGGATTAGTTGCACATTTGCAGCCAACGAAAGCTGGGGGGGGGGGGGGGGGGGGGGGGGGGGGGGGGGGTTGGTTGGGGGCACTTTGAACAAACCGAATATATAAACAAGGCAACTCTGACACATGAAAGGCAGAGAGAGAGAGAGAGAGAGAGAGAGAGAGTGAGAGAGTGAGAGAGATGGAGAGAGAGAGAGAGATGGAGAGAGAGTGAGCGGGAGAGAGAGAGAGAGGGAGAGAGAGTGAGAGAAAGAGGGAGAGAGCGAGGGAGGAAGGGAGAGAGATGGGAATTAACCTCAGTGGATCTGTCACCACACCTACACAGGAAGTGGCAGTGTGTCACGTGAGGTGAAAACAGGAAGCCCCCCCCTCCTATTATGAACTTAAATTTATTGTATTTTATCATCATAAATAACCTCTCTTAACAGAAACTTCCTGCAGAAACTTCCACATGAAGTATTCCAATATTGTTTTTCTCTCCAAATTCTCATAAGCTGTCAGGACCCCAGTGGGTTGTTTTTTTCTTCTTCAGGGGTTTTTAATGCTCGCTGTGAAGTGCTGTGTGACAGCCTATATGTAAATGTGGCTGTGCAGAAATAAAGACTGATTAATTCACTCATTGTTTTCATTGTTTATAAATGCAACCGGGAGAGAGTAAAGAGGTGCTTCACAGAGCGTGAGTCTTGTTTTTTTGGCTCCTATTTGGATCTCATTAACAGAGTCCTCCAGTTGACCTCACAAAAACATCACGCTAACGAATGGTAATATCTCTATAATCATCAACCACAAAAACATCACGCTAACAAACTCTTAATATCTCCATAATCATCAAACACAAAACCTCATATCCCCTTCGTCAACCTGTATTTTACTAAGAAGGTACACTGAGATTAAAACCTCTTTTGCAAGTGCGATATAGCCCCAAGACAGGGCAAGAGTGACTAAGACAAAAGAGCAAATTGGGGTGTTCTCCGTGGCGTAGCCTGTAAGAGCACCGTCCACGTGCTCATTGCGAGCCGCGATGTCGGCGGTTCGAATCTGGCCGTGCGACCTTTGTCTCTCACTCCCATTCTTCCTTCCTCTCTGCATCTACATGCTATCCAATAAAGCTGAAAAGCCCTAAAAATATAACTTCAAAAAAGAGTACAAGAAATAAAAAAAAACAAAAAGACAGTAAAAAAAAAAAAATTTACATGCCTTCAAACATTAGAGATAATTTAAAACATGCCCCACTCAACACACTTACTTATTGATAACAGTTTAAATTTAGTTACAGATGTAAGAGATTCCAGCTCGATTTCAGTCTGAAGCATCGTTCCAAAAGCAAGGGCTGTAGCAAGCTACACACGTCTTCCCAGCTTCTGCTCTGAGACAAAAAACTTTGGATTTGAGCCAGCTGTGTGATCTTAGGTTGAGACAGTTCTGGACCAGATTCAATTTCAAGGAGATGTATCCAGGTAGATTGCATTGAATGGCTTTTGCATTGAATGCCAGTTGACTGTAGTGAGGTGAAAATGTAATCGTTTTTGTTTTTTAAACATTTTTTTTTCTCTCCAGGAGTCACAATGTGACCTTTTTTAAACCCCTTTTTTTAAGGATGCACAAACGGTGTGTTCTTGCTCACAGCGGTTCCTCTGTCACTGGGGTATTTCAGACGAGCACAAGCTCTGCTCCGGCTTCTTTTCATTCCACAGTCCATTACTCTCTTTAAAAAATATATTAATTTGGCTGCCAACGTGGGGCTGAGGTATATCTAATTTGAAATGGCCGATCGTCTGCAACCGCAGCCGTGTTCACACAGGAACCCCACTGCGGATCGGGGAGAGTGAAAACATCTGTGGTTCTCCTCCGAGACACGTGTGGCCAGCCTGCTTCTTTTCACACCACAGACTAAAGCGAAGCCTCACAGAGTGGAGTCAGAGGAGGACCTTTCATATGCGGCTTTGATGTGCAGTCCACAGGACCCGATCAACCAGCAGGGGGCGCTAGAGAGCGATGAAACGCAGACCCCTAAACGACCGAACACCCCATACCCCTGTTGAAGCGATCGCATGGCCCTACCGGCCACAGTCGGCACTGGCACGGTCCGGATTCGATCTGAGAACGAGCCATCCAGCAGCCCAACCCCTGGTTCATTTGTTAAACTCACACAGAAACGGAAGTGCAGCGTATGCAGACAGACCGTAGGGGGCGCCAGAGGGGCTTGGCAGGAAAGAAGAGACAGCGTTCCAGCATAATTCCTAAAACCAGGAGAAAGGCCGCCTGCCGTTGCCTTGACAACAGCCAAAATCTTCCCTGGGGGTAGACACTTCTGAGAGAGTGCCTTGTCATGGAGATCTGGGAGGGGTTTGTTTCACAAGGCACACTGCGGATGTGTCATTTTTCCTTATTATTTTCTTTATTTCCTTATTTTTTTACCCTGATTAATCCAAAAGAAAAATTAGATTTAAATGCGTTTTTCAGGCCGTAAATAACAATTTAATAACACATTTTATGGGCCTTTCAGGGTCCCAAGGAAGCATTACCCACTTGAGCGGTCTCTGGGGCCGTTAGTGTTTTGGCTTTTATTGCTGAACACTCTCTCCGGCGGCGGGCCGCAAAAGAGGGCAGAATTGCGCCGTTTACCGCGCGCTCGAGCCCTCCGCCTCTGTTTGAGGCGTTTATGGGTCTTACAACGGGTTTACTTCCAGGTTACAGGGGGGAAGCACTTCCCTGGGGCACGGTCACCGGGTCAACCAGTCACACGGCCCGACAGGAAGTGTGATTTGGTAAAAGCCCCGAGGGGGTGGGGGGGGTTTTGTGGAGGCCGCGTGGCTCGGCTCATCTGTCCGGGGGGGGGGGTGGGGGGGGGGGGGGGGCTCTCTCTGCATTCAGAGACCTAGAGAAAGCAGTCCAGAGGTCTCTGCCATCATGGCTGGTGACACAAAGAGGGGAAAGCGGTACAATGTCTAAGTTTGAATTAATTCTGTTGTTCTCTGATTTTGAGCATACCGAATGGAAGGCACTGTATAAATAATGTTATTATTATTATTACCATTAATGTGATCATTAAAATATGCAGTATTATAGAGCCTTCTAGGATGCCTGAAACTGCCCACATTCACTGTACTCATTCTACAGACAATGGCCATTATGACCACGGACAAAAGGAGAAAAACAGGCGGCATTGTGGGATTGCACCCTCAGCGGTATACTGCGCTGGCGGTGGTAATCTTCCCCGTTTTCTGTGCATGTGCGATAAGCTACCATTTCAGACAACACCACAATGTTTAAAAAAATATGTTTTCCTGGTGAATCGCAGGCTAGGCAGAGAGATGACGCCGAGCCAGGCGGCTATTGATGGGGCGGACTTAACGAACGAGTCATTGCCAAAAACCAAACAAGTCACTGCCAATACCAAACGAGTCACTGCCAATACCAAATGAGGTGGGTGCCAAACATAGCAATGACGCAGCTTTTGCACCACAGGGCAAATTTATTACATTAAAATCACGTCGTTACTATCGTTACCAAGCAACTTTTTTTCCTCCTGCGTGACCTTCCCGGTTCTGTATTTTCATTGGCCGATTCATGTCTTCATCCCGCCCCTTCGTTGAAACTCACTACCCTCTCTGGGAAGAAACCTATTATTAAACAGTCATGCCCCAAGTCACAAGTTTCCGGTCAGTATAAATACAAAGCACTGTCCCTTCCATTCATTTTCCGCGAGCGGCCTTCATTTTGGAGAACATGTGAAGTCACACAAATTATGTGATGAAGACGACTCACTGTAGACCAGACCTGCGTAAAATACTTCAACCTTTCAGAGACTCGTAAAATTCCTTCAGATTTCACCAATATAGTGAACAAAACCCCTCTTTCTTATGGTTTCATGAGTAACATATTTAGCTGGAAAATATGTCTGCAGGGGATCTGCAGGAAATGCTTCAGATTTTACCAGAATCCGACCCGGTACAGTATTTAAAAATGAATCCCAGTTCTGGTGTTACAGACATACGGTAGCAGAGCGGCTGGGGCCGACCCGTTTCCCTCACCTGGATCTTAACGGCGATCACGACCGAGTTGAGGTCTTTGTCCAGTTCCTTCAGCACGATTAGCTTCTTCAGGGTGAGGCTACACAATCTGCAGAAAACAGAGAAAGAGGAGGGAAAATTTAACGACCGATTGCGTGTCCGCACCGCCCACCTGCAAGCACACCTGCCCCCCCCAAAAACGCCAAGCGACCGGTTACCCCCAGAGATGAATCTCCTTGGAAACCAGCCCGTTCCATTGCCCCAGCCCACAGTAAAATGCATCAATGCATCTCATGTTAGCATTTCCTCATTATTCAAAAAGATAATTAATCTGGCATAGAACACTGGTGCCATCAGAAACCATAGAGGAGTTCCACCAATCACAGAGCACATTGGTGACAACAAACACAGCAATGCCAATGGTGATTGGTGGATATCTGGATGTACCTCTTGGATACTGTCAGGAACCCCCAGACGTACAGCCAGAAAGTATCCACCAATCATCAATCAGCATCATTCTATGTCTTATTACCAACCTACTCCCTGATTGGAGGGCCGGCTCCCTGCTTTCTATGCAAAAGTTGATGTCAAACAATGTCCAATCCTGATTTTATCATCCTTGGTTTCTCAGGCAAGCGTGTGATTTCTGACTTAAAGAGTGAACAATGTTTAAGATGTGTGGGTGGACAGTGTTTGGGTCTCGAGGCAGCCCAGCAGCCAGAGAGCGAGAAAGTGAACCTCATTTCCTTCGTGTGCTGGGAAGGCAGGAGCCTCATTAGACACATTTCAAGGGAGGCCCGAGTTTTCGTCTTCTCAGGGCTAAAGTTCCTCTGTTATTTGGAATGAGTTTGCCAGGAGTCATTTCAAACGATGTTTGGAAAATTAAACACAGCGAAAGAGAATTGACTTTGGCCCGTGTGAACAGCCTCGTGTCTCGAGACAAATGAGCCGAAAACTATCTTTCTAAAAGAATTATGGATGAATTACGGATGAATATGCTGAGTCTGGTAGTCATCACCGCAGATGTGCCCTTTCAGAAATTAGTTTCAAACGCAGCCTCAGCCCACTATTTACACAGTTTAAAAGACTCATACGACAGCGTGCGTTTATTACAACATAAATCATCAAATCATATTTATTTATGTAACGCATTACACCAAACATTTGTCACAATACGTTTCACAGAAAATATCCCAGCACAAACCCTCCAAGCAGAATAAACAGGAAGGAAACTTGGGGAGGAAGAAGACGGAACAGGGGAGCCCATCCTCCTCTGGCCGGCTCAGGGTGTGGGTTTGGGGGAGCCCATCCTCCTCTGGCCGGCTCAGGGTGTGGGCATGGGGGAGCCAATCCTCCTCTGGCCGGCTCAGGGTGTGGGTTTGGGGGCTCAGGGTGTGGGTTTGGGGTAGCCCATCCTCCTCTGGCCGGCTCAGGGTGTGGGTTTGGGGGCTCAGGGTGTGGGTTTGGGGTAGCCCATCCTCCTCTGGCCGGCTCCGGGTGTGGGTTGGGGGGCTCAGAGTGTGGGTTTGGGGGCTCAGTGTGTGGGTTTGGGGGCTCAGTGTGTGGGTTTGGGGGCTTAGGGGTGTGAGTTCATGGTGACCAGCATAGCCAGTGAATCAAGTTTTACACCAGTGCAAAACAGTCTGTAATCCATCAATTGTTCAAAATGAGGTTGTGGGCAGATACTGACAGTTTTATGTTTAGTTGCATGTACAGTACCAAGGGTCAAGGGTATTTCATGTGCGGCTGTTACGTTTAAACGCAAGACTTTTTTCCCAACACGAGCTTTTTCATTTTCTTGCAGCATTTTTCCCACACTTCTAATTAATTTACAACTCCAATTAGACTCGCACGTTAAGTGATTATCATAAGAGATACGCATCTGATCAACAGCTCCACTGTAGGCTCCATTCCGACAGTTCCAGAAATCTGTGGCATTAACGTATCTAATGTGTGTGTAATGGAGCCTATCGGCTGTGTGGGAAAACTAAACCGACAGGAATACCAGACACATCCGCAGCACAAGACCCTGCTGATGTCTACAAGGTTCATGTAATAAACTTCTGTGATAGACAACGGCAACAATCCCTTGTATGTTTGACCATATACTGTGAAATGTGCAAAATGATCTACTCGCAAAATATTTAATTTTGACTGATATTGCAGTAGATTCCATGTCCATAAGGGCTGCCCTCATGTATTTCAGTCTGGCCTTCTGGAAGTTTCCGCATCTTCGTGAGCACTGAGCGATGTGCTCTGTATAGGTAACGCCTCTCCTGTCTCACCTGCCAGGTAAAAGAGGCCCTCGGCACAAACCTGCAGCCCTGTTACCTGTGTCACTGAGGGCAGGTGACCCTGGCTGCGTGTTCTCAGAGAATCTCCTGACTTGACTTAACAGCCTGCTCACTCACAGTATTTATGATTTTAAACAGAGCAGAAACAGCCTGCTCACTCACAGTATTTATGATTCTAAACAGAGCAGAAACAGCCTTCTCACTCACAGTATTTATGATTTTAAACAGCAGAAAGAGCCTGCTCACTCACAGTATTTATGATTTTAAACAGCAGAAACAGCCTGCTCACTCACAGTATTTATGATTTTAAACAGAGCAGAAACAGCCTGCTCACTCACAGTATTTATGATTTTAAACAGAGCAGAAACAGCCTGCTCACTCACAGTATTTATGATTTTAAACAGCAGAAACAGCCTGCTCACTCACAGTATTTATGATTCTAAACAGAGCAGAAACAGCCTGCTCACTCACAGTATTTATGATTCTAAACAGAGCAGAAACAGCCTGCTCACTCACAGTATTTATGATTTTAAACAGCAGAAACAGCCTGCTCACTCACAGTATTTATGATTTTAAACAGCAGAAACAGCCTGCTCACTCACAGTATTTATGATTCTAAACAGAGCAGAAAGAGCCTGCTCACTCACAGTATTTATGATTTTAAACAGCAGAAACAGCCTGCTCACTCGCAGTATTTATGATTTTAAACAGAGCAGAAACAGCCTGCTCACTCACAGTATTTATGATTTTAAAAAGCAGAAACAGCCTGCTCACTCACAGTATTTATGATTTTAAACAGAGCAGAAACATCCTGCTCACTCACAGTATTTATGATTTTAAACAGAGCAGAAACAGCCTGCTCACTCACAGTATTTATGATTTTAAACAGAGCAGAAACATCCTGCTCACTCACAGTATTTATGATTTTAAACAGCAGAAACAGCCTGCTCACTCACAGTATTTATGATTTTAAACAGAGCAGAACACCTCAGCACAAATCAGGATAGAGAATTACAATTGTACTTGAAGAACTGTCCAAACACACACACACACACTCCAATTCTTTCCACCGGAATGTCATGGCAGCAGAAAGCAATTTACCCCACTGGCTCAAACATACAAAGAGTGAGAGAGAGAAAGAACGAGAGAGAGAGAGAGAGAGAGAGTGAGAGAGAATGAGAGCGGGAGAGACCCCACTGGCTCAAACATACAAAGAGAGAGAGCGAGAGAGAGAGAGAAAGAGAAGCTCTACGCTGACTCAGCACAAACCATCTGACTGCTGCACATATTCTCAAAAGGCCTTTCAGGCACCGGCTGGAGCCAGAGAAAGTTCTGGAAGGCCAGGGAAACAGGCATGGGGGGCGGGGGGCACACTGTTACGACACACTGTGTCGCCGGCGCTAACGCCGTGTTCCCTGATTCCCAGACACACGATACGTCCGCGCGCGTTCATTCATAAAAACAAACAACAAAAAAACAAAAAACAAACAACGTGCTCCAGCTGTAAGCGTGGACGGGGATGGAGATTCTGAAGATGGCGCCCTGGGTGGTCGTTTAAATTCATTAGCCACTCCTGGTGGTGTCAGCAGAATTTACGCACTCTGTCCCGCGAAAACGGACTCTACGCCCTGTGGCCTTGAACAGACATTACTGAACACACTGACTCACTGCACAGTCACAGGATGCTGGATGGATATTAATGCAGCTCAACGTGTGTGTGTGTGTGTGGACAGATGCTGATATTAATGCAGCTCAATGTGTGTGTGTGTGTGTGTGGACAGATGCTGATATTAATGCAGCTCAATGCCCCTGGGTCTGCATGTAAATAAAACAGCCGTGCAGATTTGGGCCTGGTATAAATCAGCTTTGCGCCAGTTTTACGGAGCGATACTCTGATCTGTTTATCTACAGAGCGATTCTCCTTCCTCTTCCACTCACTCCTCTTTGGGTTCACACACACACACACACACACACACACACACACACACACACACACACACACACACACACACACACACACACACACACACTCTCACACACACACACACACACACACACACACACACACACACACACACACACACACACACACACACACACACACACACACACACACACACGTCCTCTTTAAGCGCATGTTCAAGCCCAAACAAAACCCTGCGTCGTATCATAGGACTCAAGCGCTTTGACATTGTTGGATGAAAGGAGCTATAAAAATAAAAAATCCTCCTCCTCTTCCTCGTTGTTCTGAAACACGCTGGCTCATTGTTTCATGAGTCTGGCACCGAGCACCAAAACGCAGTAGTGGTGGTACTGTTCTTCTGTTTAAGGATAGCGGTGGGGCTGTCTCTGTGCTACGGGGGGGTACAGGAGAATCTGACCAGCCCACCCACTCAGTGCTTCGTCAAAGCACCTCCACCGACATCCTCCATAAACACCCTCTCCTCTCCTCGGTCTGCTCCCAATGCCACGCCCTGCCCCGCCCCGCCCCGCCCCGAAACACAGCCAGTCTTCTGTCCCGTGTCCCTCTCCTCGCTCCATGGATGGAAGCTTCCAGCGCCCAAATCGCTTCTGAAACCTGAGGCCAGGTCCGCCAGCGTCGTTAGAATTTTGGCAACGCCCGGCACAATCCGGCTCAGTCCACCTCCGGATCACGCAATCCAGATCAGGTTTTCACTAATACACCACTGCCTGATTTCCTGTGCTTAAGTACTACGGTTATATATCAACCGTGAAACATGATGCAGGCGGCATTGGATTTGTCAAGAAATTGGACGTATGTTGCATAAAACGACAAGTGTAAACAGGACCTGAAATGCGTGTCGTGACAGATTGAGTCAAACAATCTCTGTGAGGTTTTGAACGGAGACTCCAGGTAAAGCTGATCATGAAGGCCTGTGGGAGTGACTCATTGTTGTTTTTTAATTCCGGTGAGCCCTGGCTCCCGCTATCAACCCCTGGTTCACATCCAGTTCTTCAGTCGCAAGCATCTTGCGTGATGCCGTTACCATGCCGACCGACCCACACCAGCGAGCTCAGACAGAGAGAGAGAGAGAGAGAGAGAGAGAGAGAGAGATTCACGCCATCGTCCTGAGAAATGCTAATCCTCATTGAGCACATGGGTGCTATAGCAGGCCTGCCCACTGCCTTTAGCCAGAAAGAAACCACAAGCAAACAAACAAACAAATAAATAAATACATAAACAAACATAATAAACTCTCAGCACATATTTATCGCGCAGGCACAAAGTCGCAAACAGAAACACCTGCAGTCTGCAGTTTGTTTTGGCTTTTGGGACGAGCTGGAAAAGAAACCCGTCTGTCCCCTGTGTCAACCTGCAGCTGGAGCCTGGAGGCCTGAGCTGTTTACCCACTGGTGGGGGGGGGGGGGGGCTCTTGTATGATGAGACAGATCGAGTGAAATCCCCCTCCTCCTAGGGTGACATTCTTGGTCCTGACGGCCCCTTTCCAAAAAAAAAAAAAAACACTCTTGCACTTTTAAAACTCTCAGACTTCCTTTTGAAATCTGTGTGAGTGATTTTACAGTGCAAAGTTCCCGGGACTTTCATCTTCATCTTCAAACAAAGAGAAGTTCTCCTTGAAATAAGGACAGGAATGTTATGAGAGATGAGCGGGACGCGAGGCGAGAAGCGCAGACAGCTAGCCCACACAAACCACTCTCTCACTCTCTCACTCTCTCACTCTCTCACTCTCTCACTCTCTCACTCTCTCACTCTCTCACTCTCTCACTCTCTCACTCTCTCACTCACTCACTCACTCTCTCACTCACTCACTCACTCACTCACTCACTCACTCACTCACTCACTCGCCATCGCGAGCCAATCATTTCTGAGCCGCTGGCCGCGTTTCGCCTCGGGGCCCTTCCAGACAAACACAAACGCCTCATTTCAACTGACGCTGAAAACAAAGTTACAATTATCCACTTTCTCTTTAAGCGGTCCTCTGTACTGGCACTCATGGGTTTCTGTTGCACTGATCAACACCCTCTCATTCAAAAAGTGCCTGACGCATGCTATGTTGTGGGTCGACAGACTCGACGCAAGGCGATGATTGTGGTCTAAACAATGTGGATCAGGGTGTGGGTGGAGTCGTGCTTCCTGTCGTTGAGCTGGAATGACCAATCCTCTCTCTACACACTATATTAATTGTTGCATCCTCTGTTATCAATTAAAGTCGGGCTCGCTCAGGCACAAGTCAGGCTCGCACAGACACAAGTCAGGCTCGCACAAACACAAGTCAGGCTCGCACAGACACAAGTCAGGCTCGTACAGACACAAGTCAGGCTCGTACAGACACAAGTCAGGCTCGCACAGACACAAGTCAGGCTCGTACAGACACAAGTCAGGCTCGTACAGACACAAGTCAGGCTCGCACAGACACAAGTCAGGCTCGCACAGACACAAGTCAGGCTCGTACAGACACAAGTCAGGCTCGCACAGACACAAGTCAGGCTCGTACAGACACAAGTCAGGCTCGCTCAGGCACAAGTCAGGCTCGTACAGACACAAGTCAGGCTCGCACAGACACAAGTCAGGCTCGTACAGACACAAGTCAGGCTCGTACAGACACAAGTCAGGCTCGCACAGACACAAGTCAGGCTCGTACAGACACAAGTCAGGCTCGTACAGACACAAGTCAGGCTCGTACAGCACAAGTCAGGCTCGTACAGACACAAGTCAGGCTCGTACAGACACAAGTCAGGCTCGTACAGACACAAGTCAGGCTCGCACAGACACAAGTCAGGCTCGTACAGACACAAGTCAGGCTCGTACAGACACAAGTCAGGCTCGTACAGACACAAGTCAGGCTCGTACAGACACAAGTCGGGGGGAAACGCTTCAAAAGCAGCTTGAGAGGCACATTCGCAGGCGCAGAGATCTTATCCAACACATCTTATCAAACAACAATCTGATTTAGTAAATCTTCTTGGAGCTTGAAATTAATTTCTGGAATGAACGTCATAGTTCTGAGAATGAGGCCTGGGACATTGTGCAGTCGGTTGGCCAAGAACAGGCCAAAGAAGCTAAAACAGCACATTTTAATGCATCAACACTCCAAGAAAATACGTCCTGAATTCCCGTTTCCAGTGAAAACCACCTCAGCCCACTAACTGAAGCTCTTCACCCTCAAACAGGGTCACTGGCGTGGCTCACGGCCATCTTCAATCCTACTGCGATTGGTGACGCAGAAGGTGGCTTCTGTCGCATATCAACAGGGAAACATCCTTGGGCTACGTACCGGAACGCCAGGTTACCGCAGCGACCTAAAGGTCAAGTGGATTTTTCCCTCTCGTATGATTGCTGTATGACGCGAGCGAACGCCATCGATGGCGCTGTCGTGGAAATCCATCAATACGCCCGTTAATCAAGAGCCTTTTTTTCCCCGTGCCACCTCTCCTGTCTCCGCATGTCCCGTAACCATGGAAATAACCGCCCTTTCCCTCCTCAGCACGAGACAGAGGAGGAAGAGGAGGAGTACAAAAGACCCACAGCAGGGACACACAATTCAGCCAATTAACACTCAGCCAAACTGCAGGTCTGGAAGTCAAATAAAACTGTGAAAAAGGTCAATATTAAATATTCTTGACACAAATATTTATAAAAGCTAAAAAATACACATATTTGTACTGTTGGGGATATGCACCATAACCTGACCAATTTTTGACACCAGTAAAAAATAAAACTGCCGATTACTGACTATTTTAAAAGGAAAATCTTTTCATTATTATTATTATTTTTTTACGATATTCAGAAAACAAAAAATCATATAACTGTACATTTTGTTTAATATTTTAAAATGTCCATTTAGCTGAACAAGCCTGAAGCCACGTTCATTCCGGAAAGTTATTGCATCCATGAACAAATGACCCGTCGCCACGGCAACATTTTCTGAGCAGGGAGTGACATAGGTTCCCCTTGTGCTTATAGGAGTAGATATCGCACAGTGCAGACTGGCCCGTCCCGCAGCTGAGATCCGCACACTGCCGGATCGTTCTGGAACACACCGTCTCGCTCAGCTCATGCATTAAGTTCATTCCTATTTATTACCCTGGACAAAAAATATAAATAAACCCCAGAGAAATGCTTCCCTCACAAATCACTGGAGTTCGCCCTCGTTCCAGGCTGCGTCTGAAGGTAAGAGGACGTGAAGGTTGCAGTGGACAACGCGTCGCGTAAATCTACGGACCAGCCGGAACAAACGCTCTCAGATCCCAGGTCACAAGGTCTGTAATAACGCCACTGCAGACGGAGGAGTATGCGTTACCATACGGCGACGTGAGCACAGACCACGGCGGGACGTCCCGCCAGAGAGAGAGAGAGGGGCGGCTCACGTTTAAACAGGAGGAGAAGAGCCTGAGTCTATCAGAGCCTGAGTCCCAGAGAGACTCACCGAGCCTTTTCCTCCACAAGAGGGACACTTTAAAGGGCATGACTCTGAGAGAATTACTGTATGAGAGAGAGAGAGAGAGAGAGAGAGAGAGAGAGAGAGAAAGAGAAAGATAGAGAGAGAAAGAGAAAGAAAGAGAAAGAGAGATAGATAGAGAGAGAAAGAGAAAGAGAAAGAGAAAGAATGTGCCAGTCACTCAGGGAGCCGTCTAATTGGCTGATTGATAAAAGCTCCATACGTACAGCAGAAAGGGAGGCGTGTTCACTGGCCCACATATAAGCAGGCAGTGGAAGTGCAGGAGAGCCTGTCCTACCCTATCACCGTGACGACAGCACAGGTCCACAGACACAGGGACTAAGCAACAGACACAGGAGCTGAACAACAGACACACAGACTGGTCTTATTCAGTCTCTCTCTCTCTCTCTCGCTCTCTCTCTCTCGCTCTCTCTCTCTCTCGCTCTCTCTCTCGCTCTCTCTCTCTCGCTCTCTCTCACGCTCTCTCTCTCGCTCTCTCTCTCTGATGCTCCTGGTTACCTCCTGGCGCTACCGAGAGGCGTCCTTAGCTCTCTGCATTACTCATAATGTGCAGTACATGCCATGTTGTCCTTCCTGTTAAGTTAATGCCGGGATGCCTTTCGGCCTCAGGGAGAATAAATCTTCTTCAATCCACAGCAGATGTGATAAGATGCTTATGAAATGAGCATGCCGTCGGCCGGATCAATCAAGATAAGTGACGAGCATCAAATCTGCAAACCGCAGTCCTTTGTGGAGACTTTGAAAACGTGTGGTAATAAAAACCGCAACAGCAACAGATAGATAACGCTGTCCAGTATATGGATAACTCACACGCAGTTCGGCTGAGTTCATTATGCGACTGTTGTCAATTCGGGCTCCTTTTTGAAATGGCCTATCTTTCCTGTTATCCAATGGCATTTTAATCAGGTCAGTTACTTCTTCCAACCAATCGTGCAAGCAAAACGACCTCTGATTCATAACGTCAAGCTGTCTGAATATGTCACGGCTACAGGAGCCAAAAAATATATACATTATTATAAAACAGTAATTAGTGTATATAAATAATAAATATGTTTAAGAGTAACATGTGCAATACATTCAACTCCATCTCCAGGTTCTTTTAAAGCTGCCAGTAAATCCACCAAAATTTTATTAGCTCTGAAAGAATTCAATTATTTAGAAAAATTACGATTACAATTTACAGCGTAGGCATTTGGCACCTAAAGGTACATTTATTATGTGACGTAAAAACCACCAGCGCTGGAAGATTCACCGTCCAATCAGGGCCACCAGTTGAGGTGCAATGACTCAAGACCTTGAAAACCTCCAAAATGTAAAACTGGAAAATTATCTGACCCGACACCGATCTGCAGAGCATATGGCTGTGTCTGAATCAGAGCCCTATCTACTGCACCCTGTCTCCTGTGTACAGTGCACTGTGTCTGAATCAGAGCCCTATCTACTGCATCCTGTCTCCTGTGTACAGTGCACTGTGTCTGAATCAGAGCCCTATCTACTGCATCCTGTCTCCTGTGTAGAGTGCACTGTGTCTGAATCAAAGCCCTATCTACTGCGCCCTGTCTCCTGTGTACAATGCACTGTGTCTGAATCAAAGCCCTATCTACTGCGCCCTGTCTCCTGCGTACAGTGCACTGCGTCTGAATCAGAGCCCTATCTACTGCGCCCTGTGTCCTGTGTACAATGCACTGTGTCTGAATCAAAGCCCTATCTACTGCGCCCTGTCTCCTGTGTACAATGCACTGTGTCTGAATCAAAGCCCTATCTACTGCGCCCTGTCTCCTGCGTACAGTGCACTGTGTCTGAATCAAAGCCCTATCTACTGCGCCCTGTCTCCTGCGTACAGTGCACTGCGTCTGAATCAGAGCCCTATCTACTGCGCCCTGTCTCCTGTGTACAAGCACTGTCTGAATCAAAGCCCTATCTACTGCGCCCTGTCTCCTGCGTACAGTGCACTGGTAGATGTGTGCTGTTTAGCACGCGACGTGCAGTCCGCAAAAAAATATCCTCCCTACTATTTTCCAACCGTACTGTGGAAGTGTGGTAAGACGTCCCACCCTTGCGCGGCCATGTCACGTGTTGTTTTTGTTGTATTTGAAGGAAAACGTCAGCGAAGCTGCAGCACATTTTTTTTTAACTAAGCTTCACGTCATATTGATGCGACCAAAATGTTTGTGTACTTCTTGAAAAGTGTGCTCCCGCATACACTCAGCAAAACCCCGGAAGTGTATCATACAGGGGTCTTAAGTATACTATATTTATTGTCTACTCAACAAGCCTACCTACTAGTATGGAAGGGTGGTGATTCGGACACCTTTGTTACTCTGCAATTTTCCAGCATGCTTTGGGTCACAGCCTTCCTCCGGAGCTACACTGGCGGTAAAACTCAAGCCGGGGAACCAGGAGATCTGCCAGCGACCGCGGCCGGGACATCGGCCATAAACCATAAACCATAAACCATAAAACAAAAACTGCACAGGGAGGGGCCTGTTCTCATCTTTTTACTGTTCACCTGCGGCAACAAATAAAAACGTATGATACGGAAATAAAAGACTTTGAATTAACCAGAGGTGAAGGACTATGACATAACACTGGAGGTCAACCGAATACTGATTTAACACCGATTTATGCACTTTGTCTTCTCGTTCTAAGTCGCTCTGGATAAAAGCGTCTGCCAAACGCCAGTAATATAATTGCTCCCCCTCCCTTCAAATCACCGGCTCAGTGGTACGTCCCATTCCATTCCCCCCTGGCCATGGTAGAGGTGGAGCGACCGATAACTGAAATAAATAAATAACTAGAATGGCACTCAGAGAGATGCTACACCCGCGCGTGTGCTAATCTTGGCCTGAATGTAATATGCATGGGGCTAAAACTGTGATCTTGCACTGTGAAAGTAGGCATTGGGGGTGGAAAAAAATTCAAGATTCAGGTCATCGCCAAACTGTCAATTTCCACAAAGTTTTATCACAATCGGAGCAGAATTGTTCGAGTTATGGATGATAGGGACACAAACACAGACAGACAGGAGCGAAAACAATACCCCCTGCTTGTGCTATGCGCCCGCAGGTGTAATAAAATATATAATAAATAAAAATATATTATTCAGATGATTTCAGTAAGATGGCACCAATGATGGCTGCTGCAGTGTGGTGCAATACTCTGCTGCACAGTAAAATGAGCTACAGTGTTGAGTTCAACAGGGACCATCTACCCTGTCAGAGTTGATTAACACTGAACATTTTACTGTGTATGTACTTTTTTATACTATGTATTTATTTTCATTAATTGTTTTGTCCCACATTGGCTCATCGTTATCTAGACCCTTACACAGAGAGCAAATAATTAACTGAGTGAAATTCCTCGTATGAATAAAGACATATGTGGCCAGGAAAGTCTGATTCTGATTCTGATTAAATATATAGATAAGTTGTGCATTAGGAATATGCGGGAATATTGGAAACAATTAACAAATTCACATCAGTAATTCCTTATATCCCAGTTCTGTGTTTGGATGGCATTACAACTGTGATGAAAAATTAATAGATTGTAATGATTAATATATGTAACCTGGGTGAAATATGTATTTGAAATATTTTAAAAGCTGGTAGAATTTCAACCTGCTTCTGCAGAATACAGAGAATTTGTAATGAGACACCTTACTGACCGAAGCCTCTAAAGAGAAAATGCACACACACACACACACACACACACACACACACACACACACACACACACACACACACACACACACACACACACACACACACACACACACACACACACACACACACACACACACACACACACACACACACACACACACACACACACCCTAAATATGTATTCAAATATGCATGTAGTCAAATATGTATTTGAATTTATACTCTTTACATGCCAGAAAAACATTCCATTCGGACCCACAAACATGATCGGTTATTATTTGCTGCGGGTATGGTGATTTATGTTATGTAATAGCTTCTAGACATTTGAGTTTGCAGAGACATTTGCATCTTAGACATTTGTATTTTAGACATTTGTATTTTAGTTTACGAAAGGGCTTTGGGAATGTGCAAAATGAAACAACAGAAAGCAAGAAATACAATAAAATGCTATGCTGTTATCCCGGCCGTGAGACATGCCTGTGTACTGGAGACTATTCAGCCAGAGACTAATCTTCCACATGGCGTATGACTCATCGCCTGCGTGCGCAACCTGCGGAGGATTAGGCCACTTGACCCAAAAAACAAACAGCCTTTTCTGGCCTGTGATCTCAGGAATGGGACGGCAAGGTAGACACTAACTGTGCCACTGTGGCAGTTGGCATCCTTTGCAAATGCACACACGAAAAGATTTTTTTTTAAAACACTGTACGAAAGCACTCCAGTGTGAACTCAGCAGTGCAGGAATGATAGAAGAACAGGCTGAATAGAGATATTCAGCTTTTCAGACTATGCTGAGAGAGAAGGATGAAGAAGGATGAAGAAGATTGCTTCCATTGTACTCAACTGTAGAGGGTATACTGTGAAAACACAAGAATATACAGACAATTAATGATGAGTGTCCTGGAGATGCAGCACAGATTCTTTGGACTACCCAGATACTCAACTCCATGTTCTTATCATCAAAAGTTAAGTTTCCACATCGCTGAAGCTGAAACTTTCCAATTTAATGCACATTTTCAAATTTTGAAAGGTGTGTGATCTGTGGAAATGTTACCAACCATAACCTCCTGCAGTTAAGAAACAGGGAGGAGGGAAGGAACATAGGAGCTTGATATCTGGTGAGAATAAACAATCTGTGGACATATCTCCCCGATTGTTCACCAGATTCTGATTCCATAGTGACCTTCTCCCATAATGCTTTGTGAAAAAAGGGTTGTTCTGTCCTGCAGGAATGGGATGGTCATCTCTCTGTTATAAGTGAACATTATGCTCTTCAAAAATTTAAATAAAAAATGAATGTCTTTTTTTGCATAACTTTCGCATCGCAAGCTAAAGCCTGTCAGGGTGGTTGACAAGCAGTCAGCTGAGTATAAGGCTTTGCTCCAAACTACTGCCTGGTAGTCTTGTAGGACTGCGTTTCCTCTCTCTAGGGCTTTAAAGCACTTTCACTCCTGATACAAGCAGTTGCGTTAGTGTTTTAAGCCGCTCTGGATGAATGCATCTGTCACATTCCAGAAAGGTAAAGTAATAATGTATAATAAATAAAGTTCTGACCCAAATGACGCATCTCTGGGACGGACGATGATTCAAAGGGAATGAAGGGAGGGAGGGAGGGAGGGAGGTGAGGATCGGGAACGTTCCGCGGAGCCGGGGAACGGTTACGGAGCGCCAGATGGAACGTTTCCAGGCTCAGATGTTAGACTCAGACTGCAGAGCTGCGTCAGGAATCCTGGAATATCGTCATTCCAGATGGTTGGACGTTCCTCTGTTCTGGTTCCTGAGAGGGAAGGTGATATTCCCAGATGCTCGTGTCCGTGCCCGTAGGAGAAGAGGCACAAGCCCAAGGAAGAGGGAAGCACGGATGGGATTTTTCATACTATTTTAAGATTAATCATCAAATAGTGATTTTAAGACCTGTTGTCTCTGGGGGGCCACAAATGTTCTGCTTTAGTGCTGATCATTCTCTCCTGCTGTCAGCTGTCTAAGAGTACAAAACCTCTTTCTTATGATAACCCCCCCCCCTCCCCCACCCCCACCCCCAGTCCTCTGCTTCTTGTTGAGACATTTAAATTCCGAAGATCAGTATTTTCCCCAATTAATCAGGAAAGATCTGGAAAATCACATCTCTGAAGAACGTAGGTAGTGCCCTCCCTCATCCTTTCCAACTTTCACCTTTCACCTTTCCTTTTTTAGTGTGGAAGCTTACAACACACCTTCCCCTTCCTGACCTCCCGAGCAGCTCCACAGCGTTACAGAAACACACCTTCCCCTTCCTGACCTCCCCAGCAGCTCCACAGCGTTACAGAAACACACCTTCCCCTTCCTGACCCCCCGAGCAGCTCCACAGCGTTACAGAAACACACCTTCCCCTTCCTGACCCCCCCAGCAGCTCCACAGCGTTACAGAAACACACCTTCCCCTTCCTGACCCCCCCAGCAGCTCCACAGAGTTACAGAAACACACCTTCCCCTTCCTGACCCCCCCAGCAGCTCCACAGCGTTACAGAAACACACCTTCCCCTTCCTGAACTCCCCAGCAGCTCCACAGTGTTAGAGAAACACACCTTCACCTTCCTGACCCCACAAGCAGCTCCACAGTGTTACAGAAACACACCTTCCCCTTCCTGACCCCCCCCAGCAGCTCCACAGTGTTACAGAAACACACCTTCCCCTTCCTGACCCCCCAAGCAGCTCCACAGTGTTACAGAAACACACCTTCCCCTTCCTGACCCCCCGAGCAGCTCCACAGCATTACAGAAACACACAGTATGGAAAACGAGAGTTAGTGCGGCCGCTGATATTAATGAATCAGCTACTCGTTGTCTTACTTTACGGTATCACCTGGATTACAGCATAGCTCACAGGCCTACTAACTATCTAACAGTGAGCAAGCTCGCTTAAAAATCACCAGTATTTTATTCTAACAAAAGATACCTTGGAGGACCAG
>CM056379.1:113554015-113566515 GCA_029718625.1 Synaphobranchus kaupii | reverse complement strand
CATCCATTCAACACTGCGCCACTGTAAAACCCCATCCCATCCACTCAACACTGGGCCACTGTAAAACCCCATCCCATCCACTCAACACTGAGCCACTGTAAAACCCCATCCCATCCACTCAACACTGAGCCACTGTAAAACCCCATCCCATCCATTCAACACTGAGCCACTGTAAAACCCCATCCCATCCATTCAACACTGGGCCACTGTAAAACCCCATCCCATCCATTCAACACTGAGCCACTGTAAAACCCCATCCCATCCATTCAACACTGGCCCACTGTAAAACCCCATCCCATCCATTCAACACTGAGCTACTGTAAAACCCCATCCCATCCATTCAACACTGAGCTACTGTAAAACCCCATCCCATCCATTCAACACTGAGCTACTGTAAAACCCCATCCCATCCATTCAACACTGAGCTACTGTAAAACCCCATCCCATCCACTCAACACTGAGCCACTGTAAAACCCCATCCCATCCATTCAACACTGAGCTACTGTAAAACCCCATCCCATCCACTCAACACTGAGCCACTGTAAAACCCCATCCCATCCACTCAACACTGAGCCACTGTAAAACCCCATCCCATCCATTCAACACTGGCCCACTGCAAAACCCCATCCCATCCAATCAACACTGGGCCACTGTAAAACCCCATCCCATCCAATCAACACTGGGCCACTGTAAAACCCCATCCCATCCACTCAACACTGGCCCACTGTAAAACCCCATCCCATCCATTCAACACTGGCCCACTGCAAAACCCCATCCCATCCATTCAACACTGAGCCACTGTAAAACCCCATCCCATCCACTCAACACACACTCTGAACTAAATAACTGAATTCAGAATGAACAGTAATAACAACACGTTCACCTCGCAGTCCTATTTACAGCTATTGCACCTATGCAAGGTGAGGTATTTACAGGTGTTTCATTATAAACTCCCAAAACAAGTGATCTCTCATCAAACAAATATAAAAAAAGGTGATAGATGAGCGCTAGTGAAGAGAAACGGAATAAAACACATCCAACCCGCTTGGGGATCACCAGGTGCGCAGCGACCTGCAACACCGGCTGCGGAAAAATCTCCACCCCGCCCCCCCAAACAGAAGTCGGCGTGACATTGGGAGGTGGGACGGGCTGACGGACGGGGGTGGGGGACGGCGGTTTGTTGAGGAACTAATCAGTACGATAAACACAAACACGCGTGTGCGCGCACTGACATTAATTCCGAGCTTCGTTTCCACATTTTACGGGGAGACGTGCTATAAATAATGGAAGAATGACGACCGCCGGACTGCTGATTTCTGGGAGGAGCAGGTGTGAGACAGACCCCCCCCCCGATAAACCTCAAAGGTAACGGCAGGACATAAAGCACGCCACCCTTATATGTGGCTCTGCAGATAATATTAACCCTGCCTCTGCGATCTGTCTCCATGGGGCCTTCGCCTCCTCCTTTCTGATGACTCTGACCGTATCTCATATCTTTCACAACTAATATTAATCTCCAGAGCTCATAAACAACACCCGACAGGCCCCTATGAAAAATGCCAATATGAACGAGAGCTTACTAGCAATTGCAAGTCAATTGACCTTTGGTGAACTCGTACCAACAAAAAAACATAAAATATGTTGTAAAATATATTACTCTGAGCTGTTCGCCGCGACCTTAAACGCCCGCCACAGAAAATATAGAGAAGGCATATTAGTTAGCCTTAGAAAGCATTTGGAACTTATATTGAGAGAACATAAAATGTATGTAAAATACACAAGAATTGATGCCTTTTTGTGATTCAAAAATGGTTCAGAAAATATATGCTAAATGCACGCTAGTGATATTGAACTTTACATTTATTATATTAAAACGTCGACACATATCACATATGCTGTTAATAAAATATTACATGTCCATTCATGTAATGAAATATAAATGCATATTCTTTAAAAACACACTGTAAACAGTACTGTATTGAATTATGTTTCGGTACGGCAGCAGAAACGGAGGTGAATATGTTAGGATTCCTGTCTCCAGATATTAACGGTTATTTCTGAAACTGTATGAGGGCTTCAGTGCCGGGGTCAACGCTCGGAGAGGGTCGCATTCAGAAACGATATCAGGTCTTTCCGCCACGTCTTCCTTCGGCACCAAACACGGAACTTGATCGTTCCTACGCCGGCCCTCTCGCATCAGGTAGAAGGGGATTATTCCTCAGACAAATATGCTCATGACCCCTTTCCTAAACAGAAAAGATGAAATCCAGGGGCTAAAACCCATCCCCCACTGACATTCACTTTTGTGTTTCTCTATCCAGATCTTCTCTCTCTCTGGCTATCTCTCTCTCTCTCTCTCTCTCTGGCTATCTCTCTCTCTCTCTCTCTGGCTATCTCTCTCTCTCTCTCTCTGGCTATCTCTCTCTCTCGACTCCATGTCTGGGGTTTCGGAAGATTGGGGGGGTTGACATTAATGACTCAATCAGCACTATCATCACACATCTGCTGAGCGTGGAAAAAGTCACCCCGGCTATCCGACCCAATCGATCCCCGACCCCGAGTCCGCCGGCCTGTGTGCATTGTAAACCTTACACAAAAACAAAGATCTCCGTGTACATTGGGACATCTCAGCTGTAAAATTGATATTTTGTGTGTGTGTGTTAACTGGAGAAAAACACATGCTGTATCAACAGAGCACTGAGTATGTTTAGACTGAATGAACAATGCAATCACATTTGAAGTAATCATGATTGACTCCCAGAATAACCAGAGCGTGAGACCCTTTCCCATGGACCCTAATCTAGGGACCCTAACCCAAGAACCCTAATCTAGGGACCCTTTCCCATGGACCCTAATCTAGGGACCCTAACCCAAGAACCCTAATCTAGGGACCCTAACCCATGGACCCTAATCTAGGGACCCTAATCTAACAAGCATAGACACACACACACACACACGCTGGTTTATTAACAAAATTCATTTCTGCAGGTGTACAGCATTTATTTATCAATTAGAAGGCATTATCTAAGACAGTAATTCTCTCTCTCTCTCTCACACACACACACACACACACACACACACACACACACACACTCATGACAGGTTGCTGACATGGTGCCAAGATGGATGGATTTTACACAATAAGAGTTCACTCCCAGCCAGCTCTCAGCAAGATAGTAGTAATGAAAAAAACCTGGCTTGAGGTCTCACCACCACATGAAATAATTATGTTGCGGTCAACAAAAAATATATACAGTCATATATATATGGGTCCTGACCAGGCCGCTCTTAAATTTACAGTGCCATGAGTCTGACCAGGCTGCTCATAACCTTACAGCACTATGAGCCTGACCAGACTGCTCATAACCCTACAATACAGTACTATGAGCCTGACCAGGCTGCTCATAACCTTACAGTACTATGAGCCTGACCAGGCTGCTCATAACCTTACAGCACTATGAGCCTGACCAGGCTGCTCATAACCCTACAATACAGTACTATGAGCCTGACCAGGCTGCTCATAACCTTACAGTACTATGAGCCTGACCAGGCTGCTCATAACCTTACAGTACTATGAGCCTGACCAGGCTGCTCATAACCTTACAGCACTATGAGCCTGACCAGGCTGCTCATAACCTTACAGTACTATGAGCCTGACCAGGCTGCTCATAACCTTACAGCACTATGAGCCTGACCAGGCTGCTCATAACCTTACAGCACTATGAGCCTGACCAGGCTGCTCATAACCTTACAGCACTATGAGCCTGACCAGCCTGCTCATAACCTTACAGCACTATGAGCCTGACCAGGCTGCTCATAACCTTACAGCAATATGAGCCTGACCAGTCTGCTCATAACCTTACAGTACTATGAGCCTGACCAGGCTGCTCATAACCTTACAGTACTATGAGCCTGACCAGGCTGCTCATAACCTTACAGCACTATGAGCCTGACCAGGCTGCTCATAACCTTACAGCACTATGAGCCTGACCAGCCTGCTCATAACCTTACAGCACTATGAGCCTGACCAGGCTGCTCATAACCTTACAGCACTATGAGCCTGACCAGTCTGCTCATAACCTTACAGTACTATGAGCCTGACCAGGCTGCTCATAACCTTACAGCACTATGAGCCTGACCAGCCTGCTCATAACCTTACAGCACTATGAGCCTGACCAGGCTGCTCATAACCTTACAGCACTATGAGCCTGACCAGTCTGCTCATAACCTTACAGTACTATGAGCCTGACCAGGCTGCTCATAACCTTACAGCACTATGAGCCTGACCAGGCTTCTCATAACCTTACAGCACTATGAGCCTGACCAGGCTGCTCATAACCTTACAGCACTATGAGCCTGACCAGGCTGCTCATAACCTTACAGCACTATGAGCCTGACCAGACCCAGGGGCTCATTACAGCCCCAGACTTCATTCTTCAGCCTTTCTGGAGAAGCACAAAGAATAGGAAAATGGGGGTGACACCATTACGCAACAGACACCAGGTTATGTAACGCTCTGTCTAGAAGAAACCACAGGAAGACGAGCAGCACTAAAGGGCCTTTTCCCGTGGGGCGCTACTGAATGTCAACTGCCTTTGCAATGTGTCACGATCATAGTCTGGGAGATGAAACGTGTGCAGTGTTAGCATAGCTGCATGCCTAATGGATCTGGTAATGCGTTAGCAATTAGCATAGCTAAGCATCTACTGGATCTGGTAATGCGTTAGCAATTAGCATAGCTAAGTATCTACTGGATCTGGCAATGCGTTATCAATTAGCATAGCTAAGTATCTACTGGATCTGGTAATGCGTTATCAATTAGCATAGCTAAGTATCTACTGGGTCTGGTAATGTGTTAGCAATTAGCATAGCTAAGTACCTACTGGGTCTGGTAATGTGTTAGCAATTAGCATAGCTAAGTATCTACTGGATCAGTAGATCAAAAACGAAACATCTTAAAATTTTTAATTTGTATACTATGGATGGTCTTGAAATTCAGAGAGCCCAAGATTATAAGTACTTAGGCATTGGGTTAGATGAAGAATTGCCTTTTAAAAGACATGTTGAAGAACTGGTGAAAAAATGTATATAAATTGGGTTTTTTCTACAGGAACAAAAACTGTTTTACAGAGCATCAAGATTAGAAGTTCTACAGAAAACATTTTTATCTGTATTGGACTATGCGGATATAATCTACATGCATCTGCCAGTACCCTCAAACCACTTCATGCAGGGTATCATAGTGCATTCAGGTTTATCACTGGTGCTAATTTCAGAACACATCACTGCATATTATATGAGAATGTCGGCTTGACCTTTCTTAGTGCCAGAAGGGAATACCACTGCCTTATGTTCATTTATAATGCAGTGTTAAATAAGTTGCCATTTTATATTTGTTCCCTTTTAGAGTTTAGATCCATTGGGCAGTGTACTCGTTCTCAAGAATATTTCACTCTCTGTAACCCACGTATGAATACTGAAGCTGGAAAGGCTGCCTTTGCCTTCTATGCACCATTTAAATGGAATCAGCTACTGGGTCTGGTAATGAGTTAGCAATTAGCATAGCTAAGTACCTTCTGGGTCTGGTAATAAGTTAGCAATTAGTATAGCTAACTACCTACTGGGTCTGGTAATGAGTTAGCAATTAGCATAGCTAAGTGCCTAATGGGTCTGGTAATGAGTTAACATAGCTGGGTACCTGCTGGGTCTGGTAATGTGTTGGCATTGCTAAGTACCTGCTGGGTCTGGTAATGTGTTAGCATTGCTAAGTAGGCTATGTACTGTGTGTTAGCATAGCTATAAGTATTTATTGGGCCGGGTCTGCTTGCTTTATTTTTACTGTCATTTGAAATGAGTTGTAAATACCAATATCTTTCAAAAAGTGGTCAAGCACACCCATTTCTTAAAATTGATGGGTTGGTCTTGGTTTGGCAATGAAAAAGGAGCATGATTTGTTTGAATTCAAAAAGGCAAACCTACCTCAGTACGTATGCTATCAATTCACAAGTTCAAAGAAGCATTTCGAGACCCTTTACCCTCTGCTACAACAGTACGGCACAGAGCCAGGGCACAAAGCAATTGAGAGAGCAGAGATGGACAACTGGCACTTTAAAAATAAAAAAATAAAAGACGCTAATATTTAGGGGAAATTTAGGGGTAAGAGTAATGAGGGGCTCTGCCCCTTATACCCTCCCTGTGGATCAGAAGATTTTGAGCAAAGCAAAGTTCCTTCAAACACCAAAAAAATATATAATTTAAAATTTAAACAAGCAATGTAGTCAATAACAAAGGATTCTGGGAATTCAGCGATAAGTGTTGCGTTTCCTGAAAGAAGCAGACTCGTGTGAACAGGACGGATGGAGTCTTACTTCAACAGTTCCACTTTTTTTTTTTCTTTTTCTCCCGGTTCCTTAACAGTTCAAGGTGCCAAGATTTTCATTTCAGCCCAGAACTATTTCCTGGCGCGGATTTGCACAAGCAGCTCAGGCAGCCAAATCACACTCCTTCTCCCGTGTGCCAACATATGAATACACCCACACATGCACACACTCATGTACACACACACACACACGCACGCACGCACACACTCACGTACACACACACACAAAAATCCGCTGTGTGCCACCATAAGAACATATTCAGACATACACATGCACACACAAACACGTGCATACAGAAAAACACGCGCACACACATGCACACAAAAACAAACACACAGGTGCACACACACAAACACACACATACACACAATGGGCACACACACACAAACGCACACAATGCATAAGATTTTCCGGCGGAGATGTCCTGGTAAGGTTTGACACTCCAATGTACACGGGCGGCTTTGTTTTTGTGAACGGTTACAATGCACACAGGCCGGCGGACTCGGGGTCGGGGATCGATTGGGTCGGATAGCCTGGGTGACTTTTTCCACGCTCAGCAGATGTGTGATGATAGTGCTGATTGAGTCATTAATGTCAACCCCCCCAATCTTCAGAAACCCCAGACATGGAGCCGAGAGAGAGAGAGAGAGAGAGAGAGAAAGAGAAAGGAGGAAAGAGAGATGTTGGCATGAAAGCGCGATGTCACCAGGAAGAGCCAATGGAGTAACCACACTGGCAGTCATGCTGTAGTCTGAACTAGGCAGTGATTTTACTGGCCCCTTCCAGTAGAGCACAACAGTCAAATACCTTTTTAGAAAATTTTCAACAATCATGTTTCCAGTGAAAATATACAATTATGAAAAAGGAATTTTGTTATGAATACAGTCTGGTTTAACTAATCCATCACTTGCTTTGGAATATGGTTTGGGGGTAACGACTGAAAGAAAAAAATCGTTACATTGCACTATATTTTAAAATAAAAACACTGCAGACCTCAGCTCAATGAGAACAGGCCAAAACTAATTTGAAAAATTCCTCAAGAAATCAGATTTGTCAAAGAATTGCAGGAGGCAGAGAAACCACTGCAGCTCAATACCCCGTCTAATACCACTCTCTCACCCAACTGGAACCACTTCACATTTTTTGAAAACCGCGCATCAGAAGACTCATTTTGAAGCCTTTTTTATAATTTTTTTTTTGAATCCATCATCATTTTGAATCCTTCCAAAAAATAAATAAAAATAAATACACTCAGGCACTGCCTCGGACAGCTATGGCATAACAGCTGGGGGCCTCACTCTGGCATAAAGCATCCAGGAAATGCCAGAGTGGAAAAGTCTAAAAGGACAGGAAGAATAAAAAATAAAAAAATTTAAAAAAAGTAAAAGAGAAAAATTTGACAGATAGTGTTTCCGTTCACAATTTGAGTGGACGGGGATCGCTCCCTTCTCTGGCAGGACAGGGATCGCTCTCTTTTCTGGCAGGGCATTTTCACGGCTGGCCTGTTTGACCTGCAGATTCAGCCCGACAGGATCTGCTAAATCCTACCCTGGTGAGACCCAGCAATCAAGGCTTAGTGAGGAAGGGGGGACCTCCTGCCCTTCAGGAATCAATCAGATCTATATCTCTGTTTCTGCCACCCCTGATCCCCATGTGAGCTCATTCTGTCCCTGAGAGCAGCTCTGTACAGTCAGACCAGACAGTCACAGACGTGGATATATACTAACTAGGCTAGTTAACATTCTCCAGTAAAACTATCCGGTATAGATATATACTAACTAGACTGGTTAACATTCTGCAGTAAAACTATCCTGTATAGATATATACTAATTAGACACACACACACACACACACACACACGCGCGCACACACACACACACACACACACACACACATGCACACACGCACACACGCACAAGGGCTCGGACAGCCGTGTGCCAGCGCTCCGGTCAGCGTTCCAAGGAATGTCACACATTTCCACAGGAAACAATCGTGCTTGAGGAAGCCCGGAGAGGAAGCGAGGGAAGACATTGTCCCAGGGGGACGGTCTAGAGAAAGAAGAGGGATGAGGAGCCGTCATAGGGGCGAGTCCCTCAGATCCAAATCATCACTCCAAAAAAGTTGGGTTGGGGGGGGAGGGGGGGGGGGGGCAGAGGGGGGCAATATTAGTGGCGTGGGGTAGAGTTCAGGAGGGTAATAAAAAATGAAGATGGAAGTTTTGGTCTCTCTGCTGCAGTTCCTACAATATGCCCTGGGGTGACCTGTGAAATACATGACCCGGGAAAAATACTGCCCAGGAAAATTGTGCATGACAACCAGAAAAAAAACAAAAACCCATAAAATCGATATGAGAGCCCATACAGCAGCAGTAAGCAGTAGCAGCTGATGTTTAACAGGAAACCAGGCTAATTGAGAATGGATGGGGCCCAGTGCTCTGTAAGTAAGTATGGGGGGGGGGGGCATTACTTAGAGCCAATCAATCCCTCCCATTAGGCACTGTGCTTGAGAAGGCTGGGGATAAATCAGAGCGTTTAGAGAGCTGTCGGTGCTGGTGCTGTGCTCTGAGGGCGGGGTGGGGGGGGGGGGGTCGAGACTACAGCTGAGGGGTGTGATGGATCAAACCCCCGCCCCACCTGCCATGGCGGGAATCAAACCCCCCGCCCACACAGGGGTACACAGGCTGTACTTTGCTAATAAGTTTAACCACCCTTCAAACATCTAATCAAAATACCTCACAGGAAGAGTGAAACTGAGAAGATGAAAGAGATGAGAGGGAGAGGAGAGGAGAAGAGAGGGGAGGAGAGGGGGAGAGGAGTGGAGTGGCGAGGAGGAGAGGAGATGAGGGGAGGAGAAGAGGGGAGGAGAGGAGAGAAGGGGAGGAGAGAGGAGAGGAGAAGAGGGGAGGAGAGGAGGGGAGGAGAGGGGAGAGGAGTGGCGAGAAGGAGAGAGGAGATGAGGGGAGGAAGAAGAGGGGAGGAGAGGAGAGAAGGGGAGGAGAGAGGAGAGGAGAAGAGGGGAGGAGAGGAGGGGAGGGGAGGAGAGGGGAGAGGAGTGGCGAGAAGGAGAGAGGAGAGAAGGGGAGGAGAGAGGAGAGGAGAAGAGGGGAGGAGATGAGGGGAGGAGAAGAGGGGAGGAGAGGAGAGAAGGGGAGGAGAGAGGAGAGGAGAAGAGGGGAGGAGAGGAGATCATGGGAGGAGAGAGAGAGGAGAGGAGGAACAGAAGTACACAGTGGGCAGTAAAAGGGAGAGTTTTGTAATGGCTTCTTACATTACATTACATTACAGGCATTTAGCAGACGCTCTTATCCAGAGCGACTTACACAGCATTTATTAAATTTTTTTTGCCATCTTTCTATAATCCAACCCTTGCGAGGAGAGCCGTGTAAGGGCACAGTCGCCAGGCGTTTGACCTCCCCGCTGCGGCTCTGCACGGACCGTTGAGCGAGGCTCTTTACTTCAAACGTTGCCGTAAAAAACACAGCTGTGTAAATTAGTAAACAATCACAGGAGATATATAATTACCAGCGCCGTGAGTCGACACCAAACGGCGGCCACGATTCGAGTAAATAACGCAGTGTAATGCAAAGTAACTTCACGGGACCGTAACTCTGGTCCAAAGACATCCTCTATAGCCCTGAAACTCAGACCCATGGCCAGATTTGAGTATCCCTGCTCTACAGCTGTGGCCCCCAACCCTGGTCCTGGAGATCTACCGTCCTGTAGGTTTCATTTCAACCCTTTTTTGGCACACCTGATTCTACTAATTAGCAGCTCAACGAGATCTCTAGATGTTGAATGAGGTGTGCTTGGTTAGGGTTGGAGTGAAAACCTACAGGGACGGTAGATCTCTAGCTGTTGAATGAGGTGTGCTTTGTTAGGGTTGGAGTTAAACCCTAGAGGACGGTAGATCTCCAGGAACAGGGTTGGGGACCGCTGCTCTACAGTAATCCCCAATCACCCCTGCAAAGTCTCGATGCTTTCCCCAGCAAATTCGCTTCAGAGATAAACCGCTTCAGGTGCAGGACGACGAGTCTCCCGCTCCAGCCTCTAAATCGCTCCTCGGAGTCACCGTTTGTTTAGCACGCCCTGGATTTTTACACACACTCAACAGGATTAAAAAAAAAAAACAGATAAAGATGTAAAAACCCGAGCTTGGAAAGGCCTGGCTGCCAAAACAACAAAATTCCTGAAAGACAGAAAGAAAGAAAAAAATGGGGTGAAGGAAAAAAGTGCTTTAATATGACAAGTACTGGCCTCTCAAGCATAACACAGCTGCCTGAGAGCTTGTTTTCATGACCTACTGACACATCCAGACCAGAACCGCGGGACAGAGACCAAGCCTGCGTCATACAGAGACGTGAAAGGGCAAAACTATGCGACAATATCAAACTTCCACAAAAAATACAAAATATATATTTAAAAAAATTCTTATTAACACACTCTGTCTGGCTTATTCAAATAAATCCGACTGAAGCTGCAGCTACAACAGCTGGTAAAATTCACATTACACTCTTTAAAACAATTAGAATATACTTTACATTTCTTAACAAGTAACAAGTTCTTATTGCAAAAATAAAATTAATGTTATGTCCTGGCGTCAGAAAAATGACAAATCAAGAATGCCAATATATGAAATATGGAAAAATATGTACATTTTTTTGTCAAGGTTTAAATAAACTCCAACAGTATTTAAGTTCAATGGGGAAAATTTGTAATCCACTGGAGTTAAAATGACTTGAGATGATTTGATGTGCGCATTTTGCTGTGCACTTTTTTTTGGAAGATGGCCAGGGATAAATTAGCAGTGAAAATGGCACAGGATATTAACCGTGATAACATCCAGCAGGCCTTGCTGTTCCTTTTTGGGCAAGCTCATTCAGTTTGCCGGTTTGCATTTCATTTGTGAGGGATCAAACGGATTCTGTTATCATCGCTGTTATCTAATGGGCCCTGTATTTAAATAAAATAGTCAATTAATGTCGGTAAGCAATACAGGGTGGGATTACAAACAGGCGCATTCAAAATGTGTAATTATGAACTGATTTTATTAAAGAGGAAATCAGACAGTGGGGTTGGTCGGTGATGGAAGGTTCCGCAGCCGATCATCAGAACAAGTTGCACTGCACGGCGCTCGTAAAAACAGCACCAATCAATCAGCGTCATCAATCAATTCATGAAATGATCGCTGTGCTCCTCACGAAGTCCCTGTAGGTCCAATAACGACGGCCTTCCAGAGACACTGCGTGTGTTAAGAGCTGTAATGGAAGAAGGCTCGTCTGGAGAAAATTAGCCAAGCAATTACCCCACTGAAATGATCAGAGGGTAGCACTTTACTGTAGAGAAACGCACTCACCCTGTCAGCTGTTGTCCTCTTAACTGATATTTTGGCATCTGGCTTTGATTCAGGAGGGATAATTGGCTTATTTCAGCTAAAGTAAAAACAGTGCTCGTCGCTTCAAGTGTCTGTCAAGAAAATTTAATCGTTTCCCTGGACAACACCCTCTTTCCATGGTAACACAAACTGTCGTGGGTCTTATTAATAACGTGTTTATGCAACTCAACTAATAAAACAGAAACAGTCAATCCCCCCATACTCCACATCCAAACATTAAGTCTAGGCTTTAAATGATACTGGATAACACCTAAACCGCACACGTCATGTTGGGCTGAACGCCAAGTTCCCACTCCCGTCGCTTCAGTTATGTCCAGTATACGAAACAGTTTGGCCAGCGATATCAATAGCAACTGTGCACTAGCGTTAGCATTTAGTGAGGGGTAAGTTATGTCCAGTATACGAAACAGTTTGGCCAGCGATTGAATAGCAACTGTGCACTAGCGTTAGCGTTTAGTGAGGGTAAGTTATGTCCAGTATACGAAACACTTTGGCCAGCGATAGCAATAGCAATAGCAACTGTGCACTAGCGTTAGCGTTTAGGTGAGGGTAAGTTATGTCCAGTATACAAAACACTTTGCCAGCGATAGCAACAGCAACTGTGCTGTTAGCAAGTGCGTTTACTGAGGGTGAGTTTTGTCAGGGGTTAAAAAAAAACACTTTGGCTAGCGATAGAGATTGCGATACTGAGGCTGAGTTATGCGTGACTCAAGTCGGGCTAGCTGTCAG
>CM056379.1:113505183-113553515 GCA_029718625.1 Synaphobranchus kaupii | reverse complement strand
ACCCAGTGACCTTTGACCCGATGATGCTTGGCTTTATCAACACAGCCAGCCACAAGTTCAGAGGTCAAAGTTCTGGGGGTAAGGGCACCCCAGCGCCTAATCCCGTCCCTGAATTACTGTAAGCAGCAGAAACAGCTCAACAAACTCATAAATCACTGGGGGAAGTGGGAAGGTTTAAAATAAGTGAAGAGGGGAAACAGTTTACAGTGCCTGGGGAATAGTCCATTGATTTGCAGTCTGGAGTTTTTTCTTTTCTTTTTGCTTTTACTTGCTTTAAAAAAAGAAGCTTAAGCAAATTTACCACTTCCCAAAACTAGCTTAGTGCGACTCAGCATTTAACAATGCATCAAGAGTGAGAGACACAGAAAGAGAGCAAGAGAGAGAGAGAGAAAGAGCGAGAGAGACAGAGAAAGAGAGAAAGAGCGAGAGAGAGAGAGCGAGAGAGATTGCAGATTTAAAATCAACTTTACTTGCAGAATTAAAACTTGAAAGACTGCCATATATCACGTGTCCTCACAGGAAAACACACACTATACATGCTACATGCATGTAACCACAACTCCTCCACTGAATCACAAAAAAAATGTCAAAAACAGGAAGGATAAACAGAAACCAAAAATAAACCTCTAAAAATGTAGCCCCAGCTGGCCGTGGTCTCCGGTACGGCAGAAAGACGCACAACTGTGGGGGTGGTGGAGGGAGAACGAACACGGACAACGGCCGAGATCCACCAATGGGCAGACAGGAAAACAGACCCGTGACCACGGGCTACGAGGGAAAGCAAACCGCCGCGTACGCCGCGCCATCAAAACAACACCCAGCAGAAATAACTCAGCACCTGAAAAGCCGGGGACTTCCTGTGGGAAGGATTACCAAAACCACTTTGTGTCGAGAAACTCCAAAATAACCACGGAATGTTCTACATGCTTACAGTGCAGGGGTGGGGAATCTTATCCGCAAAGGGCCGGAGTGGGTGCAGGTTTTATCTGTAAAGGCCCGGTGTGGGTGCAGGTTTTATCTGTAAAGGCCCCGGTGTGGGTGCAGGTTTTTGTTTTAGCCCGGCACTAAGACACCTGATTCTACTTACGAAGGTCTTGGAAGAAGACCATGATTAGTTAATTAGTTGAATCGGGTGTCTTAGTGCTGGGCTAAATCAAAAACCTGCACCCACACCAGGCCTTTACAGATAAAACCTGCACCCACACCGGGCCTTTACAGATAAAACCTGCACCCACACCGGGCCTTTACAGATAAAACCTGCACCCACACCGGGCCTTTACAGATAAAACCTGCACCCACACCGGCCCTTTACAGATAAAACCTGCACCCACACCGGGCCTTTACAGATAAAACCTGCACCCACACCGGCCCTTTACAGATAAAAACCTGCACCCACACCGGCCCTTTACAGATAAAACCTGCACCCACACCGGGCCTTTACAGATAAAACCTGCACCCACACCGGGCCTTTTCGGAAAAGATTCCCCACCCCTGTTATAGTGTTTGCCCCATGTTGGGGATTCGGGGAATACCCTATTCCCGAAAGGTTTTCACTTCAACGCTAATTTTGCACACCTGATCCTACTAATTAGCAGCTCAAGGACATCTCTAGCTGTTGAATGAGGTGTGCTTTGTTAGGGTTGGAGTGAAAACCTTCAGGACGGTAGATCTCTAGCTGTTGAATGAGGTGTGCTTTGTTAGGGTTGGAGTGAAAACCTACAGGATGGTAGATCTCTAGCTGTTGAATGAGGGGTGCTTTGTTAGGGTTGGAGTGAAACCCTACAGGACGGTAGATCTCTAGCTGTTGAATGAGGTGTGCTTTGTTAGGGTTGGAGTGAAAACCTACAGGATGGTAGATCTCTAGCTGTTGAATGAGGGGTGCTTTGTTAGGGTTGGAGTGAAAACCTACAGGATGGTAGATCTCTAGCTGTTGAATGAGGGGTGCTTTGTTAGGGTTGGAGTGAAAACCTTCAGGACGGTAGATCTCTAGCTGTTGAATGAGGTGTGCTTTGTTAGGGTTGGAGTGAAAACCTACAGGATGGTAGATCTCTAGCTGTTGAATGAGGGGTGCTTTGTTAGGGTTGGAGTGAAACCCTACAGGACGGTAGATCTCTAGCTGTTGAATGAGGTGTGCTTTGTTAGGGTTGGAGTGAAAACCTACAGGACGGTAGATCTCTAGCTGTTGAATGAGGGGTGCTTTGTTAGGGTTGGAGTGAAACCCTACAGGATGGTAGATCTCTAGCTGTTGAATGAGGTGTGCTTTGTTAGGGTTGGAGTGAAACCCTACAGGACGGTAGATCTCTAGCTGTTGAATGAGGGGTGCTTTGTTAGGGTTGGAGTGAAACCCTACAGGACGGTAGATCTCTAGCTGTTGAATGAGGTGTGCTTTGTTAGGGTTGGAGTGAAAACCTACAGGACGGTAGATCTCTAGCTGTTGAATGAGGTGTGCTTTGTTAGGGTTGGAGTGAAAACCTACGGGATGGTAGATCACTAGCTGTTGAATGAGGGGTGCTTTGTTAGGGTTGGAGTGAAAACCTACGGGATGGTAGATCACTAGCTGTTGAATGAGGGGTGCTTTGTTAGGGTTGGAGTGAAAACCTACGGGATGGTAGATCACTAGCTGTTGAATGAGGGGTGCTTTGTTAGGGTTGGAGTGAAAACCTACGGGATGGTAGATCACTAGCTGTTGAATGAGGTGAATGAGCTTTGTTAGGGTTGGAGTGAAAACCTACGGGATGGTAGATCTCCAGGAACAGGATTGGGGACCACTGCTCTGCAGAATGAATCAAAAACGCAGTGACCAAATACCTAATTTACCAGATGTAGTCCGAGAGTCCAAACAGAAGGTCATCAATCAAAGCGCTAAGCATGAAGGCGGGACCTGACATTAAATACAGGCCTTTTACAAACTCCTCCAAAACTACGGTGTTAGCGGCACACCCCTGACAGAAAGGCAAACCAACTGTGATCACTTAAAACCTTCATAACACTTTAATGAACACTTCATCAAACCTTTATAACACTTTAATGAACACTTCGTAGAGCCTTCATAACACTTCATAAACACTTAATAAAGCCTGAGCGCTAGGCAGTTTATCACGACACAAACGCAGGAACCGCAGGATTCATAATCGCTCTTATTTGGCGCTTTATCGTTCATAATGAGTGATGAGGAAAAGCCAGCCCCAGTTCCCACCGTCCCAATCAGTCCAGCTTTTGCATTTCCAAAGAGACGCCATTAGCGCTGTTCCGTTCGCTCTGAGACTAATTAGAGAGAGAAGCAGCGGCGGCGGCGGCTTTGGATTCGGCGGCGAAGCCGGACGATTCGTTCGTTTCCCTCGCGGAGAGACGGGGGCCGCTCGGTGCGCCGATATGAAATCCCGAGTCAGCCCCCCCAGCGGCACAATGGGAGGGAGCTCTAATTGGGTAATCAAAGAAGGCATGCCGCCGTTAATTATCCAACGCAGTTTCTCCCATTTTTTGGTGGCGGAAGGAAGCGGCTCATGTGAAAGAGATGGGGGGGGGGGGGGGGGGAAGAGATGGGGGGGGGGGGGGGGGGGGGGGGGGCGTAAGGTCCAGCGGTAGGAAAGTATAAGTCCTGCCATGGGTTTGCTCCACACATTAATTGAGCCAGCTGATTTCTCCTGGCTAAAAAAACTGTGGCAATTAGTAAATCCACATGATTGGAACAAAATACCGGGCGGACTTTTACTTTCTGAACCTGGATTTTACACCTTTGCCAAAGAGCTGCATGCTGAGAGGTACTTTAATATCATGGATATTCAAATCTGGACCTCAAATCCAAATCCAGCCCTGGTTTTCTTTCTCCCAGGTAATTAACGGAACAATTAGTGCTCCTGATTGGCCAGACTGTCTCCACACCTGACTCCCAGGTAAAGGGAGGGTGGAAAACCAGCAGTTCTTGGACCTTGAGGACCGTGATTTGAATAACAGGGTCCTAGGTTCTACACCGATGGTCCAAACTGCTTGTGCAAGAGTTTAAATGGAGCACGTTGTAACCTCGAGTAAGTGCTGCAGTACTTATTTTGAAAACTAGAAAGCATCAATTTCACACTTGAGTAGAACAGCAAAAGATTATGAACAATATTAACATTGCCCCCATATAGATACAAAACACACAAAACTAGATTTTTAAATAGATAACGGGCTTTTTTTTGTGCACCTGTCAGAATAGGATGTCCAGCGTGGCAGTGAGCAGAATCCTAAATCCTCCCATTTGAAATGCTGTTAATGGCAGGAGATTTGGGACAAGAACTCAGTTGGTGCTCAGTTGGCCGGTAACAGACAGTCAATCAGTCAGACAGAGAGAGAGACAGACAGTCAGTCAGTCAGTGTGCCTGTCTGTGTCTGTCTGTCTCTCTATCTGTGTGTGTTATCTCAGAACTCAAACTCGCAGTGCATTGTAACACCTCACATTCCTAACGGCCTAGGTTGCCTAGTAAAGTGTGACTCTTTCACGGATGCCGACCGAATGTTTCACCACGGTGTGCGTAAACAATGAGGGCTTTTCTGTAATTCTGAGCTGTAGTCATCAGAGGTTCGGTCCCTGTGCTCCGTTTTGTGAGAAAACAGGAAATACTCTACAAAAGGGTCCAGAGTAACATGATCTACAATAAGATGCTGTGGACTGTTGATCTGAGGTACCTGTTCATAGTACAGTAATCCAGGAAGATGTTCCAAAAACAAACTTTTCATTGCGTGTCAATCTTCTGATCCAACTAGATCTTCTTCAGGTCAGTCAAAAGAACCACTTTGTGACATTACACAAAAATTTTGTCTTGTTGTAACATTGAATTTCCTCATACCTTACTTGGTCGATAGACAGTGTAGCATAATGTCTAGGAGGGTTGTGTATATCTATGAAAGCTGTGAAAGTTGCTCTGTTTAAGAGTGTAACATATTTGATCTGCCTGCACCAGTTGTGTAGGACCTCAGTAGCTCAGCTGGTGGACTGCAGATTGAGAAAGAGGCAGCTGTTCCTCCACAACTGCCTGGCAACAACAAGGCAGCAAAACCTTCCTCAGATTAAACAAGGCAAGTGCTATACAGAACTTATAAAGCGCAATTGCAATCTTTCGTCTCGCTCATGGCCACAAAACTAAAAATAACACCGACAGGTTGTTCCCAAACACATCCAAATGCATGGACTCGGCACGCACCCCGAGAATCTATGGTATCACAGATACCCCGCCGAATATCTATGGTATCTGAAAGATTGGCATCCTGCTTACACAGCCTGTGGGGGGCCACATGCTTCCCGGGAGACCCACCCCCGGCCTCCGAAATACGCCAGGGCTGCATGCACGGCTAATCCCAGCCTCCAGCACGCTCCTCTTTATCCTGACCAGCCAATGATGAAGGCGCACATTCTGCACTACTGCTCAGCCGACACACACCGACTCACCCCGACTCACCTCGATCCCCTCTGGCAGCCCAAGGGGGGTGGGGCATGGCGGGGTGGGGCATTGTGATGTGGTGGGGGACAGTCCGCCGCTTCTTCCGACGACAATCGACTCAGACCTCAGTTTTTGAAATGTATCTCTCCTATCATGACCACAAACATCTGATACCCCCTTTCACACCGAATCTTCGACCCGGGTAAAACCCGTGTTTGCCCCGTTGGTGTGAATGGGTCAACCCGCGTTATCCGACCTGGTCTGCGACCTGCTCACGACCTGGGATTCCTGCAGGTCGGACATGGCTCGGCTTCAGTATGAAAGGGGGGGGTCTATGAAACAGAGGGGGGGTCCGCAAACATCTGGGAGATACTGTAAGTACTGCGTGCATCCATTTCTTTCATCATTTAACCTGGAAACAAAAACAGTACGGTTTGCACATCAGTAAAAAACTGTTGCATTTCCCACTGACAAGGGGGCTGCTGGATGGCACGTCCATTTAAGGCGCTGTTTCCGGATGGGCCCCACCGTCTGGTATCAAACCCGGGGACCACCCACTGGTATCAAACCCGGGCCCCACCGTCTGGTATCAAACCCGGGACCCACCGTCTGGTATCAAACCCGGGCCCACCGTCTGGTATCAAACCCGGGACCCACCGTCTGGTAATCAAACCCGGGACCCACCGTCTGGTATCAAACCCGGGACCCACCGTCTGGTATCATACCCGGGAACCACCGTCTGGTATCAAACCCGGGGCCCACCGTCTGGTATCAAACCCGGGACCCACCGTCTGGTATCAAACCCGGGAACCACCGTCTGGTATCAAACCCGAGCCCCACCGTCTGGTATCAAACCCGGGACCCACCGTCTGGTATCAAACCCGGGACCCACCGTCTGGTATCAAACCCAGGAACCACCGTCTGGTATCAAACCCGAGCCCCACCGTCTGGTATCAAACCCGGGCCCCATGATAACAGTGCTCACTAGTGACCCCCGCAGGGCAGTCAGGTCCTTGCGTGCCTCATGTCGTATATTTAGCATATTATTTATCAGTATATTTCAGGTGTAAGTATTTTTACATCCCTGCTCTCCATGGCATATTCAGCAGAAAAAAGAGGCCTTCATTCGGGTCCTTTGAGCAATCAGCAAGCAAACCGATAGTTAACCATCTAATTATAAATCACATCATTCAACAGCCTGACATCACATTTCTGACTGCATATTCCGCACAGGTACGGTAAGTCCACACACGAGCACGTACACGGCTAAACCCTAGAGGCCACTGAAAGCAGTGAAACCTCTAGCGCCATCTGTCCCCCCTCTGATTCGCCGTGCTGCCAACCAATCAGGGGAGAGAACTGCAGGGTCACAGGCTGGCACAGTACCAGCTGTCACCATGACAACCCCATCTGATCAGCTGCCGTTGTACCTCAAGGTCACTTTCAAGGTAATCTTCAGTGTCCTCGGCGACCTTGTAGAGGTGAACCTTTTTTTATTTTGTTTTGTATTGCATTGTTTTGTTATGAATACACTGCACTTTCCATACTGGAATAAAAACCACCAAGGTCCATTCCAATCAGACAATTCAGGAAATTAACAGAAATTTCATTACTGAATTGACGGATCCTCATAGAACATTGTGGCCATTTTAAAATTTGAGACTTTAACTTCAGAACTGAAATGCAAGTGGCCCACAACTCTGCAAACAACTGCCTTCAACCAAACCGGATGTAAACTTCCCCCACCAGAAATATGAGCAATCATGCCATTGAAGTTTCATGCATCAATATCTGCCCAATAAGTGCTCTGTGTGGATTGTGATTGGATCAGCAGCAGGCTGAAGTGTGCCATGGCCTCTGATTGGCTCAGGGTGTAGAACCGGCCTTAAACTGCATTGCAGCTCCGGCCTCCGTTTCTTCTGTTCCAAAAAGGAAGTCCCCTGTTCATACACTGTCTGGCATTGTTTCGACAACCTTATGCAACGTCACAACATTTATGCAACGCCACAACAACCTTATGCAACGTCACAACATTTATTTCCGTCCAGAGTTGCGTTCATTTTTGGCCGAGATCTTGTGTTGACGATGGGAGAGTCTAACCACTCCGTAAAGTCTTCTACAGCACATCCCAAAGACTTTCAATGGGGTTAAGGTCAGGACTCTGGTGGCCAATTCATGCGTGAAAATTCTTCCTCATGCTCCCTGAACCACTCTTTCACAATTTGAGCCCAATGAATCTCGGCACATTGTTGTCCTGGAATATGCCCATTGATGGGATAACCTTGTCATTCAGTACATTCAGGTACTCAGCTGACTTCATTTTATTGCTGCATAATGTTGCTGAGCCTAGACCTGACCAATTGAAGCAACCCCAGATCATAACACTGCCTCCAGAGGCTTGTACAGTGGGCACTATGCATGACGGGTGCAACGGGCGACGTTTTTTTCTTTTTGGCCAGGCAGTGTATAACAGTGGAGATGGGAGATATCAACATCCCCTGCAGAACTGAGTGTGAATGTGTGTATGTGTGTGCGTGTGTGAGAGTGCGTGTGTGTGTGTGTGTGTGTGCGTGTGTGTGTGCACGTGTAGTGTTGTGTGTGTGTGTGTGTGTGCGCCTGTGTGAGAGTGTGTGTGCGTGTAGTGTTGTGTGTGTGTGTGTCTGTGCGTGTGTAGTGTTGTGTGTGTGTCTGTGCGTGTGTAGTGTTGTGTGTGTGTGTGTGTGTGTGTGCGTGCGTGTGTAGTGTTGTGTGTGTTTTGTGTGTGTGTGTGTGTCTGTGCGTGTGTAGTGTTGTGTGTGTTTGTATGTGTGTGTCTGTGCATGTGTAGTGTTGTGTGTGCTTGTGTGTAAAGGAAAAGCCTGGTGTTGTGTGTCCCGTGTTTCCTCACACACAACGTGCCGCTACAAAGTTTTCATCCCCCTTTCTGTCATTAAGCCAAGTCCCTCTGCGCAATAAAGTCTGAATTTTATGTTTTTCACTGTGTGGTCTGCACCACTAATATAAACGTTGGCTGTCATACAGTGTTTTAAAAAGTACTTGTACAACCAAGTGTTCATTTCCAAGTGAAACAGTTCAGTTAGCTGAGCAATCACCAACGCCAATTTGTCAAACTGTGTTTCTCAAGATAAAGAAAGAACGCTAGCTAGCGTACAGTTACAAAGATTAAATAAAAAAGTGAGCGGAGAATTCATATTGATTACAACCAATCAGGGTTTTGCTGATTGTTTATGATTCACCAGTGATCATCAATATAATCATTGCTGGTTAGCATGTAGCACTTCCAGAGTTTATTGAATAAACAGAAGGCACTTTTCCCGATCATTATGGCTTGCCTCCATCTACCGAGAAACATTTTAATGCGCATTATCCAGTATCCTCTCGTGAGAGACAGATAACAGGCCTCTTAAGTGTATTTACAACACCACTAAAGTCATTTTATTAGCTGCAAGAGAGATCTGTGTGATGTTTACAGGCCTGGAGGAGCAAAGCACAGCATTGCAATGTTGGGAGAGAGCACAGAAAATGCTAACGCACAGATAATCCTTAATCACACTTTTTTTTTTTTGCTTGTTTGTTTAGTATATGAGCAGTCAAAGGGTAAGGCAGTGAAGTCAATGCAGTTCTTCCGCACGGCAATAAAGCAATAAAGTGAAAGTGTGAAAACTCGAGAGTCTGGAGTTTAGAGATCCATTCCCCTGAATTCAATACACGCTACTAATTTAACCCTTTAAGGTGTAAGAACACAAATATGTGATTAGAATGTCCTTAACTGAACATTCCAACGCTGATGTAACAATCGCTGGCCGAGCTCTCTGTCTCTCTATGGCTCTGACTGCTGGTGACTGAAAGGAATGGCGTTCTAGAACACTGACTTAGAATTTTGAGAAAAAAAAAAAAAAAACATTCCAAAAAAACCTGCTCTTCAAAAAGTTAAGGACAGTATCCTGGCTCCAGCAATGGAGTTTTTCTGCAGTCATGCTACATTAATCCCAGATTCCCTATGTCACCTTAACCGCCCCCCCCCCCACCCGACTCCCTGCTTTACGCAATGCAAACGCAAAAAACAAAAACAGCTTATTCCGCGCGTCTCTGGACGGTTTCACGCTTTCTTAAGCCAGTCCACATTTCTGGCACATTGGTTCTTGAGCGCTTGTGTTTCCCACAGTGCCACAAAACTGGAGAACGACCTTCAGCGGCTTTCTTTTTTTTTTTTTTTTTGCAAGAAGGACTCGCTGCACTGTTCAGGAAGCCGCCGGTGCTAAAAATTCCCCCTCTGCTTTTCCCTTTTCATTATCTGCACATCCAACTGAAACCTTTAAACACAAAACAGGTCACAGCCGACTTAGCGGGGAAACGGCATTATACAACACCCAAGCGCCGGCCTTTTTTTGTTGTTGTTGTTGTCGCTGCCCTCGTTTTAAAAAAAAAGAAAAAAAGAAAAAAGAGATTTGACACAAACGCGTTCTGTAAAACCTCTTCAGGGCTGGTAAGGATAAAGGGGTCAGTGGCAGAGGTCAAGGGGTCAGCAACCGGAATAGAATTTGCTCTCCACAAGCGATGCACTCAGTGCAGTTACAATGTGGACTTGGGAGATTGATGACTTTTTCCTCGGTCCCTTGTTATCAGGGTACGAGCCCCAGGAGCGTCTTGGCTGGCAGGCTGGCAGGCCGGGAGGGCCGGGAGGGGGCGGGGAGGGGGGGCGGAAGGCGGGAGGGTCTCCAAACGCTTGTTATCTTCATTAATAGTGAATGATGTCTGACTTCCTGTTAAATATCACGGGATGAGGAAAACAAGCCCAGGGGAGATAATCCAGCACCTGCAGGGCAGCAGTGTAGTATAATGGTTAGAGAACTGGGTTTATAACCCAAAGGTTTCAGGTTCGATTCCCAAGTAAGACACTGCCATTGCACCCTTGAGCAAGGTACTTAACCTGAATCGCTTCAGTATATATCCAGCTGTATAAATGGAAGTTATGTTTAAAAAAAAAATTAAAATTAAAAAAAAGGTGTGTAAATGACTCTGGATAAGAGAATCCGCTAAATGTCAGTACTGTAATAATGCACCTGTACTGAAGACCGGGCATAGATGTGCCAGTAGTACCCGTGCCCGACGTCCATGTGAAACGTTTATTGTGAATGACGAGTCTTTAATGTCCCAGGGGGGGTATATATAATTGCACAGAGTAAAACCCGGAACCATCCCAAATCTGGAACATGGACTGAAGTAAAAAGAGCTGTTCCCGGTTTTACTCAGTGCAGTTATCCAGCTAACTAAGTAATCCTGCTTTTCTTACTCAGTGCAGTTATCCAGCTAACTAAGTAATCCTGCTTCTCTTACTCAGTGCCGTTATCCAGCTAACTAAGTAATCCTGCATCTCTTACTCAGTGCAGTTATCCAGCTAACTAAGTAATCCTACTTCTCTTACTCAGTGCAGTTATCCAGCTAACTAAGTAATCCTGCATCTCTTACTCAGTGCAGTTATCCAGCTAACTCAGAAATCCTGCTTCGTAGTATACCCCCCAGAACTGACACTGTATGAGGCAGGGGTGGAGGGTTAATTCCAGTTGAGTTTTTATTTTATTTTAATGCCCATGATGTTAGATGAGGAGGATTAATATTCTATTAATGAATGGAAAGTTAGTATATTTCCTGAACCAGAATGAAATTTCCCCCTCAACCCTGATGAAAGATGCTTCACAAAAACAAAAGCAAAAGGAGTTGGCCAGTGTTCCAGCAGGTTTTCATACCTCTATCAGAGGAGCTCTGACATCACCAGCCGCACATCTGTCACATGGACGCCATTTTAGCAGCTCAATTGGATACAGTTGTGTGTGCCATCAGGTCATTTTAGCAACCCTGAGCACTGTATGAACTTCGCACATTTTCCCTTGTTGTTGTTTGTAGGCCAAGGGCCTGTAGCACTGAGTAAAACCTGGACCAGCTTTTTTTACTTCAGTCCATGTTCCAGATTTTGGAGGGTTCCGGGTTTTACTCAGTGCAGTTATCCAGCTAACTCAGTAATCCTGCTTCTCTTACTCAGTGCAGTTATCCAGCTAACTCAGTAATCCTGCTTCTCTTACTCAGTGCAGTTATCCAGCTAACTCAGTAATCCTGCTTCTCTTACTCAGTGCCGTTATCCAGCTAACTCAGTAATCCTGCTTCTCTTACTCAGTGCAGTTATCCAGCTAACTCAGTAATCCTGCTTCTCTTACTCAGTGCAGTTATCCAGCTAACTCAGTAATCCTGCTTCTCTTACTCAGTGCAGTTATCCAGCTAACTCAGTAACCCTGCTTCTCTTACTCAGTGCAGTTATCCAGCTATCTCTGTAATCCTGCTTCTCTTACTCGGTGCAGTTATCCAGCTAACTCTGTAATCCTGCTTCTCTTACTCAGTGCAGTTATCCAGCTAACTCAGTAATCCTGCTTCTCTTACTCAGTGCAGTTATCCAGTTAACTCAGTAATCCTGCTTTGTGATACAGGCCCCACTCCTATAAAAAAAGTTCTTAACGGTCTAAATAGGAGATTAAAACTAGATTCATTATTTCCAAGGTGTCTTGCCACTTGCTTCTGAAACTTGCACAACAAGGCAGTTCGCAAGTGGCTACTAGCAGGACTAAATAAGCAATCAATTTCCGCCAATCAAAACCCACCTTTCATGCCCCCGGTACATCCCCCACATCCAATGATATTTGACCTTTCCCAAACCGCAGGTCACTTCTAATAATGCTGTGTGTGCGCGTGAGTGTGTGTGAGTGTGAGTGTGAGTGTGTGTGTGCGAGCGTGTGAGTGTGTGTGTGTTGACAGGTAGTCATGGAGTGAGCTGACATTTCTCCTCTTCTGTGCCTGTGTGCCAGGGAGGGACATATGGCGCTAATGGGTACATTTAGCAGCGGGGGACCCTGGGTGGGGGTACAGAGACCCCCACTGCGCCATCCGGCACATCTTCCCGCCGAGCCACATGCTGGGCCTGGCTCTGAGTCACCAATAATGCTGCATTAGACAGACTCTCCCGCCAATTAAACTCAGATAAAAAAACGCATGAATAACGGAAATGGCATAACGGACCCGAGCAGCCAGTGACCGGGTCAGGCCTACGCCGCTGGGCATCTCAGAAAAGTTGTGCTCTCTCTCTCTCTCTCTCTCTCTCTAACTCACAGAATCCTCAAAACAACTAGAAATAACGGCCTTGTGGTTGTATGCCTCCGCTAACAAGTCAAGTTGCAGTTTACATCCATGTCTGTCCACTCATAAAATATATGTAGTGAAGGAATTTCATTTAAAAGGTATGAAGTGTATTTATTGGCGAAATATCACTATATTGACATGGATGATTCCATTGAATAATTTCCTTTGTAAATTTTAAATTTACAGTTTTTATAATTCATATATAATTAATGTGATTATTAGATTGTTTCCAGTGGAAAGCAAAACATTATGAACTTTTGCATATAAAATGTCATGACCTTTGTGTGAAATTTTGTCATAATTAGCGTAGGAATTCTTGAGTTATGGCCAACAACGTCTTTTGTGAGGTCACAGTGACCTCGACCTTTAGACCTTTGACCACCAAAATCAAATCAGTTCATCCTTGAGTCCAAGTGGACGTTTAGGCCAAATATGAAGAAATTCCCTCAAGGCGTTCCTGAGATATGGCGTTCACGAGAATGGGACGGACGGACAACCCGAAAACATAATGCCTCGGCCACGGCTACCGCCGGCGCGAAGGCATAAAAACTACATGAGCACATAACGCATGTAGTCACATATACTGTACAAGAAGTGTTTGTTATTATTATTATTATTATTATTACTACTACTACTACTGCTACTACTACATTTGCAGTACTTGGCCCCAATTTCTGGCATTCTCCACCGTGCCCCCCCCCCCCCCCCTTAGACCAGATAGCCCCCTCCCCCTCCCAGGACACCGCAGCACCATGGCAGCAGAACAGGAACAAGAAGTGCTCATTACCCACGACAGGAAGGCGCATGTGGTGCAGTAATGACTAATGACTCCTGGTGCCCGGAGAGCCCCGGTGGTGCCAGCGCTGCGCTGGGGTTCAGCACTACAGCGGGTAGGGCCTGCGCCTCACCTTCCCACCTCACCTGCCCACCTCACCTGCCCACCTCACCTGCCCACCTCACCTGCCCACCTCACCCGCCCACCTTACCCGCCCACCTCACCCACCCAGCACACCTGCCCACCTCACCTGCCCCTCACCTGCCCAGCACATCTGCCCACAACACCTGCCCAGCACATCTGCCCACAACACCTGCCCACCTCACCTGCCCACCTTACCCGCCCAGCACACCTGCCCACCTCACCCGCCCACCTCACCTGCCCACCTCACCTTCCCACCTCACCCGCCCACCTCACCCTCCCACCTCACCTTCCCACCTCACCCGCCCACCTCACCCGCCCACCTCACCCGCCCACCTCACCTTCCCACCTCACCCGCCCACCTCACCCTCCCACCTCACCTTCCCACCTCACCCGCCCACCTCACCTTCCCACCTCACCTGCCCACCTCACCCGCCCACCTCACCTGCCCACCTCACCCGCCCACCTCACCCGCCCACCTCACCTGCCCACCTCACCTTCCCACCTCACCCGCCCACCTCACCCTCCCACCTCACCCTCCCACCTCACCCGCCCACCTCACCTGCCCTGCGTGTGCTGTAGTGTGTTATGTAGCATGTACTGCAGCTTTTGCTTAGCGTGTGCTATAGCATGTGCTTAGTGTGTGCTATAGCGCGTGCTGTGGCGTGTGCTTAGCGTGTGCTGTTCGCACTACCGCAGAGCTGCAGCCCACCAAGGAATTACTGCTGCTGTGTTGCCTTTTTAATTTCTTTTTTCAAACCAAAGATGGTTTGACACTTTAGTAATCAGCATTTTTGAAGTTGCTATCAAAGCACAGCATTCTTAAGAGAGGCATTAAAGGGATAGTTCAGAATTTTGGACATAATGTCTCAATTACGACTTACCCATGATGTAGTTGATTGATGGAAACCATTTTCAGATAATTCCATGCTGTCCCTTCTTTTGGACATACACACATTGCTAATGCTAGCGCAACTCTAAGGTAACTGCTAGCATCCACTACCAAACGCACTTAAACACTCCACAGTGCACCCAAAGCAAATAAAATATGACAACAGTCTATCGGGGTTATTTTGAGTGTTTATACTATCATTTTTGAAGTCAAACTATCGTTGAATCCTTTACTTTGTGCTGACCTTATTCTCTGTGGAAGTACGGCAGTGGAGCGATACTTTACGTTACCTACGAATGTAGTGCCGGCACTGGTCGACTACAACAACAAGTTGCAATGGCCACGTTCGCTCCGCCGCCGTACTTCCACAGAGAATATAGGTCAGCACAAAGTAAAGGATTCAACGATAGTTTGACTTCAAAAATGATGATATAAACACTCAAAATAACCCCGATAGACTGTCGTCGTATTTTATTTGCTTTGGGTGCACTGTGACGTGTTTAAGTGCGTTTGGTAGTGGATGCTAGCAGTTACCTTAGAGTTGCGCTAGCATTAGCAATGTGTGTATGTCCAAAAGAAGGGACAGCATGGAATTATCTGAAAATGGTTTCCATCAATCAACTACATCATGGGTAAGTCGTAATTGAGACATTATGTCCAAAATTCCAAACTATCCCTTTAACACAAAAAAAGCAGCCAGTCCACCTGAACGCTCACGGAATACTGTGCAATCAAGATATTATACATAGACGTTAAGTACCTGGCTCTAGGGTACAACAGCAGTGTCCTACCTGAGAATCGAACCTGCAACCTTTAGGTTACAAGTCCAGTTCCCTAACCACTATACAACACTGTCTCCCTGTGAGGAGGTCTCCTATACATTACAGTCACACTCGATTCTGCCAAACGAAAAAATATTACCACTCTCTGCAAATATTACAATATCTACAAATAATCGAGTATAGCGTCAGTTCAGGCAGGTCACGAGAGTGAAACCCGGCCATAGTCAATCAGCTGACAGCTCAGCTGAGTAGTGACGATTCACCCATCAGTCCATTCACATAACAAGGCGATCTATTTAACCGCCTCGCCCTACCATGGTGGATCCCCTGCCAGCACACCCGCTGCACACAAAACCCCCCCCCCCTCCACCCCAGCTCCATCCTCTTCAGTTTCCCATTGCGCACATACACCTAGCCTATATCGCATGAATCACTAACATTTTTCGAGTGCCTACTGATTTCTTTTCCTCTCTCCTTCCCGCTTCGGCATCCGCCGGAGCGGTAGCTATAGATCAACAAACATCGTTCTCCAGAAGCAGACGGTCAGCTCCAGCTCCATGCATGTACCCAGCTATGATGCACCTGCCGGGCTTCAATCAGTCTTCCTCACCGGCTCCTTATACATTGACATTTTCATATGTTCGGTCTACAGATTTCTATTCCATATTCAGCATTTAGTAACCGGTGCCAGTCAGCGGCGGATGGACTTCCCCCTCAGAGTCAGGTTCTGCCCAAGGTTTCTTCCTGCTAACAGCAGGGAGTTTTTCCTTGCCACTGTCGCCCTAGGCATGCTCTACGGGGTTTCAGGCCCGGTTCCTTGTAAATTGTTGTGATAATGACACTTAAAAGTGCCATTTATATATATATATATATATAACTGACTGAATGGAATCTGTCAAAACCATTCTCAGTGCTGCGGTTCTGTTCTAGCGTAACCCTAATGGGGGTTGTGCAGCTGCCCTCGCCGCCATACCCATGCTTGCTCGCGTGGATGGGCGGGAGGGCTTGGTGAACAGAACCATACCGCCAAACCTAAAATGTATTGTTTCATACTGTCAATAAAGTTATTTGAACAACAGTGGCCTGACTGAACTATATTTATTGGTTGTGATGTTACTGTATGTGTTTTGTTTGACTTTACCAGCCATATGCTTTACAGCTAATGTATTTAACAGTTCATGCAGTCTGTCTGTTTAAGCATTTTGAAAAGAATTCTAGCATCCATTTGCCCGTTTAAATCAAGAAGAAACCCAGTTTAGATCTTTCACGTGTGTCAGAAAAGCCATTAAAAAAGAGCTTTTTAAACCAACTCATTCTCAGAACATTTCCAGAGATCTCACAGTGTTGTTTGGGTGGTGCCTCGTTTTAAGACCGTTTTTATCCTGACTTCGTTTGATGCAACAAAAAACCCCCACAAAAGAGTAGTTTGCAAAACAAGGCACCAACACAAAGAGGCAAATGTCTCATTTGTTCAAATGAAGCCTGAAGGATAATAATTAATAATTAATGGATAGTGGTAATTAGGAAAACTTTACCTAATGGTCTGTGATGACTCTTATTTGGAGGACTGAATTTAAATCGGCCATTAACTGCGAGCTCACAGCGCACTCTTACTTTCTCTGTAATAAATCCCATTCCTCTTCTGTCTTTCTGTAAAACACACAGGGCTAATACATTTGATTTAAGAAATTAAACAACAGCCTTCTAAGTGATGAACAAGCCTACAACTAGAAAATAAAAAATAAAAAAGTGGTAATACAGCTGTAGAGTTAGTCTCACACAAAAATAAAAGAATATACATATATATATATATATATATACACACACACACACAGAGTTGAAGCACCTGAGTTTAGATTGGGATTAGAGTTACTGTCACACTGTCATGTTTTCAACCTACATTTGTCTCAGACGCACGCTTGAGCTGCCAGGGTTAAAGGTCATTGTTAAATCACGCTGAATCAGCGTTATTATTGTAACTCAGGTATCGCTAAGGTGAAGACAAATTCCACATTTGGGAGTTATTTTCTCTAGAGCCGCGTCACCGTACCCTCCTGATGTAGCGTTGCACAGAGCCAACCATCACCATCACAATACAACACAGCAAAACCGCATAAGCCACACGGGTTGTGTAACCTTTCTAAAGGCGAAATTAAAGGAAGATGAAATCATGATTTTCTGAAAATGCTGCCCAATGCCATCTTCATCTAAAAGTTACTGAGCCCGTAGAATATACCCAAAAAATTCTGAGCTAAGCACACATCTCAGACTAAAACCCACAGCAGTACAAACAAAGAGGCAGGATATGACAGCAGGGTTGCCAGGTTTCGCTTTTTTTCAGCCAATCTGACGGAATCGTAACAGATTGAGCATTTATTTGCGTGACTGAAAAGCCAGTTGGCATTTAAAAAAACTATATATATTTTTTTTAAATGCACTAAATTCTGGAAACCCATACATTTTGAATTAAAACGCCAGGATGAATTCATTCCTCAGCTGAAATATCCGTGTTTCTCTAGGGACTATTTTGGACCAAGAAGCCTGGTTGTTCCCCCAGCTTTTTCCAAAAACACTTCCCAAAACACTTTTTACTTTTGGCTTCACTTTTTCTGGCCCGGCTGGTAATATAGGGGGTTTTGGCATCTCTGTCTGACATCTTTTCCACTTTGAATATGATTTTTGAAATCAGTCTGGCAACCCTGAAAGACAACCTGTGACCTTCTAACTAGATGTGTAAAAGCAGAACAATGTTGATGAAAATGAAAGGTTCACAACCGTATGCTTTCAAATGTTCCTGTTTCACTTTTAGTAGTACCTATCCTGCTTATATACGGGCTAATGAACATACCTCTTTCTGCTGTGTAGGTATGGAGATTTACTAGGTATGGAGATTTACTGTGCAGGTATGGAGATTTACTGTGCAGGTATGGAGATTTACTGTGCAGGTATGGAGATTTACTGTGCAGGTATGGAGATTTGCTGTGCAGGTATGGAGATTTACTGTGCAGGTATGGAGATTTACTGTGCAGGTATGGAGATTTGCTGTGCAGGTATGGAGATTTGCTGTGCAGGTATGGAGATTTGCTGTGCAGGTAGGGAGATTTACTGTGCAGGTATGGAGATTTACTGTGCAGGTATGGAGATTTGCTGTGCAGGTATGGAGATTTGCTGTGCAGGTATGGAGATTTACTGTGCAGGTATGGAGATTTGTTGTGCAGGTATGGAGATTTACTGTGCAGGTATGGAGATTTACTGTGCAGGTATGGAGATTTACTGTGCAGGTATGGAGATTTACTGTGCAGGTATGGAGATTTGCTGTGCAGGTATGGAGATTTACTGTGCAGGTATGGAGATTTACTGTGCAGGTATGGAGATTTGCTGTGCAGGTATGGAGATTTGCTGTGCAGGTATGGAGATTTGCTGTGCAGGTAGGGAGATTTACTGTGCAGGTATGGAGATTTACTGTGCAGGTATGGAGATTTGCTGTGCAGGTATGGAGATTTGCTGTGCAGGTATGGAGATTTACTGTGCAGGTATGGAGATTTGTTGTGCAGGTATGGAGATTTACTGTGCAGGTATGGAGATTTACTGTGCAGGTATGGAGATTTACTGTGCAGGTATGGAGATTTACTGTGCAGGTATGGAGATTTGTTGTGCAGGTATGGAGATTTACTGTGCAGGTATGGAGATTTACTGTGCAGGTATGGAGATTTGCTGTGCAGGTATGGAGATTTACTGTGCAGGTATGGAGATTTACTGTGCAGGTATGGAGATTTGTTGTGCAGGTATGGAGATTTACTGTGCAGGTATGGAGATTTACTGTGCAGGTATGGAGATTTACTGTGCAGGTATGGAGATTTGTTGTGCAGGTATGGAGCTTTTGTCAATCACCCAATTAGAAGGCATACCTGACAAACAGGCACAAGCTCTGCCTCTGCTTCTCCCAGACACACATGACACTTCTCTGAAAAGGTTTCAAGGAATATAATGATCTTACAGTGGGACTAGTTTGAATATTGACTTTCTTAAAAAAAATTATTAGGAAAACTCCTTCTAAAACACCAAAGTTAAAACCGAACAAAAATTATAAGGAAAAATCCTTCTAAAACACTAAAGTTAAAACCGAAGTTTTCCACACTGTATGCAATGTTTACGACACAGGAAATGCAATATGTAGACCCTACTTCCAACAACCTCAACACCGATGTTCTGAACAGCAATCTATTATAGCTGTCCATCCATCATCTAACCCGCTTATTCCTGGTCAGGGTCGCGGGGGGGCTGGAGCCTATCCCAGCATGCATTGGGCGAGAGGCAGGAATACACCCTGGACAGGTCGCCAATCTATCGCAAGACACACACACCATGCACTCACACACTCATACCTATGGGCAATTTAGAGTCTCCAATTAGCCTAACCTGCATGTCTTTGGACTGCGGGAGGAAACCGGAGTACCCGGAGGAAACCCACGCAGACACGGGGAGAACATACAAACTCCGCAGGCGGAGGACCTTGGCCGGGATTCGAACCCGGTACCTTCTTGCTGTGAGGTGACAGTGCTAACCACTGCACCACCGTATACAAAGTCCTATCTATTATATTTGGGCAACAGCAGGTGACAAGACTGTTCCTTCACAATGTCATTAAAACAACTGACTCTCTCAATAACCAAACATTCATATTTTAAGGGGAAGGAGAAGGGAAAGAGTGGTAATAATCATAATAATAACCGTAATAATTGACAGTATAATCTATTCCCATATTATGGATGTATTAAGAGTGGCACAAAAGAGGTCAGAGTCCTGGTGACATAATCAAGCTGAAGATTTAACAAACCCGCACGGGGAATGAGGACGGTTAGAAACGGAAGGAATGTTTAAGCGTGTGACGTCACGGGCCCCAAAACTTTACGCTCAATTAACATGTTCTCGCGGCAAAAGGCCTTAGACGGTGCTGAAACTGACAGAACGATGAACACAGGTGTCGTTAGGAAAAACGGTAACGACACAGGCTAAACGGAGGCTGCACGAACGAACGAACGAACGAACGAACGAACGAACGAATAACTTTTATTGCTCATCCAAACACAAATCCCATAATCATTTTACGTCAGTGATTGTATAGGCTTACAGCACCGAGAAAGGTTATGCTGAGATTCGGGTACACCTGGCATCTCAGATCAACAAAACACTGACCAAAAAATGCACAATAGCAAGAATGGCGGCATTTTGCTAAGAAGGTGCTTGGAGACCGAAAAGTCATTACAATGTTTAAAAAGTGGAGAACGCGTTTCCAATTCAGAGTTCCAATATGGACTAAGGTGCAACTCAAAGGCTGATATTACAGGTAGGCTACTTTACCAGCAAGAGACAAGCCTTCTCCCCCAAGGGTGCCTATGAGCTTCAAAGGCAAATATTGTACTGAAAATGTATTTCATTGAAATAGTACTCAAATTGGACGCTGTCACAAAGACAGGCCACACCCATTTCACCTCTCCATAAGTTGCTTCAGTTCTTTCTCCAAATGAAATAAAATTAATGGCAATGACGTCATTGGCAGTAGCCTAATGTTCTCTACCAAAGACTGACAGCACTGACTGTATTAGTTAAAACCACTGAACGTTTGGCATATTCAACCTAAAATGCCACCAAAAAAAAGTGGAACAGTTAACATTCACAAATATAATTTCTAAAACCCCATTTAACTCACATTTCATAATTTGATGTAATCATCAGACCAAAGGTGAAGTTAAATGCATAATTTCCAACATCTAGTTCACTGACTAAAATAATTCAGAAAGGCAACCATTTTTTTAATGTTACCAATTACCATTCATATTATGCCATGACCCCTGAGGTCAACAAAAAAATCGGTCCGCAATTAAGAATGGAAATGTCATCTAATAGAAATACATTGGACGTTCAACTCTGGTGTCCCATCGGCAATCACAGCAAATAGCTTACACTTTCAGTTTTAGTTACTGATAATAAAGGCAAGCAGGAGCCCGTACAAAAGGCAGTCTAGTCAGCAGAATAGGACCAGAATGGCGAGTTTACAAGTGACAATAAACAATTCCACATTTGGTTTGATTGCCAAAATAAGCGTGTCGTCGGTAATAGCCCGTCTTTCCTAAGTAGGCCTATCAGACAAGCTTAATATAGTATATCATGTAGTCGTACTGTAAACAGAGAAAAAAATGTAATGTGCGAATGTAAAAACGTGCTAACCGATAGGTATTTCCCATCACGTTTTAAATCAGGAAGGCTCCCATACCGAGCCTGTTTCGCAATGGCTGGCTGGTTCCCAGCGTTTTATAAAAACATCACAACGGTTTTATCGTAAGAACGGTGCCATACTTAGCACGTAATGAAGGGTGCCAACGAGTGCACGAACAATAAGTAGGTTAATGACAGTTGCCTGAAATACACGAACCTCGGTTGGTAACCGAAGTTAACGGTTGCATTCTTTATTTGAGAAAAGCACGAGAGGGTGTGTGAGAACGAGACAAGACCGAGAGGACGAGTCTGCCTTCTATCTTCGCCCAAGTAGGCTAACTTGAGTGAACAAAACAGTGCACGCGAAGTATGCTTTTACGGCCGTGGATCTTAACCGGTCTACAGCAGTCTATAACGTTTTCAAATGCAAACTTGTGATTTCGCATGCGGTCAGCAGCAGACACGTTATAACAAATAAACAATGAGTGCTTTGCACATTTGGTGCGAGGAATTCGTTACACTGTCTCGATTGTCTGAGGACAAACAAGTCAAATGACAGCCAGGCGGATTATGGATGTGACACAGAACCCTCGCGCTGAACTCGCAAACGCTATAACACATCCCTTGTTACACTGTCGCGAGCTGTAGCTTACCCGCCCCCCCCTAAAAAACCCACAAATGCACATTGTAAATTTTCTCACGTTCATTTAAGCCAGGCACTACTAAGACCGTTTCCTTTGGAAAACCAAAGAAAAATGCGCCCATTTTAGCACGTGAAAATAGCAAATAGAACTGGATATTCGCACATTACCTTGGAACGCAGCTCGGGGAAGAGCGGTCTATTTCCCAGGTTGCAAATAGGTTCATAGGAACGGGCATCGGACCCAAGCCCCCCCGAACCTAAGCCGGCGACTCCAGCCCCAGCTCCCGTTGGGGCCGGGGCTGTTGCCGGAGCGGGTCCACCGCCACCGCCGCTGCCCGGGTTCAGGAAGGCGGCCCGAACCCCTCCTCTTTCTACAGCCGCCGCCATCATCGCCTCTCCCGGGTAGCAGCTCGAGCTGACTGTCTGGTGCTCACTCGCGCACGCACACTCCCTCCCCACAATCCAAGTGAGTATCTCTCCCCACACTGGAACAACACATCACAAACCGCACCGGAGAGCCCACAGCCCAGGCATTTGTGAAAATCATAGGCGGGGCTTCGCCACTGAAGCAGAACGAGGAGCCGCTAGGGGGTGCTGTTTGCCACTTATTTTTGTAGGCTATATCTGTTTTTTTATGTCAATTTTCCTTCGACCATTCAGGCTACTTTCTGTATAACGCAGTTCACTGAAATTTGACACAATACATGTTTGATTATTATGTATATTTGGAATACCATATGCACAATAAACACATGTTATAATAGTCATAGTTAGCCTGCAATAAGCTAGTAGACAACCATTTCAACAGAAACATGAAAGGGATAAATTCACATTATGTGTGGAAGTATAAGCAAACGCTAAGCTAATGGCACAAATACGCTGCTGGAAGATCTCACATTAATTTTAAATCCATTGAACTCTTAAAATATTTGAATTGTCTGTCAATGCATATAGTATTTTCTACAGTTCTGCACATCCACACCTGAAAAACAACAGTAAAGGCTTTCTGAAAATCCCCAGTTTATACTATACGTTCAATTGTCCTCTTGAATCACACATTTACTTAAAGGTTTGGGCGATGTTACCAATTCATGCAAGCGCGTTGCGCCCTTAACGTGTAGCGCACAAGTTGTACGTCCCGGGACTGTTAGCCGAGCCAGGGATGAGGGCGTGGGTTGAGGAGCTGTTATTCGGACCGTACCGAGCCTCCTCCTACCGCTGGCCTGCTTTCGGCACCCACCCAGAACCATAAAAGACCGAATCTTCCCACAGGGCGAACCTTTTCCCCTCTTCCACAAAGTCACTACTAATATTATTTGATCTTTACCGGCTTCTCTGTCTTCTACCCGTCACCCTCTCGGACTTACTCAATTCAAGTGCCTACGTCAAACACCAGAGGGAAACAGACAAGTCCTCGCCTGCCTCTGGTTTTTGTTGTGCAATAATATGAGGATATATACCATTCCAGCTCAGGTATTGTACACACACACACCTTCCCGCGTAAGATGTGCATAATAATGAGTAAGTAGGTCAAGGAGTTGCTTGTGCAACAGTAACGGGGAATATTATCTGAAAGTGCATTGTGTGAATTTCCTTATAGATTTTTTTTTCCAATTAGCTCTGCAATCCATCCACTGAGCCTTGGCTTCCAAGACCTATAGGGACCCGCCGTGGTTATATTTGTAGTGGTTCTCACCTCTCTGAACACGTTTTATGTCAAGCCATTTCATGTCGCCACTGAGCTGCTTTGAGGTAATACTGCATTTTTTTTAAAACCAGGAAGAGTGCCAGATAAGTGCCTTTTTATTGCCTTACATAATCTGATTAAATCATTTTAAAGCAATGCGGTATGTTTTCTAGATGATCTTACTTGCTGACAGTATAAGCTTTAAAAAAAAACAAAAAAGGGCAAGATAATGGTTGAAGATAAACGGGGTTCTTAAACAGAGAACGTAGGCCTACATAAGCCCCGTCTATGTCAGGAAAATCACGGACGAGACTTTCGGAATTTTAACTTTAGGGTAGCCTAAAACGGGTGATCTGGAGAGATTTTCAGCACTTCAAAAAAACCGTATCTCTTTCACAATGTGATCTGTTTTTGACAGGAAATATAGCACGCAGTTAGACTCGGGCTCGGTAACATCAGCATATGGCCGTGGAAGTGCTTTTGTTGATGGCGGCGAAGTTCTACCGCACGGTAAAAAAAATTAAATAAAAAAAAAAAACCGCAAAGCACCCCATTCAGCCAGCCTTCAGCTCGCCTCGCGCACCAAGGAGCTTCTGGCCCGTCTCGAGAGCCATCAGCTCATTCTACCCAAGCAAACAAATCACAATACCGCACTGTCAAAGCGCTGCAGTGATTCTGTCTTAAAAGGACAGTAACGACGACAAGTGACAGTTGGAGACGAATATTTACGCGCATTCCATGGACAGTGACGCACAGGCTCGCTGGACGCCTTGCCGCGCAGCCGATAATAGCGGATCTTTCTTGGCTGTGTCGTAACGATGGATTTCTCGCCTGGGTGTCAGTAGCATGGATGCGGTAAGGATGCGGAAAAGGCCCACATCGCATTGAATAAATATGCAAGAGGAGGGAGAAGCAGCGCTTGTGTGTGGGGCCTCCTTCTGTGTGTACAGGATGGACTGAGAGCGTTAATGAGGTAGTTAATCCTGCCCTATCAGCCGGGCCAGAGTTGGACATGGTGGTGGTCATACCCAAAACCTATGTGGAGTTGGAAAAGATGCCATCTGTCAACAAATGTATGCCTGCTCTGCATGTGTGTTCTCAGACTGTGTGTGTGTGTGCGTGCATACTGTTGTGTATGTGTGTATATTCATACCTGTGTGTGCATGTATGTTTATGTACATGTACGTGTGCACACATACAGGATACGTGCGTGTACTCTTAAGAGTATATGTGTGTGCGTGCATGCGCTTTATGTATATGTCTGTGTGTGCTTTATGTGCACGTATGTGTGTCCTGTACATGTGTGTGTGTGTGTGTGTGTGGGTGTGTGTGCCTGCCTGCACACTCAGAAATTGGACATGCTTCACATGGGTACCATACTTCTCCCAGTAGCCACATGCTAGTAGCCACACGCTAGTAGCCACATGCTAGTAGCCACATGCTAGGGAGCCACACGCTAGTAGCCACATGCTAGTAGCCACACGCTAGGGAGCCACACGCTAGTAGCCACACGCTAGTAGCCACATGCTAGTAGCCACACGCTAGGGAGCCTTCACTTTGTTCCTTGTTATTGTTGTTGTTGCTCCACAGGTGGTGTGTTCTGGATTGGAAACAGCGCCCTGCTGGCACACCCCTCCATTCAGAGAGAGAGAGAGAGAGAGAGAGAGAGAGAGAGAGAGAGAGGACACGCCAGCCAAACCTCCCCTGAATAACACGCCCTGAATCTAAGCTACTTTCTACAGTATACCCAAGGCAGGACTAGAACATGGGCTGAGTCTCTTCAATTAAAAATCACCTTTAGCGGTTGTGACGAAAGGGCTCTAAAAGGGTTCACTGGCTAGTTAGTTGTGAACCATTTTTCCTGACAAATAACCCTTGGACTAGATAGGGTTCCTCTATGGAGACACACAGGAGCCTTTTTGGAACCATTTCTTCTGAGAGTGCTTGAGTTAAAATGAAGGATATTTTCCTCAGTTTATTATGTTTGACTCGGGTATGTTTTATGAGTGGTCCCTGTAGTAGCGCTCCCTCTAGTGGTGTTGTCGGTTCTGTTTAATTATCTGCATACTCAAAGTTTAAGTCTGTTGCTGCAGAAAGAAATACAAGTCTTGAGTCCACATTTATCTGGGTGGAGTAAAATTTTGTATATGCATGTCATTAAGTCTTTGTGTAACTAAGGTGTAACTAACTTAACTCTCCATCTGTTAGCTGATGGAACATATTTGATATCTTGTAATAGCTGATGGCAATAAAACATTATTTGTATATGGGACTACAATTGAAAAGTTAGCTTTTGGCTAATTCGGGTAGAATGCATCGCACAATTCTACAGATGTTTTTAACTGAACATTGCCTCAATAATAAATAAATAACATGCAGTGTGATTTTTATAAATAGGTCCACAGGTACACATCTTGGTGATGTCATACTGTAATAACACACATCTTGGTGATGTCATACTGTAATAACAGAGAGGAAGAGTAGAGCTACTAATAGTGATTTCACCCCCTTACTGTTCGTCGACCCCCCCCACCCCCCCCCCCCCCCCCCTCTCCTCCTCTCTTTGCCTGAAAATTGACCTCTGTGTTTCCATGGCAACACCGCTGTCAGTCAGAGCTCAGCTGGACTGACTGACTGAAGCAGGCACTGAAACCAGCTAGACCCGTCCTGCTAACAGCAGACCACATCATTTTTATGACGAGTCCAGATTGCTTTTCACACATCTCAGCTGAAACGATCGGCCGTTACACCCCAGAGTGCTTGTTTAAATTGACTGAACACTTACCTCTGATTCCAAAATTCACAAAAACAAAAAGCAAGCAAGAAACAGGACACGTTTTTTGGAGAGAGCACCACATCATGTATAATTTAAAACATTTAACAGTCCCATAACCACTGACAACAATACATGTCACGGACAATCTGCATGGATGGACGAGACAGAAGTCTTTTTATTCATATTGCTGTGAACTTCCTCAATATTTTAAACCATTTTAAAGGATCGCGTGCAGAAGCAGGCCAGCATCCGCTGCATACACTAGAAGAACACTGACCCTCGAGAACTTAAAATGGTAGAAATTATGCGCTACATTTTTAAAACAAGTGTTTTAGTCTTGTAATGAGACATAAAATCATATTTTTTTTATATTAGTTTGTTTTAAGTTACTTTTTGCTTGACAAGTGAAAATATCCTATATCGCACTGGCAAATCTTGAAATGAGTAAAATGATCTCACCCCACTCGCAAATAGTTTGTCTTATTTAGCAAAAAAGTAACAGAAATAAGATTCTAAAGTATAAATATTAAAATGCTTGTTAAGATTTGTTTTTTGCAGTGTGAACAATAAACAATTCCTTTAATAAGAACAGATGTTTATCAAACACAGATATTCCGGATTGCACAGAGATTCCCGATTGCACAGAGATTCCCGATTGCACAGTGATTCCCGATTGCACAGAGATTCCCGCTTGCACAGTGATTCCCCATTGCACGGAGATTCCCGATTGCACAGTGATTCCCCATTGCACGGAGATTCCCGATTGCACAGTGATTCCCGATTGCACAGAGATTCTTGATTGCACAGTGATTCCCGATTGCACAGTGATTCCCGCTTGCACAGTGATTCCCGATTGCACGGAGATTCCCGATTGCTCGGTGATTCCCGATTGCACAGAGATTCCCGATTGCGCAGTGATTCCCGATTGCACAGAGATTCCTGATTGCACAGTGATTCCTGATTGCACGGATCGGCTGTTCCAGCGTAATTCCAGAGTGCTTTGTCTGTCTCTGTTCCTTTTTTCTGTTTGCCACTGAAGGTGAGGTCGTGTCTCTTCGAGGCGTGGGGCACTCAGCATGTTTTCGATGATCCACGCCCATCAGAAAGGCCAAACAAGGACTCTCCTATGAAAGAAACTAATTTAATCATAATGGAAACCTGTTTTAGCCTACCACATCTTGAACCACCTCTAGAGTAAATTACATTATAATAAATCGTGCCACACTGATCACCTAGTTTGATTCAGCTTGTCAAAAAAATAAATAATTAACTAAATCAGTTAAATTACAAAAATATGGGCGTTTCGTCCATAAAGGCAAATCAATTGTGATACATAAATAAGTAGGTCACTGGGTCACTGGATCTACTCCCATAAAAGGAAGTGTCACATCTCTAGCATCAGTGTACCAGAGAGGCCCTGTCTCCAGATAGTACGAACATCTCTAATGACAAACGCTTCAGCTCTGGGCAATAGCATTGTTTTTTAACATTAAAAAAACAACACCAGCTGTCCTTATGGAAAGAACAAACAAAATACATGTTTTTTAAATTAATTCTTTAACAAACTAATTTAATATGAACCGCACGGCATGTGTACCTTCAGTTAAATGCGAGCACGTTTTGGTGGGGACCGATTTTGATTTGATCTGTGGATAAAAGAATACATACATCAGTGGATGCAAGTTATTGCCCAGAGGCTAGCACATAAAAGCATATTTGGCAACACTTTTGATTTCCAATGTGGTCCTTGGTCTCCAGACAAAACATCCTATGACATACAACACAATAAAACAATCAAATTCATAAATTTAGAAACTTTCCAATAAAGACATACTGGAAAGTTTGGTGCATTTGTGTGAGTGTTTAAGAAGATAACCAATGTTTTTCCTCCTCCCCCTCATAACCTTACAGCACAATGAGCCTGACCAGGCTGCTCATAACCTTACAGTACTATGAGTCTGACCAGGCTGCTCATAACCTTACAGCACTATGAGCCTGACCAGGCTGCTCATAACCTTACAGCACTATGAGCCTGACCAGGCTGCTCATAACCTTACAGCACTATGAGCCTGACCAGGCTGCTCATAACCTTACAGCACTATGAGTCTGACCAGGCTGCTCATAACCTTACAGCACTATGAGCCTGACCAGGCTGCTCATCACCTTACAACACTATGAGCCTGACCAGGCTGCTCATAACCTTACAGCACTATGAGCCTGACCAGGCTGCGCATAACCTTACAGCACTATGAGCCTGACCAGGCTGCTCATAACCTTACAACACTATGAGCCTGACCAGGTTGCCACTCTAATGTAAGAGAAGTCAATGAAAGATATCACAGTTTTATCTTTGTAGAGCTGTTTGATATTAGATAGACATTCATTTACCACCATCTAGTGGTGACATAAAAAATAAGCAAAAATAAATAAATGGTGATTATGAACTGCAGCTAAATAAGAAGAAAAGACAATTACATTAGCAACATAAATGGGCAACACAAGACTCCAGGACTCTGATGTGTGTGTGTGTGCATGTATTTTAAGTGCAGGGCAAAGCAGGTGAGCATCTTCAGATCAGCTGATGCAAATTTCAACCTGGAGTGAGAGCAGACAGCTCCATAAAAACACAAAAATATTTTTTAAGCTACATTTTTTAAGCCAGTGTTGGGCCAACACTGGCTTTCACGGGGCTCTCCTTCCAGGTTGAAATACATGACCGCTGATGATGTCATTTCCTCAGAGTTCCACGGTGAAATCAGTTTAGATACACTTTTATTCCAGTCGAGTTTGGCGATGGTGTGTAGGGAGAAAGAGGTGGCTGAGCCTCGCGTTTAGAAGGAAAGCAGTAGGTCTGGGCTGAGGGCTGATACCCGTGTGCCCTGTGCAGTGGGTCTGGGCTGAGGGCTGATACCCGTGTGTCCTGTGCAGTGGGTCTGGGCTGAGGGCTGATACCCGTGTGTCCTGTGCAGAGGGTCTGGGCTGATACCCGTGTGTCCTGTGCAGTGGGTCGGGTCTGAGGACTGATACCCGTGTGTCCTGTGCAGTGGGTCTGGGCTGAGGGTTGATACCCGTGTGCCCTGTGCAGTGGGTCTGGGCTGAGGACTGATACCCGTGTGCCCTGTGCAGTGGGTCTGGGCTGAGGACTGATACCCGTGTGCCCTGTGCAGTGGGTCTGGGCTGAGGACTGATACCCGTGTGTCCTGTACAGTGGGTCTGGTCTGAGGGTTGATACCCGTGTGTCCTGTGCAGTGGGTCTGGTCTGAGGGTTGATACCCGTGTGTCCTGTGCAGTGGTTGCTCCATGAAGGCGGTTGGGGGGGGGGGACAATTGGGCATCCCAAATTAGGGTGAGAATTGGACATGCACATGTGTGAGTGTGTTTGCATGTATGTATGTATATGCCATTCATAAAAAGGTCTCCAAAAAGATGTTGAGCATAATATGACTCTGATGTATGATGTATGTCTTGGTTATTTCATATTTCTTTTTAAAGTAAAGCACAACGAGCTGCAGTTCATTGTATGAAAATGTGTTATACAAACAAGCATTATTATTATTATTATTATTATTATTATTATTAAGAGTAATTTATGTGTAGTAAATGGTCTGGCACATTTGCCTTGGCCTCGTTGCAGTTCAGTGCGATTCAGACTTTGACAGCACAGTCTTCTCAAAGCGGAGAGGCCAAGCAGCCCAAACAGAAAGCCTCGCTGATGCCCTGAGACTTGTCCTGCGCCTCTCTCTCTCTCTCTGGAGATCAAAACAAAGCAGCGGAGGAGTTGATTTAGTCCGCCGCTCTAGCTCTGCGTTGAGAAGCTTCCGGGGGCACAAGTCATTACTCCTCACATTACCGCCCGTGTCTGGCTGCGTGTCCGTCTGCGTGTCCGTCTGCGTGTCCGTCTGCGTGTTGTTCCCCATCCGGAACAATATCATTCTGTCAACCTTCACCTTCTAAACCACTAAATCAGTGGGAAAGAGGTTATTTTTTTCCTCCCAGAAAAAAATAAAGCGTTTGATTCTCCGAGGAGGTAAAAAGGTAGAACTAGGCAATGTCAGACAGTACCAAAAGGACTCATAAATAAATGATTTCATAAATAAATCTGCTAATTGCAAGGGACCCTGCTTATGCTAATTTTCATTCCAGCCACAGGTGCAAACACTGAATTCTAACAGGCTGTAAATCTTTCACAATTAGACGCGTTTAATACCTTAATATCTGCTGAAGGATTTATTCTCTTACATCACATTATGTTGGTGATAGCTGCACGGTCATTAAGAATAACGGCCTGTTTTCATGTGCTGGGATTTTTCATCAGTTACATCAATGCTTTAATTTTCTCTAATGCGGCAAATGATTCCTTTGGCATTAAATTTTTTTATTGTTTAAAGGATAAAGGACTGAGAGGTAAGACAAGATAATGGACCAACAGGTAAAATAACTGGAGATCCGAACAGTTCAAGGTGTGTACACCTGGCCACTGAAACAAATAATGGTGTGGTTCTCCTCACCTCTCCCAACACCAATGTCACCACCCAACCTTGTGACGCATGGCGGGCATGTTGTGCCAGGAAGCTCATTCAGCAGCTGCAGAGGTGGAGAGCGAGGGAAAAATTTATCCAGTTAAAAGTAGAGGATAATTATATGGCCGGATTCCAAAACAATGGTAATCTAACCGGGATGGAAACTCTTCACAGTAAGTGCTCTTAGATTTCAAATGACAACGGCGAGCTGCAACCTTGGTTTAGCGTCATGTCCATGAGATGCCACTAACAGTTTTGTAAACAGAAATGAACATCTTTTTGTGACTAATTTTTATTTTGAACTATTTATAAGACATGTACTCCATTACTTCATTCGTGTACGAGCAATCCACAAAAAGAATACCAAAAAACAAAAAAGAAATCTACAAAATAGTGACAGCACAAGAGTTCTGCTATCTTTAAAATAATGATAATGCTAATTCAGCAGCTGTCTCCCAGGCCCTAAGAGTTTCATTCGATGATCTGTTGAGTGTGGCTGTCGTTCTTTCCATAAGAATTATATCCAAAAGGTTCTTAAGGGCTCAACCCAACTTTTAAGTAGAAATTAACATTTCATTACATATCAGCTGCTTGCACTTTATTGCTATACTACTACTAACTAGTACTAACCGCACCATAGATCTGTAATAGACCATATTCTGTTCACCATAGATCTATAATATGTGCGATGATGACAAGCAATCCTTGGAGGACCAAAACACATCAATCTCAGAGTCCATAAAACCAGAATCTGGGAAAAAAAAAAAAAAGACGCTTTTATCATGTCTTCTAAAGTACATAAAAAATCATGGAAACCATATTCTGTTTAAGAAACTCTGATTCAAAAAGCCAAATAATAATAAAATGAGCATAATCATGGCAATAATCAATAACCCCGATGAGTGATGGTGAGTAAAAGGCGGATAGTGACGGCGGTATGAACGCGATGGATGACTCGCTAACGCCTGCGGAATGTTCTAGAGAATTTTGAGTGATGAGGCCAGTCTGTCCCACAGCCTCATTATGGAGATTTACAGTGACTGTGTGAGAGAGAACCCTTAGCCAGGAAACGCAGTCACAGCCACAAATCACACAGGGATGGGAGGGATCTGTGATCGTCCTGTCATGCCTTTCGGTTCATATATCCCCACTAGGTTTCATCCATCCACCCTCTGTCTCCATTAAGCGCCCTTACGGAAATCTAATATCCTGCCATATATCGTAGATGTGGGCGGCACGGTGGTGCAGTGGTTAGCACTGTCGCCTCACGGCAGCAAGGTGCTGGGTATGAATCCCGACTGGAGTTTGCATGTTCCCCCCGTGTCCATGTGGGTTTCCCCCCACAGTCCAAATACATGCAGATTAGGGTCATTTGAGAGTGTACATTATCCTCGGGGTATGAATGTGTGCGTGAATGGGCCCGGCGATGGAGTAGTGAATGGTTGTATGGATTAGTGTCCAGGGTATCTTCCCTTTCACATGGAAAGTCTTCAGCCCCCTGACCAAGTACAAGCGGCTTAGAACATGAATGAATGGATGGATATTGTAAATGTTTTTTTCTTATTTCTGAATGTGGCATTGATTTTTATATTTGCACGTATGTTGGGTCATGTTGAAGATGCTGAACAGTGCTAAACTGTGGCCCTCCAGGATAAGTGCCTTCTACCACTGATCTGATAAACAGACTAAAACAACAACTCCTTTCCTTCTTTTCTCATTCAGATCCTTAAGAATTTAATTAGGGGTAAAGAGAAAAAGATTTAACAATCACAAACAAATTAAAATCAAGATACACTCTAAATACAGAGAGGAAAAAAGGAAAAAAAAACCTGGCGACCTGCCCAAGGTCCTAGGGCCCCGTGAAAAGGTGTTTCCAAATGTGACCAGCAGGTGGCAGCATTGTACTTCTATAATGACGTCTCCCCTCTCACTCTCCCGGTGGACCACTTTTAGAGCTGTTAATCCCGGATTCGCCCATAGGTGGAGCTCTTTCTCTTTCAGAGCTGTTCCTTGCCACACGGCGCTACTGACCCAACAGGTGTGTGTGTGTGGCGTGGAAAAAGAGTTGAACTTTGCATTAAAATTCCGGTCTCTTCCCACAGCGTTCACGATGGAAGGTGATCCTGAGCCTCACCCCAAGTCTGGAATGTCGACAGTGATCCAGGACACGTATCCAGGGGCGTGACTCTCTGCGCTAATCACTGCCCCACCCCTTCTGATGAATTCACTGATTGTTATGGTATTGGTAGTGCCACCTATTACATTACATTACATTACATTATAGTCATTTGGCAGACGCTCTTATCCAGAGCGACGTACATTAGTGCATTTTCCAACATGAAACAAGTGCGTTAAAACAACCCTAAAAGGTAAATACGAATTCAAACACCAAGCGCAGTCAGTATGAATTTTTTTTTATTTTTTTATTTTTTTTTTGGGGGGGGGGGGGGGGGGGGACCACACGATATCAATCATTGGCATGCACAACAGTAAGCCAATAAGTAACCTTACAAGTATTAAACTAGAAGCTTGAACCACTTAAACAAGGATTCATAAAACACAATCAAGGGAGGTCACGAGGAGGTAGGGAGGGGTGGAGAGAGGTGCAGCTTGAAGAGGTGAGTCTTCAATCTGCGCTTGAAGGCGGTCAGACTTTCTGTTGTTCTGACCTCCACGGGGAGCTCATTCCACCACCGTGGGGCCAGGACAGACGGACGTCGAGACCGGGTGCTAGTATGAAGTGGGGGGGGGGGGTACCAGTCGTCCTGAGGAGGCGGAACGCAGGGACCTATGTCTTTGCATATATTTATAATGATAATGATAATGCCTGGCATTTATATAGCGCCTTTCTCACACTCAAAGCGCTTTACAACGATGAGGAGGAAACTTGCCTCAACCACCATCAATGTGTAGCGCCCACCTGGGTGATGCAACGGCAGCCATTTTGCACCAAAACGCTCCCCACACATCAGCTCAGGTAGAGAGCCAATTAAACCTGGGGGTGATTAGGTGGCAGATTGAATGAGCCTGGGTTGGGAGTTTAGCCAGGACACCGGGGAAACCCCTACTCTTTACGATAAGTGTCAGGGGATCTTTAATGACCACAGTGAGTAAGGACCTCGGTTTAACGTCTCATCCGAAAGACGTAATTTATGATGAGTTTATGATTGTGGCATGGTTCTGGGTTGGCGTAGTTAGCTGACGTTAGTATTATAACAGCGTGGCACTCTAGTTGATGATCTCAGTGTCGTTAGTCCGCTCGATATCACTGTGACTCACGTGACTTGTAGATGCAGTTACGTTCTGCCACATTGTAACTCGCTCTCCTAAATTGGTACGTCTCCTAAATTAGTGCAGTGTGATGTGATCATGGCAAGCGACTCCAGTAATCAGCCAAAAAAAAAAAAAAACGGCCTTGCTTTCAGCCTCTTCAGTCGAAGGATAACAGACTGTGGTGATAGTAGATGGACAGATTGTAACAGATTGTAGATGGAGCAGGGCATTGTGGGTAGGGGGTTGTCATCTGGCTGCTCGGAGATGGGGAGTTTTATCCCGTTTTCTCCAAATTCTCCAGTCCCCAAGCACACCTCTCAAGTTCCAGCGGTCCTACCTGTACCCATGAAGTACAGACACTGAAGTGTGCACTCGCCCAATTTTACACAAAGTACGACAGGAGAGCCCTTCAACCAATCCAAGAGTGTTTTTCCAAGACCCGCTCAAGCCCACTTTTGGTCAAAATCAAACTCAGAACTTTTTGGGTTGCAGATAGTTGCAGTTTTACTTTTAAACACTATTATCCTTAGGGATATAAGTACTAAGTCATGATGTTTTCATGCAAAAAAAACTCAATATAACCAATTTAAGAAACAAAAAATGTTGATTTTTCTCAAAATTGGTCACAGTGGATTGAGTGAGTTTTGGTAAAACACTTCAATTGGAGGAGAGATGTAGCTGTCATTAATAACCACTCACACATATTCTCTCCGTGTTCATGTGGGTTTCCTCCCACACTAAAGACATGTATGTCAGGTTAGGTAAACTCCTGCCATTGCCCTTAACCAATGCACTGGCCCCTGAACTGGAGTTGGTCCCCGGGCGCTGCACTGTGGCTGCCCACTGCTCCGAAGCAGTTAGGATGGGTCAAATGCAGAGGAGAAATTACCCCACGGGGTCAATATAATATAACTTAACTCAACCTATATGTGTCAGGAGGAGGAGCCAACAGTCATTGGAGGAGAGACAAAGCTGTCATAATCCTGTCATGAGAGGCTTACAGTGAGCACCATAATTCATTGGACAGTGACACATTTTTTGTTATTTTGGTTCTGTACTCTAGCACTGGGGAGTGGGACTAGATTTAGCTGTAAATTATGCTGGAACAGTATGGAATACATGGTTGGCGAAATGGCTGTAAGTCATCAAGGGTCTGAGGTATCAAACGAGCCTCAAACCATCACTCTGCTGCCAGATATGCAGTAGATATGGATGGATACACTTTAAGGGTCGTTTCTCCTGACAAATTTTCCGATTGAACTCTATGGAAAAATAAGTCAGGAAAAGAAACCCTTCAAGTTATCCATCCATATCTACTGCATATCTGGCAGCAGAGTGATGGTTTAAGGCTGGTTTGATACGTCAGACCCTTGATGACTTACAGCCATTTAGCCAACCATGTATTCCATACTGTTCCAGCATAATTTACAGCTAAATCTAGTCCCACCCCCCAATTCCCATAGAGATCCATTCAAGTGCAGAAATATTTTAAATTATTTTTACTTTATTCTACATTATGTTAAACTGGGGGGGGGGGGGGGGGGGGGGGGGGGGCGCGCTATGTACAATCATTTCTAAACAGTTCATCTGATATGGGTGGAAATACCCTCAAATTAAAGCTGACAGTCTGCACTTCAACCCCATTGTCATTATATCCTTTCAAACTCAAAGTGCTAGAGTACAAAACCAAAATAACAAAAAATGTGTCACTGTCCATTGAATTATGGTGCTCACTGCATATAGCGCCTTTCATATCACAACCTCAAAGCAAACAGTAAAATGTCCAGTGTTATTTAAACTCTAACAGAGTACATATGAGTGCAACAGGGACCAAATGTACTTTGCAGGAGTTGATTTAACACTGAACATTTTACTCTGAACTCCATGGTGAAGGGAGGAGCCTAACCTCAACTGCCACCGATGTGTAGCCCCCCATTAGGGAAATACACGGCAGCCATTTTGAGCCAGAACACGACACACACTGAAGGCAATTGGGCTGGTCCTGTTGGTTAGCTGCCTACAAAGATATAAAACACAACCCCTTATTTTTTCTTTCTTTTTGTCTTACTGATGTGGGAACATTTCTGTTGCCGTCATTCAACACACACTCCCTTAAATCAGCTAATTAAGTTATAATGTAATATATTATGCATACATCTACTAATAATTTCATTTCAGGCCCATAACAACAACAAGCTCCCGTCAGCCACTCCAGAATTGCACGCGTCATAGCCTCGCGCAACAAACCGCCGCGGAAAATCTTTGTTGCCATATGATTATGGGTCAGTGTGTCCACCGTGTAATCATTTATAGGGAAGACGATTGAAAAATGACCTTTTTTAGTGTAATGCAGCCCACAACATATGCGATTTAAACCTCCGTATGTATGAATTATTTGGGTGTAACCTAATTTAGCTATTAGGGGGAGGGAGATGACATGTTTCCAAATTTGAGCGCGCAGCCTTGCGCGACGATCGGGGAAATGCAATCCACATCCATTCCTCAGGCTTCGATAGCTGCACCATTTTAATTTTATTAGCTGAATGACTGGTCTCTGGCGAACCTTCTGATTCAATTTAAAACCCGTTATCTGCTCGCGATCCATTGAACAGGCTGCCCCGACCCTCCGCCAGGCGCAGCTCGTGATCAATTCACAGCACATTCAAAGATCACGCTGCAAGACTGATCTCGTCCGCGCGGAATGCTAATTATGGCTAAATCCGCATTGGGTGTGCAGGAAACGCCGATGCAATTAAGGTTCTGTTCATATGAATCATGGGGCACTTTGCAATCAATGAGCTATTTCCACCATACCAGCTAGCTGGACTAATATTTAGCTTCTTTTTTCCATGCCCATATTAACATTTTTATTATATACATACTCTTCTCACTCAGTGTGATTATTAATTTTAGAGTAGGACTTTACTTAATCAGCAACACTGTTTGGTTGAATATAAAAAACTTACGCTTCATTAGGTAGCATAATGGAAGCATGATGGTGTCTACAGAAAGTACATGATTATTTTAGACAGGCAGACATTAAACCATAATTACATATGCAGTAATGACATGAAAGGATACTAAGTATAAATTTTGTGCATTGGCTCATTAGAGCAACCCATGCAAAAAGGTTATTTTGTTAAAAATGCTCTGCATTCTAAAGTGATTTAATTCTGTTCTATTAAATTAAAAATTTCTTAACGAGCGGGAGGCGTTGCCTGGAGACAGGGCTACAGAACATGTACAATTAAACCAAATTTGATCATCTGGATTACTGAGTTAGCTGGATAACTGCACTGAGTAAAACCCGGAACCCTCCCAAATCAGGAACATGGACTGAAGTAAAAAAGAGCTCTTTCTGGGTTTTACTCAGTGCAGTTATTCAACTGCCTCAGTGATCCTGCTTTCTGGAACAGGCCGTTGGACTTGACAGAGTATGGTACAGATAAAAAAACCAAAACAAGCAGCCCTGACTGGACCTTTAAATAGGTGTGCAGGTGCAGCCCTGGCTGGACCTTTAAATAGGTGTGCAGGTGCAGCCCTGGCTGGACCTTTAAATAGGTGTGCAGGTGCAGCCCTGGCTGGACCTTTAAATAGGTGTGCAGGTGCAGCTGTAACCTGGTGTCTGTTGAGGAGGGACACACCTGTGCGTCGTACCTGGCCTACTTCTTTACATCTTCCTTCTCTCATTATTTCATGTTATCCTCTCCTTCCTCTGCTCTGGAAGTTTTTCATTTTTCCAAGGAACACCCAGTGAAAGAGACACTTTTATTCTGAAGTGAGCCCACAAAAAGTATTAGAAACAAAACACACTTCTCATCAGAATAAATGAAACACATGTAGTTTAATATACAAACACAAATTCCAAAAAAGTTGGGACAAATTACAAATAAACCATAATTGTTTTTTTATTTTTTATTATGGTTCATGATTATTACTATTATTGCCATTGTTTTCTGCTTTGTGTGCTTTGGCAACATGTATGAAAGATATGTCAATATGCCAATAAAGCAAGATGAATTGAATTGAGAGAGAGATAGAGAGAGAGGGAGAGGGAGAGAGAGAGAGACATAGAGAGGGAGAGAGACACAGGGAAAGAGAGAGAGAGAGAGAGAGAGAGGAGAGGGAGGGAGGGAGGGGGAGAGAGACAGAGAGAGGGAGTGTCATAAACTGAGGACACTGGGTAACCACTAAAGTTATATTAATTTTATTTATTAATTTTAGCTTTATTCATTATTTATTTATTTATTTATATTTTTCAGCATTACTATTATGAATGTTATTGTTATTAATAATGGTATGATTATATTTTTATTGCTGTTATACTGTAGTGGTGGTTGTTACGGTTACCACAGTTAAGTATATCATGTTCTAGTGCGCAATGTACTTATGTATGTACACTTTGGCAGTATTTACAACTGGATTTCATGCCAATAAAGCATTTTGAATTAGAATTTGAGAGACAGAGATGGAGAGAGAGAGAGAGAGAGAGAGCCCACTGCACTGACCGCAAGCACAGGGATATACAGCGTTCCTAACCGCAAGCACAGGGATATACAGCGTTCCTAACCGCAAGCACAGGGATATGCAGCGTTCCTAACCGCAAGCACAGGGATATACAGCGTTCCTAACTGCAAGCACAGGGATATACAGCGTTCCTAACCAGAGGAGACTACCAGTTCAGTGCTGGGCTGACTGGGTTTCCTCCCACAGACCAACGGCATGTAGACTAGGTTAATTGGCGGGTCTAAATTGCCCTTGGGGTATGAATGTGTGAGTGAATGATGTGTGGGTCCTGTGATGGATTTAGTGACCTGTCCAGGATGTATTCCTGCCTCTCGCCCAATGCAGGATGGGATAGGCGTTAGCCCCCCCACGACCCTGACCAAGAGATTTAGAAAATGGATGGATGGATGGATAATCCCACCTAAAAAATCGAATTTATGATAGTGTTTTAGTCTCGCTCATATACTGAATAATCCATCACCCATCCATTTTTTGAACCACATACTCCTTCCTGGGCAGGGTCTTCCAGGGGGCTGAAGCCTATCCCATCATACACTGGATAAAAAGGCAGGACAGGTCATATACTGAATAAAAAAGGTATGTCACTTGCCATGTTATGTATCAGTGGAGTACTATCTCAGAAAAAAATGGGTTCTGAAAGGGTTCCTGGGCTTGTCTAGACAAGGGAACCCTATTTAGTTCTTCACAAAACCTTCCATGGTAGGTGTGAAAGTGTGAAAGCTCTCTATGGTAATTGACTAGATTAAACTGTAAATTACATTGGAATGGTATGGAACCCATGGTTGGCTAAATGGCTGTAAGTCATCAAGGGTCCGAGGTATCAAACGAGGCTCAAACTACTGCATATCTGGCAGCAGAGTGATGGTTTGAGGCTCGTTTAATACCGCAGACCCTTGATGACTTACAGCCATTTTACCAACCATCTATTCCATACCTCGTAAGTGTTTTTTTGGATTTGCAATTTTTCACTGTGGTCAGATAATCTGCCACAGTGTATTCTCGTTTTAGGGCCAAATAGCATGTCTCTCTCTCTTTCTTTCACTCACTCCATCCCTCTCTGTCTCTCCCTCCCTCTCTGTGTGCTTCTCTCTCACTCCCTCTCTATGTCTCTCTCTCTCTCTCTCACTCCCTCTCTATGTCTCTCTCTCTCTCTCACTCCCTCTCTATGTCTCTCTCCCTCTCTCTCTCATGCACTGTAAAAGATCTGATGGATAATTCCCATAGTTAAAGTGAGCTCCTGTGTTCTCCCCCTCTAGGGTGGCTGACTCATGTTAGAGAGTGCGCGCTCGCTCGCTCGCTGTTAGGAACACGATGACAGAGGGGACTCAATTACCCCCTACATGTTACCCCTACAAATGAGTCTTACTGGGACCGCAAGGGAGGAGTGTCAAAAACCGCGACAAGAGAAAGAGAGAGAGAGAGAGAGAGAGAGAGAGAGAGAGAGAGAGAGAGAGAGAGAGACAGAGCGCTGGGAGAGAGAGAGAGAGAGAGAGAGAGAGAGAGAGAGAGAGAGAGACACAGAGTGCTGAGAGCGAGAGGACCAGAACGTTTCCACGGCGACTGTCATCTGCTGAAATGAATAAGTGCACATTTCTGGCCAGAATTATTTATCACTCTCTCTGTCTCTCTGTGTGTCTCTGTTGTTTTGGCGCTGTACTCCAGTAACATTTCATTTGAAATGAAACGATGAACACGAGGTTAAAGTGCAGACTGTCAGCTTTAATTTGAGGGTACATCCATATCAGGTGATCCGTGTAGGACTTACAGCACATTTAAAAAAAAAAAATCAGCCCTGACGTGTAAATTCGGGCCATAAAATCCACAGAAAAGGCAGTCCGTATCCATATCATCAGTCTCGGCGATACAACGGGCAGGTGCTTCGCACAAAGCCTGGACATGGGCGAAATGACTGCGCCGTCCCCCGAGCCGTTTTGTCATCGTGAAATGTTGTGTCGGCGGCAAATCTCTACCGACCAATAGAACACAATGGAGAAGAAAGTGAAATGAAAACAAACAAAAAGAATAAAAGTAAAGGGGTAAAGGGCTGGAAACAGAGAGAGGAAGGTCCCCTGAGCGCTGCATCCTCTGTCTGAAAAGCCTCATTGATAGGCTCATTTATTTTTAGCGGTGCGGAGCCAGCCCTGCCCGAACGTCGGGTGATGTGGGGCTTTCCAGACAAAAAGATGTCCGACTGACAGCGTGCCAGAGGCGCAGAGCAACAGGGAGCTCTGTCCCCGAACAGGAAGTGAAATAAACAAAGGCCCCACAACTCTCGCCTTTGGCGATCCGTGGTGGTGACCCAGCTGTAATCTTGTTAGGGACAAAACGTTTTAGTTTAAATCCGAACGCGAAACGCGATCTCGTGTTGTTAAAAAAAAAAGAAAAAAAAGCTTGTTTCAAAACAAGCTAAAACTGCAGCACGTTTCTCATCCACACGTGTGATTGTTTGTTTTGCAGTTTTTTTCCAATCGTATAGGTTATGTATCACCTGCTATAGTTTCCAGCCTTGATTATGTATAGCTCGTTGGTGTATTTAATTATAATCAGATAGTATGGTCATTTTCCTGTTGTGGGCGAGCAGCTTTCTCATGACAGGTTTCTGTTATCCTTGTATCTGCATGTCGGTAGCAGGAATATGTGTTTTGGGTTCGAGCAGGGGTGTCCAATCTTATCCGAAAAGGGCTGGTGTGGGTGCTTGTCTTTGTTTTATCCCAGCACTACAACACCTGTTTCGACTAATTAACCAATGGTTTTCAATCAAGATAAAAATGGAAACATGGTTCGTAAGGTACAAACTTTCAACAAGAAACAACCTCACGCAACAGCAGAGTAGGCAACATAGTTTCCCGAAGAAATGGAAAGGGAGTAGATATACTAACTTTGTTACAAAGCAGTTCTAACAAAACTTTTTATATTGATTGTGTTCCCAGTCAGTCAGACAGAGACGGACAGAGCAGCTCAACATCACATGGTTAGTAGGAGAGCTGGTGCTCGACTGTGCTCTCCCGAATCGATAGTGCAGGGTACAGCCATACCTGCTGCAGGTGAATTATACAAGCAGCCATTCCAAACTGGGATACAGATGGGAAAAAAACAATAAATAAATAAATATTAATAAGTACTTATTATTCTCCTAGTGTGAGTTGTGCCTGGAGTTTTCAGTTATTTTTAATCCTCATACTCCAATGATGAGATTATTTTTAATCCTGATACTATAATAATGCAATAATTTTTGGGTCCTTTGTGCACCTGCAGTATGATTCAATCTTGGTAGAAAGCTTTGTTTTCTCTGAACTGCACTGTTTTCTCCAGAGGCTTCTGAGTACCATCACAACAGATTTAATAAAGAAAAATCTGAGTGTCACCAGAGTGTGTTTGTTCTTCCATGTTAAACCATTCTCTGTGTTGCCTTAACAACCCCCCGCGCACACACACACACACACGTGCATACAACACACACATGAACACACACGCCATAAATACATACTTATATGCGCTCATTATTTAAAAAAAATCTCTCATATTGGACTTCGCTGAGCATATACAAGAGATATAAATACAAGCTCATCAACCGACAGGTACTGTCCCTCTCTTGCTGAAACTCCTGTTGCTAAGCAGCCATGACACAGTTCTATAACTGGATGAAAGCCCATCAATGAAACTCTGATGATGGTGGACATGGCACGTAGGAAGTATAAATAGCTAGGGTGATTGTGTGTGTGTGTGTGTGTGTGTGTGTGTGTGTGTTGGGGTAGAGGTCTACATCACACTCGAAAGCACAAAAAAAGACAATGCAGCGTTTCCCACAGGAAAGGTGATCGTGAAGGTTCGTGCAATTGTGGACTGGACTGGACTGGGGGGAGGGAAGGAGAGACAGGGGTGTACCTGCTTGTTGATGGGGGCACACACCTGTTCTTGCTGCGTCATTGGTGGCAGAGCATTAGCAAACACTGCCATACGCCCTCTCTCTAGAATGGAGGACAGATGGATGGTGCACTGCAGGATTAGAAAGCCTGCATATATTAACACATATATTAAAACAAAGTAGAATGACAAAGTTGAACATCCTCGCCCATATGCTCGGTGATTTTAACCACAGTGAATTTCTCAGATTTCATTTCTGCAGGCCTTCTTCTGCTTCTTGTTTGCCGTGGTGCTGTGTAAACCCTGTATTTAAGCACATCTTCAGCACGCAGGAGCTCAATCGTATTTAACGTATGTGCTGTGCTTGTGTATGTACTGTTATCTCTGTAGGATAGATGACTCCCTTTTGTCTGTCGTAATAAACACCGGTTTGTCTTATATCTGTTATGGCAGTGTACCGGATTGGACCCAAACGCAGGACTCAGAGACAGAGATTCAGTTATAACTCCACTTGGGAGATATTTATTTAAAGGCAAGCAAGAAGCAAGTAGGCAGGAATCGGGCAAAATAAAAGGGAACGCAGGATACAGGGTTGGGCAAAGTAAAGCGGGGCAGGTGACGGTTCAGGGCTGGCTGGGACAGGCAGGAGACAGGCTGGACGGGCTAAAATCAGAACAAACAGACAGGTTAAACAGGCGGGATCAAAAACAGGAGATGGCCGGGGGTAATCTCAAACGGAGCAGAGAAAACGAACAGGCAACAGGGAATGCGTGAGCGGAAACTAAATAGTGTCTAAAACGATTAAGAAACAAAGAGCGATTAAGTGATTAACTAATAGGAGTGTGGAATGTGAGTGAGCAAGGGAAACGATAGGCTGGGGCAAATCAAAGGGAAAAACCAGGAAGTGACAGGGAGCCACGCCCAGCCTGCAACGAAAACACAGAACGAGAGACGAACAGGGTGAACTGAAAAACACGACACGGAACACAAGGAATGGGAATCCAGATGAAACGAAAGGGAGGTGGACTGTTGCGGGGGTGGGTTGATGTGGGTTGATGTGGGTTGATGTGGGTTGATGTGGCTTGGGTCCATTTACTGTACACCTGGTGATTGTAACATGTGGATTTTGGGACATAGCACAATTACGCTGCACACATTTGGGAATCGGGCACACCTTCGTCCCCCAATAACACAGAAAAAATAAGACCTTACAAACAGACACATGGGCTAATACGTAATAGCGCTTTTTATGCAATTCAGGCAGATCTAATTTGTATTTGCTACATTCATAGCACGAAGAGTGCGGTTTGCTTCAGGGGGGTGATGCCTTCGATAAACTAAGAGTAGAGCAGCACTGCAGGAGCTGCGAATGGCCTCAGTCTGTCTCCTCCGACTGTACTCTCTCAACGTGTTTTGAACAAACACACAGAGGCCCAAACACAGAGCAGAGGCCTCCACAGAAAGCAGGCTGCTCCAAGTCTTCCTTCCTCTTGATCAATGTTGTCTCAAATCGAACCCCTCTGTCCTTCTTGTGAAAGTGGGGTTCTTTGTTCAGGCGAACCGGCCGGCCAAGTTCAGCCTATGATCAATAAGGCGCTGTGTGTGTGTGTGTGTGTGTGTGTGTGTGTGTGGTAAGGCTCTGCTTGCAGGGAACATTTTACACATTCCTCTTTCTCCTGGTGTCAAAGACCATCTTTTGTAACTATACCAGTTTTTACTTGCACAGAGACTCTGAGGCAAACTGAGGTCTACTTGTGCATTTGGTTTAGAGGTGAGACCAAAGGCACTATAAACGGGTTTACAGCTCAATCTAAAAATGCAGATGGGCACCAGGCACCGTTTCAGCACAAAACAGTCTTACTATCAAAAGTATTAAAACCACAACTGTGTTCAGCTGTTGAATAGGTAGTCAAGGTTTAATAGTTTTTAAGTTTAATAGGTGAATTAAAATAAATATTTGGCAAACATTAAATACTAAAAGTTCACGAGCTGGACTGGGAAATGTATATATTCCTGGCCGCTACAGAACATATGCTAATTCTTGAGGAAATAATTCCCCAGTGCCAGTTGTAATTAATTAATGTTAGTTAATCTTTTCAAATCAAGAGAGATTAGCAGGTCGCAACATTTAGCAGTTTGAGTATCCCAGCAATATACTGCTGTGTAATTCGGGCTCTAAGCAAAGCAGAATTTTTAAAAAACTGTGCTGCAAGTTCTTTTAAATCAGGAAATAATCGTGAACAACTACAAAATAAAAACAAACCCTGGTATATGTGAAACTCAGCAAGTGCTGACATGTTTTTCCTGTGAATTTCAATTTCTGCAAGTTTTGAAATGCTAACCAACCATTTTGCAGTTTGTCAAATCTAGATTTCATCATAGCAGCATATAAATTATTTCACACTCAAAACTGAGAGTTTATTTGGCTTTTACTACCCCGTGTGTTTGCCAGATACTTAAAGAGGCATAATTCACTGGGAGAAATGAATGAACCAACTGCCTTGGAACAGTTAAAGCTCAGTGTGAACAAAGCCAGCCAAATGCTACACAAACTGCATAAACAGATGGTTTTCAAATGTTCATTCAAAGAAATGAAGAAAACCTAAAGAAAACCTTCTGAAATTAGTTGAGTTGTTGGTTTGTGACACAGAAGCACAAGCCATGTTTGTTATTTAATGAAATGTCTGCATTTTGTTTGTAACTGAAATCAGAACAGAAAAAAAAGAATGATTTGCTAACCAAATGGCAAGTCTATTCCAAAGAGTGCCATTTAGGTGTTATTTTCAGTCATGTCGGTACAGAACTCAAATAACAGCATTTGAATAACAGCATTTTATTCATCCACAGATCCCTTGTAACAATCTTCCCTCCTGATTAAATTCAGATGGTACTACACAGTGGCAACATGAGAAATATTACCTGCAATTTCATAAAAAAAGTTGATTGATTGAGCCTGTTCACTGCTGTGCTTACGTGTATTACGTATTACATTATATCCAAACAAGTTGAGTGGAAATGTATTTTCCAGGAAGACAGTGAAGATTAAAATAACCACACTTCCATGAAATTTGTTGTGGTACACGTTCACTTTGTGTTGTGTGTGTGTGTGGCATTACGGTTAGTCACTGCAGGTAAATGAACAGAATCCTGGGCCTCTGGGCCAATCAAGAGGCAGTCGGCCTCGTCCAGTCAGAAACCTGTGGGCTCAGAGCAGCACCCCCCAGACCCCAGCACATAAGCACCCCGAAACCTGCTAAGGACCCAATGATAAGCCAGGGACCAATGAAATCCGGCGGAATAGAGAACCGGAAACCTCATGTATGTTAGGAGGGACCATACTTTAAGAGTCTGGGGTGAGATTATTTTAATTCTGACCCAGTTCATTCATATAAAAAATACCATGGGTCTCAATTTAAATGCCATAATCGGTATGGTTCTGCGCAGCTTGCAAAGTTCACTTTTTATTGCCATGCTGAAACCTTTCCCACTCAAAATGGCACTAAAAATGAAGAGGTATTTATTCTCTCTGAGCACTGGCAGGTGAATTTTGCCAGGTATGCAACATTTCTCACCGTATAAAGCAACTCATTATTCTCCCTGCTTATCGCTGTGTTACTTATGCATTTAAATAAAGTGAATTTTGTACACACACAAGTCAACACTGTGATACGCCATCACTTGGCAGACTCTAATGGATGTAATTGGCCACGGTATAAAGGTCACATGCAATTGCCATCTCAGTCACAATACCTGCGGAGTTCATTTCAGTCCCCGTTGCATTTTAAAATGTGCATGTAAGGTTCCGCCGCTCTTGAATATGCTCCAGGGGTTTTGGGGGCACAGCCAATTATTTTATTTTATGCTTTATGCTGATTGGTGGCCTGGAGAATGAAGGTGTGGCCTTTGGATTTGCAGTGAAATGTAATGCATAGGAGTGAAGAACATGTACTGATTCAGTTTGTTCATTATCATGTGTTAGTACTGATTCAATTTGTTCATTATCATGTGGATGGTACTGATTCAGTTTGTTCATTATCATGTGGATGGTACTGATTCAGTTTGTTCATTAGTACTGATTCAGTTTTTTATGATTCAGATTTTTTCCCCCCACATCTACTTCAGGCAGTGTACATTAGAATGACAGTCAATACTAATTAAAGTCAGAACACAATTATCCACTGTTGAAACAGTCACAAGATCTTTTTAAACTGTTTTTTTCTGCACCCAGAAGCTTTTGTAACTCATTACAAAAAATGACTCACTAGCAGGGAGACAAGAGCTCCACACAGTGATTAAAAAGTTATTGAATCAAATGCAATCACATTTAATAAAATGTCAATTCCCGTAGCAGTCTTTCTCAGTTGTCTTATTTGTATTATATTATTATAATAATCATACTCTAGTACCAACCACTATATTGTGTGATCCGTCACCAAAGATCTATTTGAATTTAATATTTAATGTAATTTAATTAGTAATATTCAATTATACTTGCCACTTGATGACACCCTATCAGTATATTTTCTTTGGTGGTGTGTATGAAACTTTTGTTCTTGCTACAGATTAAAAAGTAAGAGAATTATTTAAAAGAAAAACTGTCAACTAATAATAATTTGACAGTTTGGTGCAGCTTGGCTCTGTGCGAGCGTCGGGCTGCTGGTGCCATTTAGGGGGAGAAAAGAGCGGAGCCAGCAGATGCTTCTCTTGGATGCTTCTGGAAGAGGCCAGGTTTACTCCTGCCTCAGCATTCTCCCCACGCTCACCCCAAATCCTCCTGGATCTTTAAAAAAGGAAGAATTCAGCGTGGAAAAAAAGCGTGTCGGCTTTCTTCTGCTCCAGAGGGAAACAGACAACATAGCGAAGAGACACACCATCCGTTATTTCCCCTGCATTTAGCACAAGACAAACCTAATTAAAGAAAGAAGTACAAAATAAATGAATAAAGATCCATGTCTGCTTGCTTGTGAACATTTGGAGGGACTCACATATGAGATTGTGGAATTGAGCGGGATTACGTACTTGTCTGCTCTGAAATCAAAGTCTTCATAACTCATAATGAAGACTGGTTATTATGAGCATAATTTCAAATCCTCTGAGCTATTCATATCAATGCCAATTAGTCGTTAAGTGAATTGTATTTGGGGTCGATGTATTTTTGTTCGGAGGGAGCCGTATGTTTTTGTGCTGAAGACCAGACAAACATACCCTGGATGTTAATTTAATCCTGCCGAACGAAAACAAGATTACCTGGTACATGCCGTTCCCCCACTCTCAACAGGGTCATTGGAGGTCATGATAATGCGACAAAAACAATCGGATGAGTGATAAGACAGGAAGGGTTTCGCGATGGAGAGCAGAAGCTTTTGATTGGTTCCAACAAGTCAGTGACTGACAGCTGATTGCAGCGTCAACCCATATATTATTATTTTTAAAATTTTTTACTTTTTATTTTTTATTTTTTAGAAAACTTCAATTTTTCCTTTCACCAGATCAAACCTTCATCAAATATCCCTCTGGAGACCAATAAGATTCTTGCGGATTGCTGATGATTCTTGCTGATTACTGATGATTTTAAAAGGAATGCATTTTCATCATCTTTCAGAACAAAAATTCTCTCTCATGTTGAGTTCTCAG
>CM056379.1:113465183-113500183 GCA_029718625.1 Synaphobranchus kaupii | reverse complement strand
TCTTTAGAAACAGTTTCTGTATATTTACGGGTAAGAGATTTTTGGAGGCTAAGAATAAATATTTGTACAGTATTATATTTAATTATATCCTGCCACTTGAGAAACTTTGCCTTAATAAACAAATCATTTGTGTGGTCTCTATATGGGACACTATATACAACTCTCATTGCCCTTTTTTGGAGTTTGAACAGTGGCTCTATAGTGTCTTTATAAGTGTGTCCCCACACTTCAACACAGTAGTGTAGGTGAGGTGTTATGAGTGCCGAGTAAATTGTCTTAAGTGAATGTTGATTGAGTAGTTTCTGCATTTTCCACAAAATAGACACGCTTTTGGCCAATTTACATTGAACTAACTTCACATGTGGTTTCCATGTCAGGAGGCTATCTACCGTAACCCCCAGAATCTTGTGTTCGTTCACTCGTTCAATGTTGATACCATTGACCTTTAAGTTTATGTTTTCCTTCAGGCCTCTTTTCCCAAATAATATGAATTTTGTCTTTGAAAGGTTTAGTGATAGTTTATTAATATTAAACCACGTGTGAAGTTTTGACATTTCATTGTTAACTGATGTGACCATTTGATTAAGATCATTTCCAGAGCATAGGATGTTTGTGTCGTCCGCGAATAAAATTAATTTTAAAACGTCAGATACTTTGACTATGTCATTAATATATAGTATAAATAATTTTGGTCCTAAGACTGAACCCTGTGTGACCCCACAGGTGATATCCAGGCATGATGATATGTTGTCCCCTATCTGAACAAATTGAACTCTATTTGATAGGTAACTCTTTATCCATTGTAATGCGATTCCTCTAACTCCATATCTGTACAATTTTTCCATCAATATGCTGTGGTTTATCGTGTCAAAAGCTTTTTTTCAAGTCAATGAAGATGCCTATGGTGAATAGTTTCCGGTCTAGCGCGTCTTTGATAAATTCTATGGATTCTGTTAGGGCCAGTGCTGTTGAATGTTTTTTCCTGAACCCGTATTGGTTGTCACATAACAGTTTGTGTTTATCAATGAACTTATCTAATCTGACATTAAAGAGCTTTTCAATAATTTTTGAGCACTGAGGTAAAATTGAAACAGGACGATAATTTGAAAAATCCTGTTTGTCTCCACTTTTATATAAAGGAAGAACTTTTGCTATCTTCATTTTATCTGGAAACACGCCATTACAGAACGATAAGTTACATATATATGTTAGTGGAGGTATGATCGCCTTTGATATCCTTTTTAACAATGTCATGTCTATCTGATCTACGTCAGTGGATGTCTTAGCTGTGCAGTCTCTCAGTATTGCTTTAATTTCATTTTGTGTGACAGGATTTAAAAATAATGACTCTTGTTTTGTCTCACTGCCCCTATCAAAGTGATCCCACTGCAGGAGTGAGGAAGGAATGGCCTTGGCTAGCTCCGGACCAACACTAGCAAAGTATTTGTTGAAACTGTCTACTATTGACTTTTTTTCTTCTTCCCTCTTGTTGTTTATATTGAAATGATCCGAGAATGTCCTCTTGGCCTTTTGCCCAGAGACGGAATTTATTATTTTCCAGAGGTTTCTGGTGTAATTTCTATTTTCTGTTAGTAACTTATCATAATAATCTTTTTTGTGTTTCCTCAACATATAAGTCACTCTGTTTCTGCAACGTTTGTACTTTGCATATAATTGTACACTCCTTTCCTTTAAAACCTGTTTATATAAGCTGTTTTTTTTTTCTGCAGGCGTTTTCTATGTTCTTGGTAAACCATGGCCTTATTTCTTTGACTTTTTTGCCTTTTCTCGATTTTTTGACTACCGGGCAGTGCTTGTCATATATTGAATTTATTGTGTTTAAGAAGGCCTCATACGCTTTGTTTGTGTCTCTTTCATTCAATACATCATTCCACTTTTGATTCATCATATCTTGTTCAAAATCTTTGAGTCTCTTTTCGTTTCTAATTCTTTTTAAGATTTTTGTCACTGGGTTCTGATCCAAAGTGTGTTTCCAGTCACAGATAGCGAAGACTGGAAGGTGATCTGAGATATCATTTATCATAATACCACTTGTTATTACTGTGTCCAGTATATTTGTATAGATGTTGTCAATTAGTGTGGCACTATGTTTAGTGATTCTGCTTGGCTGGGTGATTAGTGGTCGCATTCCCCACGCATACATTGTGTTACCGAAGTCCTCAATCAACTTGTTGTCGTTGGGATTTAATATGTCTACGTTGAAGTCACCACATATAAAAACATTTGACTGATTCATTTTTGATAATATTTCTATCATACAATTGTTGAATATGTCTATTTTTGAGCTGGGAGCTCTGTAAACATTGCATATAACAGTTTTTTTACCTTTCGGCGTTGAGAATTCAATTGTTACACACTCCATTACATTTTCAACGACAATTGACAAGCTTTCCAGTATCTCAAAATTTATGCTCTCCTCAATAAACAGTGCAACCCCTCCACCAGATTTGTTGATTCTGTTCTTACACACAAAATTATACCCTTCCAGGTGGAAATCCATGCATTTCTCAACGTTAATCCAAGTTTCCGACACTGCAATGATGTTAAATGGTTTGGCAAATGTACATAGATACTCCTGTATCTGTTCAAAGTTTGCGTATAGACTCCTGCTGTTGAAGTGGATTATTGACAGCTTTCCACCCATGCTAATGTTCTTATTGAACTGGTCTTCCAAGTAATATCCACATTTGTTTGTTTCATTATAATAAAAGTGTCTGTCTGGATCCACTTCTTCATTCAGGGCTTTTGATCTTGGGTTCTGGTTAGATATCATACTCCCTTTTTCATAGTCAGCAATTTTATCCATCAATTCATTCATTTTAATCCGTGAAGTTTTACTTTTTGTTTGAACTGAGTTCATGGCGTTTTCACATAGTTTTCACGTACCTTACTATTCATATTTCTCCAGCTCCTCCAGGGCCCTGATCAGCACCGGTCTGGTGTTTTCTGAAGACCCATTTGGTTTGATATAAACTTTACAATTTGCCGTCCAGGTGTTCTGTAATTTTCCCCCTTTCTTCAATTGCCGCGCTTTCCAAGCGATGGTGGCGTTTTACTTTGCTGAGATTTTCATTGATGGACACGTTGGATCCTTTCAGATTTTTACCCTGTTTCAGTAGAGCAACTTTGTATTTCCTACTTATGAATCTCAGCACCACGGCGCGGGTTTCGTTTTCCCTGCCTTCGTTAGTTTTTTTTCTTGGGCAGCAGATAACAAGAATCCACGTTTGTGAGATCCATGTCGATGTTTTTGGAGTCTAGAAAATTCTCCACCTGTATTTCCACAGATTGGATGTCTGCCTCGTCTGTCTCCTCGTGGGACCTCATCGCCCTAGCATAGTTCCTTGGTTTGATTCTGAGCCCTGTGATGATCACATCATTAAGCTTCCCTTGCTGTTCAAGCTCCTCCACTCTGTATGTTAAAGCCTTTATTCGTTGGTCTTTCTTGATATTTTCCTCTTTAAGATCTTGTAACTCCTTCATTATGTCTTTCAGTTGGACCTTGATACCTTCCAGGTTTTCCATAATTATTGACAAGTCCGATGAATTTGAGTGACTAGTTTTAGCTGTCTTTTCTGTCTTTTCTGTCTTGCCCATTTTCTTGTTTTCAGTGATTTTTAAGGATTTGCTATATTGTTTTATTGTTTCGTTGAGCTTATCATTCCGTTCTTTCTCCCCCCCAGTTCCCGATGCTGCTGTTGCCTTGAGCTGTTGCCTTGAGCTGTTTACTTCAGTTATTTCAGAGAATGAGTGGAGTGGCTTGACTCGAGGAATCCGACAGTTGTAGCCCATGTCCCGGATACGTCTGTACGTGGTGGTTTTTGAAGCACTGACTCCAGCCTCAGTCCACTCCCTCTGCATCTCCGCCAAATTTTGGAATCGTCTTTGCTTGACAATCCGCTGAAGCCTACGGTCATCTCTTTTGCTTGTGTACCTTCTCCTGCCACATTTTTCCCTTCCACTAAACTTTCTTTTGATATGCTTGGACACTGCACTCTGTGAACAGCCAGCCTCCTTAGCGATGACCTTTTGTGGCTTACCCATCTTCTGGAGGGTGTCAATGATGGTCTTCTGGCCAATTGTCAAGTCTGCAGTCTTCCCCATACTGAACCAAACTGAGATAAACTTTGCAGGTGTTTTGAGTAAATTAGATGATAGTGTGACACTCAGTCTAACTGAAGTAAATGCTGATTTTCGACACACTATTCTAATTTCTTGAAATACTGTTTTGGGGGTTTTCTGGAGCTGTAAGCCAAAATTATGAAAATGAAACAAATAAAGGCTAGAAATATTTCATTTTGTGTGTAATGAATCTATAATCTATGAAAGTTTCACTTTTTGAATGGAATTATGGAAAAAAAACAACTTTTCCATGATATTCAAATTTTTTGGAAAGGATCTGTATATCATACTGCGTGTGCAATCGCCTACACAAAGAACTTTGCGCCATTACTAATGAGGTACCAGCGAGTGTGTGGGTTCATGTGTGTGGGTTCAGGACGAATGTGTTTTGATGACAAACTAATTCACCTCATACATCTCCTGGTTCTGTCCAGTAATGTTACATATTGTATGGCCATACACTCACTGAGGGGAAAATGTCAGACTGACGCATGGATTTATCCTTAGAATATTTACAGTCTCGCAAACCTTTTTACTCCCTACTCAAAAATTATTGGCTCTACTATCAGTAGCAAACAAAGCAGCTGTCCGCTGTAGCTGCCAATCAGGGGGCGGGACTATCACCATGACAGCCAATAAGCAATCAAAATGTAGCCCATAATCTATTGTCTGAAATTTGGCAATGGATTACAGGTAATTCTGGTGCGGTTGAATTTTCTGCTCTGAAAGAAAACTGCGCCAATTGGTCACTAGTGGAGCCTATCGAGGATAGGCCAGAAAAATAGGCTATTAGGTGGCAACACTTTTTTTATATGTTAATATGTGGGACTACACATAACCTTCTTCTATTACCAGTATGTGATTATTACATCAGCAATAGAATGTTCAGTTAAGAATATTCTAATCACATATTTGTGATCTTTCACCTTAATATCCGGCTTAATTTGGACGCAACAACGGGGATAATTGTGAGGCACAGTACTGGGTCAGACAGAATTTTTATCCTGCTTGAGTTTCTTCACCACCAAACTAACTACTGATGTAGATTTAACCAGGGTTTGCATTGTATCAGTTTTAATGCTCAATGTAAAATTAATTTATCCTCTTGCTGCTCTTTGCGATTCACATCTTACTCGATTTACACAGATTACAGTTTTACACACAAATCCATTTATACAGTTGGGTATTTTACTGAAGAAATTCCGGTTAAGCACTTTGCTCACGGCTACAACTGGGAATCGAACCTGCAGCTTTTGCATTAGAAGATCAGTTCCCTAACCACGCACTCCTTCACAAGGCAGGATGGTGCGGAACACGACCCTTTAGGAAACCAGGTCATTCGGCTCCAACAACCACAGCTAAAAAGGGCGGAGCAGACGAATAAACAGAGCTAAGATTTTGTATCTCTGTGACCTGCTGTTAAACCATTCTTTCCCCCAATTGAAGCTGAAAACTTTTACACGTGTAGCTCTAATATCTTGTACAAAACTAGTCAAGCACATTGTGACTTAATATTCAGTTATTTCACTGGATGAACGATTGAATTAATGAACAGCTATTTGATCCATTAATTAGTTTTGGGTGGCAATGGGGTTGTATTCCAGAGATGACAGAGATGACATAATTAAAGCAAGGCTTACCGACAAAGACCAGAGTAACCTTATTTTTACTTGACACTATATGATTTTTCTGAATTTGTTGGGATTAAATAATAGACACACAATAAATATAATTCTTTACTTTCAAAAGTCCTGTTCCAACTCAGTATACAATTATGTTGTGTGGGGTCATTTGTGGGGTAGCTGTATAAAATGTAAGAAACATATACAACCTTTTTTTAGTTTTCATCTCTTAGTTTTTTTATGGATATTTCTGGTGGCACTTTTACACCACAAACTTTTCACTTGCCTGAGCTCTAAAATTAGTTAATTTATTCACAGATATTTAGGGATAAAAGTCTAGTCAATTGGGAGACACACAAAACATGACACAGAAAGTGTCAAAAGTTTTCTATTACAGTAGTTTTGTGTCAGTTAAAACTTTTGGGGTCAATTTAAAACCCCAAATATAAAAGGCATCATAAAATATGAACATAATATGAGGATTAAGAGGTGAAGTGGGGGGGGGGGGGGGGGGGGGCTTTTAAAAGGTGACACATTTCATTTGACAATTTATTGGTGAGGCTTTGTGGATTAGGCTGGGATGTTGTGCATTAACTGGGGGAGGGTAGCAAAGATAGCCAAATCCAGGCATAAAGTAATATTGCTATCTTACCGATGTTTTCGGGAGAGGGATGACGTGCGGCCCTTTCTCTCTCCCTCTCCTCCCCTCGAGCGTTGCAGGAGGACTGGTTATCCTGTCGAATGGCAGCGCTGTGGTAGAGGGTGCAGTCAGCACGTGGCATTTGGTTTGGCGAGAATGGACCAGACTAACACAGCGTTTCTCTTCTCCTCTTATGCCTCCGTGTGCGCTCGTAAAAATGCAACCTTCCACCATCGAAATAACCCTGAACTTGCACAATACGATCTGCTTAGTACAGCTAATATGTCCCCCAAAATATCTAATTTGTATTCACTAAGTAATATATAAATTTGTCATTTTTCGTCCCTGTTTAACTGTCATAAGTGTCCAGAGGAAGAACAGGTGCAGTGTCAAGACTCTTCCTCCAAAGTCCCTTGTTCTGGGAAACGACAGGATCCGCATTCTGCTTTAAATTCATCCGCACTGCAGACCCCGACACAAACAGCCCTCGCTACACAGCTGCACTCGCCATTTGCATTCTAGACGTGTGATAATTGTGTAGCGAGAGCTACAAAGCAGATGGAATTAGGATACCTGCGTTTCCAGAGAAGAGGGCTTATTAACAGCCACTTACACACTACATGCTAACTAAGCCAAAACATTCATCTCTTATTAACTGGAGCTTCAGGTTCAAAGGGAACATATCTCTGATCATTTTCTCAAATAGGTGCATGGTTATAGATCGTCTTACAATTACATAGTGATATAGATATTTATATAATACATACATGTATACACACACATGCATACACAGATAATATATACACAAATGCACTGAAAACCTCATACACACGCTTCAGATCCAAGGATAACAGTTAGGGAACTGGGCTTGTAACATGTAACATAGAGGTTGCAGGTTTGATTCCTATGTAGGGGACTGCTGTTTGACCCATGAGAAAGGTAGCTACTACATTGCTTCAGTATATTTCCAGCTGTATAAAATGGATATATAAAAAATGCAGTAAGTTGTGTAAGTCACTCTGGATAAAAGCGTCTGCTAAGCGCAAATAATTTAAACTTAATGTTCTGATGTGTGATCACAGGAAAATTCAGATCAAACATTTAGCAGTTATAAAAGCTTTACGAGTGTGAGACACGAGTGTGCAAGGACTCGGGGTTAATCAGGGTTAATTGACGCAAAGCTTCGAATATTATTTGCCGCTAAGAAACAGACTCGTTTTTAAACTTCTGAAGACGTCTCTTCTGCTTTCATGCCCCCGAAACCTCGGAACCCCCCAAGTGAAATACAAAGACATGAGACAGAATTCATTAGCGCAGTCAAAACATGTTATTCGCCGCACGGCAGTGTGGAAAACGGCATACAAACCAAAAAGGTCTTATCCTCACCTCCGCAAACTCGTTCTCTTTAATGACTGTCAAATTAATTTCACCCAGATAAACAGCGGTTTGAGCCGCATGACAAACACTCTTCTGAATTATGGTGAAGAAAAGGTGAACTTTGCTCGCTTGCAGATTTTTTAAAATGATACCGAAAAAAACAGGGAGTTTAAGGGAATGCTTAAAGTCGTGCGTAAAGTTTAAAGCTGAATTACTGAGGCACGTGGCTGGACTTACACAGACATACAGGTGTTATAGTGAAAAATTACAGTTAAAACAACGGAGCCGTCTATTGCTTTGTGGAGACTAGGGGATGTTAACAAGCATCTGGGTGATTAATAATGTCTGTCTAATCAAAGAATATATACTTTAAAAAAAGAAATTGACACGAAAAGTTTAAACTGGCACAAAACTACACTTTCTGTGTCACCTTTTGTGTGCCTCCCAACTGACTAACCTTTTTATCACTGAATGTTAAAGATCTGTGATGAAACATCTCAATTTAAAGCCTGAGGTAAGTGAAAGTTTGTGAAGTGTAAAACCTGTATGGGAATGTGCCACCAGAATCACCCACTAAAAATCAATCGTATATTTTCTCACATTTTAGCTACCCTAATAGCTTCTGTGTGGCCTACTGGTGTAAAAATGTCTCTTTGAGCACAGAGGAGTGAACACCATTCCTACCTTACACGGCAATGACCAGACGGGAGAGAAAAAGGTTTGTTAAAGAGGTGAAATGAGTCATAATTGCACAGAAAAATGGCGAAAATCTACAGTAAAAGTACAATAATTTGCGTCCAATTTACTGCAATTTACTACTGCAAGCAATTTTCAATCACTTACGTTTGTGAACAATTTTTTTATGAAACGTTTTCACGCAATTAACATTGAGGGCAGTGTTCTTCTTCATATTGCCTTTTCAAGTGGGAGGGTGGTCATACATTGTAAACCACGCATTCCAAGCGTGACCCCCGGGCAGTTAAGCTGCTTCTCTAGTGGACTGAGGTGTATTGCAAGTAGGGCCAATTCTCTGGATGAGCTGGTCATGGTTATTTGCCTGGAAAGAAATCTTTTCCACTCAGTACCCTAAATATGCTAAAGATAAAGCCATGTACACTGAACAAGAGACACTGTCTAAAACATAATTACAGTTCTAATGTGTTGTATGATTATATTTCTTAAACATAGTAAATGTGCTTGTGTTAAAGTCCATTTCAGATAGAGTGTTGTATAATATCTTTCATATATCGTTAAATTACAGACGTACATATTCTAATGTAATAAACCTGTAATACAGTGTTGTTAGCATACAGCATTCTTACATCTCCCATGTGTTAACCAGCCTGTATTTGTAATATGAAGACACCAATTTTTATGCATATTTTTTCATATATTAAATGTACAGTTTTCATACTTTCTCATGTATTCCTATTACATGCCTTCTCTGTATATTTTATCTGAGTAAACATTATTCTTGCTAATGGCAAATGCTTCCCTCTCTAGTGTTTGCGGTTGTCTTGAGGTTGTTGCAAGGTTGCTGAGAGGTTGTCGGAAGGTTGCTGAGAGGTTGTTGGAAGGTTGCAGAGAGGTTGTTGGAAGGTCGCTGAGAGGTTGTTGGAAGGTCGCTGAGAGGTTGTTGGAAGGTCGCTGAGAGGTTGTTGGAAGGTTGCAGAGAGGTTGTAGGAAGGTCGCTGAGAGGTTGTTGCCAAGACAATGTTATGAGGTGACGGGTTCATCCATCCTGTGAAGTCTCGGTCGATATTCCCAGCTTGTCAGGATTGCTCCTTGGACTCCGTCTCAACGTGGCTCGTGCGGGGGAGAAGGGGTGACCCCTCCGAACCCCCCCCCCCCCCGTTCCCCTGACACCTGGGCTGCTCATCTGACAGCTCCTGCCCCAGCCTGCATCCCATTGGTCGATCGATACCGGCCAAGCTGCGGAAGGATCCAGAGTCACGCTTCACTGCAGGTCTGGCGGTCAATGGGGGGGGGGGTTTTCCAATTACATCAGAAAACAGGGTTGGGGTTTGGGTGGTGTGTGTGTGTGTGTAGGTGTGTGCATGCGTGTGTGCGTGTGTGCGTGCGTGCGTGCGTGCGTGCGTGCGTGCGTGCGTGCGTGCGTGCGTGCGTGCGTGCGTGCGTGTGTGTGTGTGCTGTGTGTATCGTCCCCCTCGATCATAGTATCTGGGAGTGATGACTCCAGATGTCCTATCAGTGTGATATAATGAAACTGGGGGGCCTCTGCTCTGATGTTATATAAAAAAACAAACCATGGGAATAAATTCAATATGCTGATAGTCGTGGGGTCCCGCTAGGTTTCCTGTGCGGCGTCACAGTCGATTCTTCATATGGGGTCACATTAAAGGGGTAATTCTTCATGTGGGGTCACATTAAAGGGGTGATTCTTCATTTAGGGTCACATTAAAGGGGTGATTCTTCATTTGGGGTTACATTAAGGGGTGATCAGTGGAGATTACATTGAGGTTATCCATCAGAGCCTCCTGTAAAAACGCGTGTCAACAGGAGGAAGCTGGGAGACCAGAGGGACAAGGAGGGACTGTAGACAAACAGTAAATATATAGGCAGGTAAGAATAGCTGTTAAGAGTTCCACGGGCCAGGACTACGTAACCGGTAACCAGCAGCTGGTAGTCATATGAGCAAACGTAGAAGTCCCGGTACGGTCTGTTCTGGAAATTACCATTTTTGAGCCAAGAAAAGCAGTGAGAAATCAATAAAGCAGTTGCCCTCTGGGTAATGTAGTCCGTTTGTATGAAAGGTCAATGGATGGGGTCACTTAAATGAATCATTACGGACTACAAAACAGTGACTGTTGTGGGAATGAGGAAAAGAGAGTCTCACGGGCGTACAAACACTGCGTACGTAGAAGTTTTGAGAAGTAAGTTAGCGGAAGAAATCGGTGTACGGTCCGTACCGGCCCACTTCAAGCACGGTCTGTAACCCAGGAGATGAGCCTTCCTTCGGGAAAGGGACGCCCGTGACTGACCTCTGTAAAAACTGGTTCACTTCTACAACTCTCTCTAAATTACTGGCTTAAAATTCAGAATGTGGATAAAACATAGTATGCATTTTTAAACTTGGAGTGCATGAATTTAAGATGATAAATTGCGAGGACAGGTTGGTGCAGACGGTCCCTAATGTGATTTTGAGGGATGGGGCTAATGCTACCATGCTGGCTGCCACCAACATCGCTTGGATTGGATTGTGACGAAAAAAAGCGTTAATATTTCCAGTGCGGGGGGCCGTGGAAAAGTCATCCAATTTAATCAGGAAATGTAGCCTCTATTTTTAGACACACGGGTCCAAAGAATTAAAGTTTCAGTGTGTAATGGCAATGGCTTGCAAGGTAAAAAAAAAAATCCTTTGAAGGTGATTCAAAAGCAATGCAATTTGAAATCATTAAGTGCAATGCAACTTAAAAGTAAAAGTGCATTAATGCATTCATTCAATAACTATGAATTCAATAACTATAAATAGAGAGCATTGGCTGATTGGCTGATATTTGCTCATTTTATGACTCAACTCAATCACAGTGCAAATATAAAAGTGAAGAGGTTTCAACTGTAATGGAGAGTGTGCAAGTCCCCCCCCCCCCAAAAAAAACTCCTTTATAAAGGTGATTCAAAAGTAATATAATTTGAAATAATTAAGTGCAATGCAACTGAAAAGTAAAAGTGCATTAATGTGTTCATTCAATAAATATAATATACAGAGCACTGGCTGATATTTGCCATTTCTGACGGAACAAAGATGTGTCAGTCACTATCGACAAGGAAACACTCACAGTAGCTTTAATGAGCAGGCGTTTTAGTGTATAATTTCTACATACACACATTAATAATCTCACACGGAGGAGTGTTGAAAAATCACAGGTGATTTATGCAGAGATTATGGGCCATTTAACCGCTCAGCCGTGAGACAGCGGCGCTGTTGCAAAGCAAAATAAGTTTGTTACGGAATGTTGCACTCACATTAAAAAACCCCCACTTTCTTCCCTTTTTATATCGCTTCACAAAAGACTTGGGTAAATTGTGGAATGTAGTTTTCTGGCCGCACAGAGGAAAAGCCAACTGTAATGGCAAGTCCTTGAATAAAAAAATCTCTTACCACTTACCAGTGTCGAAAAGGAAGGATTCCAACGCACATTTCCAAATGAAGCGAGATCCAAAGATACGTTTTTAATATTTATTTCAGTGTTAAACAAAACTTATAATGTGGTTAAAAAACTGGTTGTGCTCCCCACTCCAACATTTCTCCCCTTCCCTCCCATACACCTGGCCAGGTAAACGTCACAGACGAATCAGAATGAAAGGGGTGGGGCAGAAAGGTAGAGAACCCAGGTAAACCGAGGTGAACCAAGGTATGAATGGTGAAGAAAAGAATGCAAAACTAATAATGCTTAACATAACAGACACGGGTCCTACACCAACATTCAGGCCCAATCTTCCGTCACCCGAATTTTAAGCACAATCACCTTTAAACTGTGGAGGAAATGAAGAATACTGAATGTTTGGTAGCCTAACACTTTACAATACGGGTTCTTACATGAGGCACAATGTACAACTGCCATCCCAGACTACGAGTGTGCTTACAGTCAGGTTGCTAAGAGTCCCGTATTAGTCACTATTACCCATATTTCCCTGTACAGAATACACTTAGACCTGTACGCGGCACTTGGCAGCACTTTTGACCTGTATGGCATACACTTAGACCTGTCCTGTCCACAGCACTTTGCAGCACTTTTGAAAATGATTCTGAAATCCTATCGCTGGAGAGTGACGAGCTATGGCTGGCCTTGGTTTTCACCTTAAAATGAGCATTCATTTTCGAAACCAAGTGAGGCGAGTTAACTGTGTAATGATCAACTGATTTAATCGACTGGTTAATTGCTGAATAACAATTAAAACCAGCAGATGCTGCAGATGGTTTTTTTGCTGAACAGACCCCCTGAACAACGTGTTCACCGTCTGCCATAAATAAAATTTATTTAATAAATAAACAACTTTAAATACTACGACATAAATAATGATATCTGTGCCACCTCCATGACACTATTTCACTGTTTTGTCTCATATTTAGGGAAGGGAACGCGGTTGCATTCGGTTTTATGGCTTTGGAGCGGCATGCTAAATATTAATTTAGCCTTTTTTATTCCCAGACATGGGGAAAAGCAGAGGGAGGAGTGAGGCACAGCCGGAGAGAACAGAGTCGGATTAACGACCGCGCCCACACACGGCGCCGGCAATGACTCAGCCAATCGTCTCGCTGCGTGACAGCCCGTCGGGCCCGGGCATCGGCTGTCGGCGCGGTGCTAAATTAAGCCCCGCCGGGATCGCGAGTGCGCGGTGAACATTACAGCGTAGCGCGGCGGCGGGCCTGTGCCAAGGTGCTCCAAACGGAAGGTGCTGGAGGGAATCGCGTTTGAGAGACCCCACGTTTCTGGCTGTTATATGAATCAATATGTTTGTGTTTAGCCCACATCTCTGGAGCTGTTAACCAACATGGAAAACTAGTAATTGCTTGCTACTGTTTGAGTGTTTTTCAACCTACTGTGGAGTTTTTACCTTGCTTGCTTTTTGGGGGTTCAGGCCTGGTTTTTGCTCAATTTTCCTTCTGTTTCTCTGTACATCGTCTTGTATGACAGTTCTCTGTAAAAAAAGTGCTATAAAAATACAACTGAATTGAAATACAGTATGTTGAAAAAAGAATGGAAATGGTGCTGCAACAGACACAGGTTCTGCAGGTTCTGTAACGGCGTGCGGTCCGTTGACTTGGCATCATTTGGGTGGACTCATATGCTTAGGAGGCTATAGGTCAATGTCAGCAGAGGTGGAATGTCCAGGGGTCAGAAAGTAAAAGTCCTGCCATGTGTTTCTTCCACCCATGAACTCAGCTAGCTGATTTCACTAATCAGTTATACCTCCTGGCTGAAGAATTCTGCCAATTAGCAAATCCAGGTGATTGGAACAAAATACTGGAGAGGACTTTTACTTTCTGAACCTGGATTTTCCACCTGTTTACTTAGTGCCCTGTTATTCAAATCACGGTCCTCGAGGGTGAAGAACTACTGGTTTTCCACCCTCCCTTTACCTGGGAGTCAGATGTGAAGACAGTCTGGCCAATCAGTAGCAATAATTGTTCAGTTAATTACCTGGGAGAAAAAAAAACCAGTACCGAATTTGGATTCCCAAATTGAATATCCATGACTGACCAGCTTCACCCCTATGTTATAGCAGTTCTGTCCTGCAGGGGGCAGTGTCTTTCCCCCACCCACAGAGAAGGACTGGTCACCCAGTGGTTTGAAGAAGAAGAAACCGTTGATATACAGGCTGTTCTGCCCATACATGAGTGGTCCCCAACCCTGTTCCTGGAAATCTACCATCCTGTAGGGTTTAATTTCAAGCCTAATGTGGCACACCTGATTCGACTTAGCAGCTCAATGAGACCTTTAGCTGCTGAATGAGGTGTGTTTTGTTAGGGTTGGAGTGAAAACCTACAGGACGGTAGATCTCTAGCTGTTGAATGAGGTGTGCTTTGTTAGGGTTGGAGTGAAAACCTGCAGGATGGTAGATCTCCAGGAGCAGAGTTAAGGGACACATACATGTAGGGTTGGGGCCATACATGGAGGCCCATCACCTTGTTAAGTGACTGGTCTATACATCTTTTTTTTGTCCACCACCTGTACCGTTATCAGCTCTGTATCGGTGGTGGAGAGACAGCTTTCAGCTCAGTAGACCCAAAGAAATCAGACAGATCCAACATATGAAAAATTCACGCCTTATGCAATCCAGTTGTGGCTGAAGGACATAGAGATGGTGAGAGCTAGCTTTAGGATGTAAGAGCTTCAGAATACATCTGTGCTGGGAAACATGCCCCAAAGACATGGACCCTTTAGGCATACCAAAAAACACCTGCACAGGTTTTATTTATTTTACGCTTGAGCAATCCGTCTGTATAGCTGAGCATGTACTGAACCAATAGGACAGGAAACACAGGGAGAGAGAGAGAGAGAGAGAGAGAGAGAGAGAGAGAGAGAGAGAGAGATGAGGAGAGTGAGAGGGAGAGAGAGAGGGAGAGGGGGAGAGAAACAGTGGAGAGAAAGAGAAAGGGGGGAAGAGAGAGAGAGGGAGAGAGAGAGGGGAGGGCGAGAGGGGAGGGCGAGAGGGGTGAAGAGAGGAGGAGAGGGAGAAACAGATAGAAGGGGAAGAGGGAAAAAGAAAGAATGGAGAGAGCGCTAGAGGGTCTGCTGCAGGTAACTGATTCATTGATCAGCTAAAGCAATTGATTTCCTGCGGAGGAGATTCTCAGATCTCATGAGGTATACTCGTTGGTACAAGACCATCAGATCAGCAAACTCAAGCTCCAATCCAGGAGGGCTGCAGTGCCTGCCAGGTTTTCTAGGTATCCTTTCCATCACCAGGCAGTTTAGGAATTTGAAACAGGGTGTGGGCCTCTTGAGCCAATCAGTGACTCAAATTAAGCACTTAAACACTGCGACACAGTGGAAAATCACAATAACTCATCATCACTCATAACAGTCATTATAACCTGGGTGGCAGCGTAGTATAATGGTAAAGGAACTGGACTTGTAACCGAATTCTATTCCCAGGTAGGACACTGCCGTTGTACCCTTTAAGTACCTTGTACTTAACCTGACTTGCTTTAGTATATCCAGCTGTATGAATGGATAAATGTAATAAGATGTAATAAGAAGTTGTGTAAGTCGCTCTGGATAAGAGTGTCTGCTAAATGCCTGTAATGTAATGCAATGTAACATCTAATTTGTGGAACATAACAACAGACTTGAAAGCATTTTCAATCAGAAATGTAGACAGGTGATGCTTGTTTCACCATCATGAAGATAGCAAGCAAACAGAAAACTGCGGAAAAAAAATGAAACAAACAAAAAAGCCTTATCTATTTATGTGGTCATATCTTATCTGCTTATGTGGTCATATCTGTTAAGTTCATCATATCTTTTACACTACGATCATAACTGTGTGGTTATGTCATATCTATACTGTCATCTGTGTGTCATATCTCCACACTTCAAACGGAGCTTCTCTGTATTGAGGTTATCTCTCCTGCAACATATCAGATTCCAAAAAAAGAATGCTTTCCTAAATAAACCGCGTTTGGTTCTCCGGCTTCAGCTTCCGTTCTCCTTCTCGTCTGTCGATAATCCCGGGGCGTGTGCACGGTATCGCATAAGATCAAGCAAAAACAATTAGAGCTCGTGCGATCGGCTGCTGTCCATGCGCTCCGGGAGCCTTGCTGTGTGGAATGTTAACGTTCACCAGTTCACCACATTTCCACACGCTGAGATCACTCGTCTTAATTCCTTAGATCCGGAAGATGCAAAAGGAAGGAGAAAAAAAAAGAAAATAATTTGCTCACCCACACAGTTCTCGGCGAACGACAGTAAGTTGCAGAAAGGTTGCATCACGGCCCTGCGAGGCTAATAATAATGTATGTTAATTTTCTTCTTATTTATCTATTTTTACTTTAAACAGTGGTCTATGTGTGGTAGTTTACAGCCGGTGCAGAGCCGGTGCAGAGCCGGTGCAGAGCCGGCCCAAGGGTTTTCGGCGGGCTTAAACAGGAATGTTGTTGTGGCCCCAAAGTGCTCCATCATAAATCACACCCACCGCTAAGCAGCCATTTTGTGTCCCAGGGACTGTTGTGGCCCCTAAACGACCGCACAGAGTGTTTATGCCAGCGGCCAGCTCTGAGTTCAGGGCCTTCTCTATCATTTTGATGTGATATTAAATGAGAGAACTTATAACTTATAACAAAGTTAACAGTATCAAGCTCACTACTACCCTGGAGATACGTGACTTGTTTGCACAACTGCAATGTACCATGTTAATATACCCTAGCAGCCAAATAGAACTCCACATATACCAAATATGGGTTGCTTCAATTGGTCAGGTCTAGGCTCAGCAACGTTATGCAGCAATAAAATGAAGTCAGCTGAGTACCTGAATGTACTGAATGACCAGGTTATCCCATCAATGGGCATATTCCAGGACGACAATGCCAAGATGAATCGGGCTCAAATTGTGAAAGAGTGGTTCAGGGAGCATGAAGAATCATTTTCACACATGAATTGGCCTGACCTTAACCCCATTGAAAGTCTTTGGGATGTGCTTGGAGAAGACTTTACAGAGTGGTTTGACTCTCCCGTCGTCAATACAAGATCTCGGCCAAAAATGAATGCAACTCGGACGGAAATAAATGTTGTGACATTGAATAAGGTTGTCGAAACAATGCCACGACGAATGTGCGCCATAATCAAAGCTAAAGGCAGTCCAATTAAATATTAGAGTCTGCAACTTTTTTTTGGCCGGGCAGTGTACTTATGATTTTACACCTTCAAGGGGTAATAAACACCAGCTTTAATAATTCCAAAGTGGAAATATAATATGTCATGCACTGTGTTCAACATCTAAATATACCACACTGACTCACAAATTAATGCAATAATTAAAATGATTATAAATTGTGAAATTGTTATGAAAATATGTGACGCTGCTGTCCTTATGGGTGGAGGCTCATGGAGAATAGACTGAATATTCCGTTAAAAGAGGAAAATTATCCCGAATCCAGCCCCGTTCTCTTTAATTAGGATCCATCTTCACTGCCATGTCACATAAACAACCTTTAACCTCTGTAACATGAGCGTATCCCAGCATGCATTGGGGCGAAAGGGAGGAATACCCCCGCACACTGTGCCAATCCACTATTCTTATGGGACCAACAGTCCTGCGATTTACCTCAGCTATTACCAAACAACAGCTTTTCCAGTGTTGAAGCAATATTTATTTAGCTGAATCGTTTAATTAGGTGAACTAATTCATATTTGAAAGAAGGCCTCTCTGATGTAAGAATTTGCCCAACCAATTTACATTATGGCAGCTCATGGACTGCAATGTTTATATCACCACACTTTTTATTTTAGGCCTTCAAAGCAAGCAATGTCTAGCCAAGAGTTTTGAGTTAATCTATATTACATTACATTACAGGCATTTAGCAGACGCTCTTATCCAGAGCGACTTACACAACTTCTTATATCTTATTACAATTATCCATTCATACAGCTGGATATATACTGAAGCAAGTCAGGTTAAGTACCTTGCTCAAGGGTACAACGGCAGTGTCCTACCTGGGAATCGAACCTGCAACCTTTCGGTTACATGTCCAGTTCCTTAACCATTATACTACACTGCCGCCCCTATATATATAAAACATAACTCGGTTCCTGAAAACAATATAATGTGCATTATATCGGCACCATATGTTATCATATTTGTTCAATTGTGTGATGACACACGCACCTAGTGTCGAAATGCAAAAAGAAAATAAAAAAAATATTCCTTCAGTCCTTCAGATGAGGCAGTTTCTACATTCATGTATTTTCCGTGCTAAGTTACGACAAGGAAGAGACATATTTTTGGAAGGCTGACATCCCCCAGTCGGAAGGTACGTCTCTCCAAAGTCCTAATTATGGAATTACCGAGTGCTTTTACATCCCAGCGACTCAAACGGGCCACTGGTCCCGCCTTTCCCCATTCTGCGCGTTCAACCGACTGCTGCAAGCAAGGAGATAAATATTCACGTCAACCCCCGAGGAGCAGCTGCTCAGAGGAGAACAGAGCGTTGACATCACTCACTTCCTGTTCTGCTTCTCTCACAGACTTCCTGTCTTCCCGCCCTTTATCACTGGCTCACCTTACCGCCATTTTTTCCCCTTTTTTACCGCCGTAACATTCGGAGGTAGAAACAGGAACATCTCATGTGACGACTCTACCTTGCTTTGTAAGGGAGAATCCTTTAAGCATTTCAAATTTTGGCTTGTTTTCTTCACTATTGATACCTCCCGCTGTGATTGGCTGAGGCAATAGAAAGTAATACTGGCACTTTGATTGGCTGCCTGCGTGCCACTCTTTGGGGCCACATTAATTGGTATATTAGGATATTTACAACATATCTCCCATGCAGAGATCATACAAATGTCCACAATTACAGCTTTGATCTGATTAGCCTTCCATTATGATTTCAAAAATAAAATACCTAAATTTTGTCAATTTTGTAACTTTACCCTAACTGACACAGGACATGACAATCTTTTAATTGAAAACACATGTACACACGCACACGCACACGCACACGCACACGCACACGCACACGCACACGCACACGCACACACACACACACACACACACACACACACACACACATACACAGTGTGTATATGTACATATTGTACATTAACTGTATGTTGCTCTACAATAGTTATATTCCTTCAACAGTACCTTTTTTCCCCCAAAACTAAACCCATATATTGCACTGGTTTCACATTGAGTTTGGAACCTCTCATATTTCAGGATTGCAGTATAAATCATTCTGTTTTCCATGACGGTGCTCATATTATGCAACATTAGTTAAAACCTACAGAAGATATTCCATTCTTTTTAAAACCCATTGAGGTTTTTTGGAATGTTACATAAAAGTTGTAAGTCAGTGTTCTAGAACTCCATTGCTAGTGATTGTTACATTGGCATTAGAATGTTCAGCTAAGAACACTCTAATCACATAGTTGTGACCTTGCACCTTAAAGGGTTAAGTGATGCATCACTGAATTGTGAGCTCTAAATGGAAATTGTGCTGCACAAAACAAATTGAAAGGGTCAAACCAGATTTGAATGTTAAATGGGGAAACTCAGTAAGCCATGCAGATTTTAGCCCCAAGCAAATTTCAGCTGAATTTACTGGCTGGGTGGATGTTAATTTCAAGCCCTGCCAGGATGAGGTGTGATTTGGGAGACTGGTAACCACATGTAGGGCAGGCATCATTTTATTTAATCTCCTGTAGTACACTTCACTGGACTGTACACCATCACATTTAGAGCAATATTTGACCTGTTATCCCTTTATATTCATTCATTTACAAATTTATTTGTTGCTACATTACTAATTCAGTAGTTCATTCCTTTGGATATTTGTGTGGGTTTTTGAGGTAACTAGCCTGCATGTTTGCTGCTAGCTATTAGGCTTGCTAGCTGTGTGCAGTACGGTACCTCGCTATGAGATAAATCTGCACAGAATAAATTAGTTTAACAATTTTGTGCAGCCTGTCCTGCCTTTTAAATCTCAGAAAGATTCTCACAATGGAGAGAAGGTCAAAAATCTAGATGTAATTCTGGGATAAAAAAAGATTAATAAAATCCTTTGCTGTCACTGTTGTATAAAAAAAAAACGAAAAAAACGAAAAAACGAAAAAAAAAAAACCCCACTCTCGTCACGCTGGTGAGCGCGCTCAGACAGATCCGGCACTCAGAAAAAGTTTTTACAGAAATCCAGATCCAAGTCAGCCGAGATGCGCTTCATTTCCACCTCAATCGACAAGACAAAAGCCAGGGAAGGCGTCGCCAGGGGCTGATGAAAGAAGAAGCTGGAGAGATGACTGACAGGCTGGAAGGGATTGCTCCGGGTGACTCAGACGGTACCGTGGCTCGACAGAGGTCCAACACACCAGCGGTAGAGGGGGTTTCATTTGGTCTGGGTTCCTCAAATTACTACTGCATTCCCTCCCTGCAATGGCACACACAGACACACACACAGACACACACACACAGACACACACACACCGCACACACACACACACACACACACACACACACACACACACACACACAGGCACATACAAACACACACACACACACACATGCTCACGTACACACACCCCCACAGCTATATTTGGAGTGTCCATAGAGTGAGAATAACATGGTCATTACCATGGTAATAACGTAGTAGTACCTTAGCTACCATGCAGTGTAACACACGTGGTAATAAGCACACACTGACGCATACGTTAATGGAACCTGTTTTTGTTCGCAGACTAGACAGGCAAGCCTATCATTTTCTGTAACCAACACTGCGGCTGCCATCACGCCAGCTACTACTGCGAGTAAGAGCTCATTACTGCCTCCCTCTAAGTAAACACGAGAAGGAGAGTGTAATGATAACTGTCACATAGTCCAGGGTAGCGAGGAATACCATATGAATCCACAGAGGGGGAATCTTAAACGTTATTTCATATTTCATATGAGTCATGCTCTTTACCATTGACCCCTTTCCATTTATTCTTTTTATTTGTCCTTCCAATGAATGATTTAAAGCAGGGACCTTTAACCTTTCTGATCCAGGGGACCCCCATTCTGGCTCAAAGGCATCCAGGAGACCCCATTCTGGCTCAAAGGCATCCAGGAGACCCCATTCTGGCTCAAAGGCATCCAGGGACCCCATTCTGGCTCAAAGGCATCCAGGGGACATTGATGGAGCCCCAATTGAAAAGCCCAGGATTTAAACTGAGTAAAGTAATTATTTAACCAAGCATTCGCTGGTGGTCTGAATGGTTCTCTGACCTGAAGAAACGCTTTCAGTACAATGACCGAGGGGGGTATTCTGAAAGAGAATATGGGCTCTATTTTCAAACCAGCGCAAGGGGACGGTATAGTCAAACGCAAGCTTGTTGACAGCATCAACGTCTTAAAACTGGCGCTATGGCGTTTCTCAGCAATACCGCTAGGATCAACAAATTCTCAACATAACATCCTTTCGCTTGCGCTGCAGTGGGATGGGTGGCGCTGTCTGGGGCGTGTTCTAAAATACTTTCGGCTCAGTGACAATTTGAACCAACGAAAACCCATTGCGTTATGATCAGCTGGAACCACCTCTTAGCGGCGACGCAATAGACCTCTGGCAATTTGGCAACTTATTAGTCATGTAGTTCTATGTGGTGTCTATAGGTGATGCCAACATTACACTTCCATTTAATGAACAAATAGCCTATAATTATTATTAATTAATTAATTTTAATTTAAACTACTAGTAATAAAACAGGACAGCTTACAAGAAACTTGCGATCATGTAGGCCAATAGCCTATAATATATAAATTACACATTGACACAGTTGAATCATAAGCCTACCATTTGAATCATAATTATGCCTACATCACCTAATGTAGGCTAATTAATGCATTCGCCACCTCCTCCCGTGCCTTCCGAACTTCTGGGAGACGAGGTGGTGTGGATTGTGATCCATAAATTACTACAGTCCTAGCCTGTACTTCTGTTGCAAGTATGTCTGATTCCTGTGCGGAAAATCGCTCTTGTCGTTGACGGTCCAGTGCGTTTGGGTTGCTCATTATGAAATTGCATGGAGCGATTGCGTTCCAACTGGCTTTTTTTAAAGCATGAGAACAACAATTTGATTGGCTACCATAGAGACACACCTTGGACATTTAAACCCAGCCTTTTAGCAATACCGCCATCAGATGCGCCAAGATTGCCGTCATGAAATTACCAAATTTCTCGCCGACACGCCCTCAGAGCGATACCGCCAAGCGCTTACTCTTGTGTTCACCATTGCGTTTGGTTTATTAAAATAGAGCCCAATATGTCTCTGCATTTATTTAACTTTTCCAAGGAGATGTGCAACTTTAGTTACTCAGTGTGTATTCTGACTTTTGGTGTGCAGGTGCCATAATCAGAGAAAGGTCTTTAGGATGGGTTTTCAGTGGAAGAGGGTGCTTATTCCATTGATTCATGAATTAAGCAGTCGGTTCCCTGCTGCTGTAGAGGGTTGGAGCTCCTACTGGCCAGGTTGTGTAACAACAGCCAAAAAAAATGATGATTAAAAAAATTAACCAATCATGTCCCGTCCTTCCCATTACGAGACATGACTCTTTTAAAATGCAACTCCAACTGGTAGCATGTAAAGAAACCGGCATCTAAAACTTTCACTCTCTCGCCACTCATATCAAGTTTGAAGAAAGGGGAATGCTAATGATTTATATTTAGAGTCAATCTGGAATCTATTGAATTCTAGAGATCATTAATCATGACAGCGGTATTGAAAAATTGACTATTACTTTGATCAAAGCTGAGAAAAGTTGGAGGGCTGTAATTGTTGCCATGGTAACCACCTTTAAGTGAATTGTGTGTGTGTGAGTGTGTGCGCGCGTGTTGGGCAGAAAGAAAATCCCTTGATAAAATTTCTTCTCATTTTTCTTCTCATTGTCTTTGGTGCGTTTGATTTAAATTGTTTTGTGTTAAATCTTGTTTAGCGAGCCTGTGGAAGGTGTCCTTTTATCATCGAGCATTAAGCTTTCATTAGAGAGTCATGATGCGGCATCACACCTCAACAAATATGATCACATAGTACATTTGTAATGTAATTCTGTTTAAACAGGCCTAATTTACCAAACTCAACAAAGGTATGGCTTCAGCTGACAATACACAAATAGAAGATTAGAAGTGCTTTAAATTCTGCTTTTTGAAAAATACCGAATGAAAGGTTTAAGACCAGTATGGCAGCCAGTAATCAGAACAGCATCTCTTGCACACTGACAGAGTGTCCAACACAAAGAGACCATTTGAGCTGATTTAAAATATCGAGAATCACAAAATGGCTCTCTGTACTGAACAGGGTGAACACCCTTCAGTTTCGACTTGTTTTTAAAATAGCCGAGCATCATAAAAACACCAGCCCAAAATAATATAAAGGAAAAGTAATAACAAATTCCACAATTTATCAGAATCTAATATCTGTCGGTTGGCGATTTTAATGGTACATGGAGCTCTCCGCGAGCAGACTGCAAGATCATTGTAGCGATCGCGGATCCCCCCTCGTGGTCAAAAATGGGCACGAATTGTAAATAAATAGGCATACGACATGCAGGCGGTATATACACAGCAGTAGCTACTAGCTGTGTTTTGGAAGTTTGTACAATTAAAAAAATAGCAACTTTTTAAATTTCTGTGCAATTTCTGTGCATGGGACATTAAGGAAATGCTCGGTGTCTTAGCTATTCACTGCCGCATCGAATGTGTACAAATGCGCTGAAATGCTAAAAGCAGTCGCCATCGAAATGAACAATTTTCTCTGCTTTGAAGTAAATTTGATAAAAACTACACTGGCCATGGTTTTCATGATAATAGATTGTGACAATAAGAAAAATTAAAGGTTGTATCAGCGATTTTGGGTGGAAACATAAATGATCACATTCATCTGATTTTTCCTCACGATCCGCTAGCTGCCCGCCCCATAAGCAGGCCGTCAAAAAACCGCGTCTCTGTAGGCAGCCTATGCTCCGAGATCGTACACAAAAACAAATGGTACTACCAACCACTCAAAACCAAAATAAACAGTATTCCAACCAATCACAATGATCTGCACAAACGCTAATACTCTTATCTCGCTGAAATCTTGACGGATTTACAAACGGTTTGGTTTCTTACAAACGTTATTAACGTGGTTATAATTCTGGATGCTTGAACACTATTTTTTAAAACATAACATAATTATTCATAAGTATGTTTGTTTGGGATTTCGCTTCAGAAGTGACGTCACGTTTGTGCAGATCATTGTGATTGTTGGAATACTGTTTATTTTGGTTTTGAGTAGTTGGTAGTACCATTGTTTTTGTGTACGATCTCGGAGCATAGGCTGCCTACAGAGACGCGGTTTTTTGATGGCCTGCTTATGGGGCGGGCAGCTAGCGGATCGTGAGGAAAAATCAGATGAATGTGATCATTTATGTTTCCACCCAAAATCGCTGATACAACCTTTAAGTAAAAAAAAAAAAAAATTCCAGCCTTATCATTTAAAGCGCAACTAAACCCCAGGGAAAATCTACGTTTTCCCCCCCATAAACTGGCCAAACGAACGTAATTGCATTGCTGATCAGTGATTGGCACTCACTTGCACAGTTGGTAAGTGTGAAATCTACAACTTGATTTTTTTTTTTTTAAGTGTTAAGTTGCGCTACAAGATTAGCCACTGTCACCCAAGCTACTGATGTTAGCAAAAAGTAAACATTTTGATGAGACCGGACACGGAGGCTGTGTGTTAATGACTCATTATAAAGCAGAGGTATAATAAGAAGCCAAAGGCTACAATAAGACCGGTTGCATGCTAGCGCATCAAGTTCATCTCTCAGCTCCATGCTATTTCTTAGCTCAGGGACACATATCGGCTTCTCAGAGAGAATCACGAGAGGGTTGTGAGAGCCGACCCCCAAACATCTCTCACCGTGACCCCCCCCACTCCTACGCTGAGCCGACCAGCCAGAGAAGCACATCTAATTTTAAACATGTACAGTAGGATGGAATTATAAATGCTAATGAATCTGGTTAGAGGGCATATGTGTGTGTGTGTGTGTGTGTGTGTGTTTATGGGTGTGCTTTTGTGTGTGTGAGAGAGAGACAGAGAGAGAGAGATTGTGAGTGTGTGTGTCTATGTGTGGAAGAGAGAGAGTGTGATTGTGAGTGTGTGTGTGTGAGAGAGAGACAGAGAGAGAGAGTGTGCGTGTGTGTGTCTATGTGTGGAAGAGAGAGAGTGTTATTGTGAGTGTGTGTGAGAGAGAGAGAGAGAGAGAGAGAGAGAGTGTGTGTGTGTGTGTGTCTACGTGTGGAAGAGAGAGAGTGTGATTCGAATGTGTGTGTGAGCAAGAGAGAGAGAGAGAGAGAGTGTGCATGTGTGTGATTTTGAGTGTGTGTGTGTGTGTGTGTGTATAGGACAGGGTAGGATTAGGGAAGGCTGGGGGTGCGGCTTGGCCTCTCATTGTAGATGGATTGACCCCAGAGCGAGACATAAAGTCTGGAATAACAATGAACCACGGAGATAAAAAAAATAAAGAAAAAGCAACTTCTGTCGCAGTAACTTTCATTTGAAAAATGTACAAAATAAATCTTCCATGACGTTTCTTCATCAGGGGGATGTTATCTGTAATGTGTGCCAGGAATTAGTTTTTTTTTTTGTCACTTCTTTGGAACAATCAAATGTTTTCAGACTGCGTTTGCATAAAAATGCCTGCCTAAAAACCAAATCGGAGCGTGTCTGGAATGTTCTGTAATCACGGCTTGTTAGCTGGGAGGGTTTGTGCTTGTGAGACTCCCCAGACTGTTCTTATGTATGTGCCCTACTGAAATCTCACCGATCAGCCTCTCGCACTCGGCAGACAGACCAATGAAAGCCGCAGGAACGGCACTCTGCCTTATAGTGCTTAGGAGAATAACAGAAGTTAAACATTTTTATTTTTAATAACGACATTCATCTTCTGTCTCCTAACCCTCCGCCCGTTCTGCTCCCCCTCTCCAATAATAGCTAATCCACACGTGATTAATATTCATGAGCCATTGGACCGCTCACACAGTTTGCACTGGTTTCAGACGTTTCCGAGTCGCAGCGCAGGAACAAATTAAAATCGTTTGCACGTCGCGAAGGAGAGACGACCGGAGGAAAAGACCCAGTCTTTCATTTCCTGTGGCATAAAAACTTACAGGTGGCCCATCAATGTGCAATAACGTTTAAAGGCAGCCCTATACATTATTTAGGTTCGTTCTGACGGCTTTAATGTGAACCACAGGCGTGAATCGGCCCAGGACGGCGTAGACGTTGGAACGGGGCTTACAGCGAGAACCGATGCGTCACCTTTCCACTACCCCATGACTGCATAGGTAGGGTTTATCCTCTAAAACACTAAAACAAACCCCTTCCTGTTTCCGGGACTCCTCCCCCAGTCACGCTTCTGAGAAAATGTGTGTTCGCTGCAAATATCCGCGTCCTAAAATGCAACCCAGCTTTCAAGGCCAAGTCCTGGCATTTGGCCCACTTTGGTTACGCAGAAAAGTGTGTCCACTTCGTAACGTGATTGGTTTTTCTGTGAAATAGACTCTACTCTCACACGGTACACTTGACACGGAAATGCCCGGATGTCCTATGAAATATCCCATAAAGATAAGTGACCATGGGACTTCAGAGGGCAAAATGGCTTAAATGAGATTTTCTAGCGTTCCCTTTTCACAGTGCGAGTCTCTAATTAAGTTATAGTCTATAATTAATTAGCACTGCCTCGTTAGGAATGTGCAGATAGTCAATACACATTTCACCACAGAAAAGGTCTGCAATTAATGGCTTCATTTAAAATCACAAAGCGGTGGCCTTTCCAGGTAGAAATCCCAAATGTTTCTGTTTGTATACAGATTTTTAGGCCTGGATTACTCTGGTAATTACATGCCAGCCAGCACAAAACGATGCAACTTTCTTTTTTTTTTTAATCACCTCCAAATCATAACCTTTCTATCTATGCTGGAAATTGGTCTAGATTACAGACCACTTTTCTACCTATAATCAGTTCAGTGTTTTGTACTCATCCCCAATATATATGCAATATACTCATCCCCGATATATATGCAATGTAACAAACTTTCATTTCTGCCCCACTAAATCGAAGGCATATCAACCTCCGTGACCGACGTTAATTAGACTTCTAACCAAAGTCAAAATGTTTGCTGGGAGTTATTTGTACATCACTGCGCCTCCTGGGGAGAGGGTTCTAACCGCTTGCGTATTTCACTCTCAGTGCAAGGTCACAGCTTTTCATTTCAAATTTCTTTGAAAGTATTTTATTATTAATCTGCGATGCCGCGTGTGGCGAAGAACGACCTTTGGAGCTGCGTCGTCGGCTGCTTTAAAAATAAATAAATAAATAAATGTATTATACTTTTCTGTGCTGTAAAAGATTTCTCAGCAGAGAAACATTCCCAGACGAGCCGCTCCGAGCCACACCCACCTTCGCCCTCGCAGTGTCAGCAACTCTTTTTTGGGTTTTATGAGAAAATGTCCCTGTGCAACACATATGAGGTCTAAATAAAGGCTTTTTGACACCGTGCAGGAAAGAGTGGCTCCAGCTTGATTTAACCGCCTCCCAAATAACATGGCAATCCTATTTCTTCAAAATGGTTTGAACCCCTGCCCCCACCCCTCCCCCCCTCTTTTTCAATAGCTGCCACAGCGTACCAAGCCCTCCTCCTGTGTTTAAACATTTTTAAACTCTTTAATTGTTTGCTTCTTAAATGTTACATTTTAATTTTTTTTAATGTTGTTTTTAAAATTCAGACAAGCTGAGAAATACATAGTTTTTCAGGCCCACGACTGATAAATGTAATTAGCCAGGATTCAATCAAAATTTTGTTTTTAAGTACTTCAGATAAATGCAGTGAAAGTCATAGTTTTTTTTAAAACTTGGAAGTACAGTTTGACAGGTTAATTGTGGTGATTGTTAAACTTGCCAAACTGTGCTTGAGAAGACTGAATTTTGTTTTGTAATAATGCAAAGTAATTATTCCATATCACGGTGTTCTTTCCCATTGTCAATTTGACCTGGATATTGTGATGAGACTTCTAAAACACATCCAGGTAACGTCCTCTCTTCAGTTCAAGCATCAGCGCATATTGAAGAAGAAAGAAGGAGTTAGAAGGAAAAGAAGCAGAAGATCTTCTGTCTGCTGTCAGGAGCTGCAAGGCATATTCATTTTTAAACAAAACGTTGCTGCAACTTGCTTTAATGTGGCAACATCTGACACAGAAAAAATGTAGGTGTAAATTTAACACTACTGGTGTACATTTAACACCCTAGTGCAGGGGTCTTCAACCTTATCCCGCAAGGGTGTGTGTGCGGGCTTTTGTTCCAACCAAGCAGTTACACACCTGATTCTACTAATCAAGGTCCTTAGCAAAGACACTAGTGGTTGATTAGTAGAATCAGGTGTGTAACTACTTGGTTGGAACAAAAACCCGCACCCACACCGGCCCTTGCGGGATAAGGTTGAAGACCCCCTACCCTAGTGTGTTCATATGAGACCACGGATATGTACACCACCATTTATTTGTTGTGTGTCTACCATCTACGTCCATTTTCAGCCGTTGGGCCAAAGGCCAGACTATACGAGGAGATAAGTGGCCGTTACTGCAGTGTTCCGTTTCAGCGCTCTGGATATTCTGGGGTTGGATTCACTGACAAGCGGACGAACGAGCGAGTGAGTGAGTGAGTGAGCGGGGATGGGAGCACAGCTGTAAAAATATACCTCAAGGCAATATGTGCTTTGATAGCTCTTATTTGCATAACGCCACGGCAAACCTGACCTCCGGTAAATCAGACAGTCTGCTGCATTTAATAAATTCAGCTCTTTTCTGATTGTATCCCAGAAGGAACGCGGCGCACGGCACTCGCTGTCCCGAAATGCGCGTTCTCGTCCGCTGGCGAGTCGGATGTATTCCGCAATAATATCATTATTACAGAAGGAGCAGCGACATCGCATTAGGCTGATGGAATCAAAATGAGTTGCGGGCAGGAATCCCACAAGCCTCTGTTTCCATCCTTTCACCAGACAGCTGTTGAATCATCTAAGGCTCATGTTCTATGAAACGATGGGTTGTATTGTCTAAAGCATAGTCCATCATCCGCCTTGCTAAATGGACCTTTCAGGCGTGCGTCCAAGCAATTGAAAATGTATATCGGAAAAAAATGCAAATGTCGTTTTCCCCCATGTCATACATTCCATTGTACACTAGTAGGAATACATGCCATTGGAAAGCAAAACAAAATAGCACATTCTCCTGGGGTTATGGGTAATGTAGTATTATACTAATTAAAGCATTACATCAACATCCAGTCCTCTCATAAACAGCCATTAGTTTTGTTAGTTTGGCTATTTGGATTTCCCTATAAAAAGGGAGCAGCCTCTGTGTTGAATTCAAAAAGGACTCTCTATTAAAAATGAAACAAATGTGCACATAACACAAAACATAAGCCTTTTACCTTCAGGGTAAGGTAAACAGGAATCATCCACATCTTTATTTATTAGGATTTGTGACTTTGAGTTAAAAAATATATATATTTTGCAAAATTGGCAGAGAATGAATTCCAACCAAATAGAGTCAATCAGTGTCCTGTTCTAATTCATACAAATGATTTTACTAAAATAAACAAAAAACGGAATAAAAATTGGGAAACTATTACACGTTTAGTATTTTGCTGTTCAATAATCCAATTTACAAAATAACTAACAGCAGGGACAGCATGGTCACTGGAAAATCTAACAAGCAGGAAGAGATAAAAGCTGTTTGGAGAAAGTCTGTCTGAATAGCAGCCTTGACACTGGGTGCATACAAGAGTTTTAAAACCTTTCACTGAAGGATGACCAGAATAAAAATCAGAATTCTAAAGGAAATTTTATCCATTTTTAATGGTTTTAATAGTTTATCCTTCGTACTCATTGTAATATGGAAATATGAGCACACAGGGAACTTGCCCCAATTTATTTCAGAATCATTCAAGATACAACAAATACAACATACATGTGGTAGGTTTGCACGGCCAGTCTACATTAGTGCGTTAGTGATGTAGGTCACTCTCCATGGTAGGGCGGGGTTTGGGGGCGGGGTTAGAGGGCGGAGTTGGAGAGGGGGGGGGGGGGGGGGGGGTTTGCTGCCCATATAACTCTGCTGCATGCTCTCCTGTTCTCTCCTGGCACGTCCCGCTGGATCAGGGTCTCTGCCAAAGCAGTGTAATGTAATGTGATGAGGGTGGAAAACGGGCCGGAATTCAATGCCAACGTTCACCCCCCTGCAGGTACGGAGCTTTACCCCCCCCCCCCCCCCTCCTCTCAGGTGTAACGCTTTTGTTGTCAAGCTCCAGGACTGCATTTGTTTTCGACTTTTCTTTAGTTTTGTTGTTGTTGTCATGGCATACGGCTCAGTCAATGTGAAACTCTAAGATAAGCTACGGCAGTTGCCTTCAGCCCGCAGGTGTGTGTGTGTGTGTGTGTGTGTGTGTGTGTGCGTGAGAGAGAGAGAGAGCGCATTTGGATTTCAGCCCTTGGGATTAGCAGGATCCTGCGGCACCGTGTTTCTTAACAGAGGAAAAAAACATTTAGTGGCGGATACTCTGAGATCCGTCCAACTTTCTAAATGTCAGTCACAGCTTCACCTCACATTTCAGTCACTTTCACAGTCACTCAACAGCTAACATCACACCTGATGTCCCTTCCAGCACAAAGTCCCTATTTAATTACATTTCTTCTAAGGAGATGACTGAGAAATATGAAATTCTTCACAAGAGGGGAGCTGTTTTGGTGGCAGTACGTGGATTCAGTCCAAAACACAAATGGGCACACAATATCTGTGCCACCAAATCTAATGTCCTTCATTTGAAGAGGAGTTTCTGCTTGGCTATATTAGGAACTGCAGTCATTTAAAATTCAGGCTCTTCAACCATGACTTTTATTCAAACATGCGCAAGAACGGTAGGATTATTTTCAAGACTTAAAGAGTAACTACACCCACTGTCTCAGCCTGTCTCCGCCTACTACACAATTTTGAAAAATACTTCGCGGGGTAAGCGAGGGAGAGGGGTGGGGGGCGGAAGAGCTGAGTCCATCATCATTTGCATAAATTAACGTACATTGTACAAATTATTTCGTATAAATCAAACTGTCAAAGTAGACGTTGCACATCAAATATGAATCAAGATTCAGCAACTCCATGGCCTATTTCTCACTTCAAATATTTTCAGAAACATATTTTAGTGGACTATTTACATAGGTGGAATAAGAGAGTTGAACAGAACGCCACGTTGTTCTGGTTTAAAATCGTGCAGCCGAAACGAAAGTAACGTAGTGGGTCTAACCAATCAGGTGCCAGCTGTTTCCGTTGTGGGTGACAACAATTATCCTTATGACATAGAGGTACCTCCAAAGAGGTACTCTGACATCACGATTGGGGCGGTGGCAGTTTGGTGAGCAGAAAGGAAATTTCAACCATTCGGGGCAGCACAAAGACGCTTTTCTACCAGTTTCTTACGATATACAATATTATTTCAGAATTGTTGAAATAACGGAATGCATGAATCAGTTTCATTATAAGGTAGGCATACAAACATGTTTACAGCAAAAAAAAAAGTGATCAAGGGTGTACTTACCCTTTAAAGATGTTAGAGGTGACAATAATAATAACATTATGCACAACGACAACAAGACAAATAATAAAACCTTATGTGTCAATTTCAACGTACAGACTGCAACAGCTATGCAAATCTGTGAAATAAAGATCAGCTGTTCCAGTTGTAATGCAGTTCTGTGGTCAGGTGGCTTAAATATGAGGTTTAAACTCCAAGTTAAGCACGCTGTGAAATAAAAATTAGCTGTTCCAGTTGTAGTGTAGTTCTGTGGTCTGGTGGTTTAAATCTGAGGTAGAAGGAGGCCACAGTTTTAAAGTGCTGTACAAAAACATAGCATAACAATTCACAGAATAGAAATATAACATTACATTTAAAAAAAAGTCAAACATAAAATAACTTTAAATCAGCCGTGTCTTTAAAGGTGACTTGAGTCTGCAGACGGCCTGTGAAACTCTGATATGCTCAGGCAGAAAGTCTGATTAGAAACGTTTTACAGAAAAGGCAAAGTCACCCATTTTAGACAACCTTGTGGGACACATGGATAGCATACAATGGCCTGTATTCAATCATAATTTGTCCTTAACTTTGACATTAAACTTTTTCTTCACAAACTCGGTAGTTCCGATGCTAATGGCTAGTTAACCAGTATTATGTAATAATACCAGCAAGCCAAACACAATGCGCGGTCGGAACTAACTGTTGTATACTGTCCTTTACCTGCCTACACCTGAGAGGTGCAGAATGTGGCTTTTGACACCTGGGCATAAAAATGAGGCGCAGCTTCGCTGACATTTTCCTTCAATATCAACAAAAACGACACGTGACATGGCCGTGCAAATATATATATTTTTTTATATATTATATATTTATTAGCATACTGTACACAGTAAACAGTACACAGCTGCTAATACACAGGAAGCAGTAGATAGGGCTCTGACAATGCTCTTCTATACTGTTGAGTATGCTAGTTGAGTAGACAGGATGAGAAAGTTAAGTGTTAAGTAGCCAAAATACTCTCTAAATATAGTATACTTAAAATCCCTGGATGATATACTTATTTCCGTGTTTTTGCTGATAATACTTATGCAGGATAATCTTTGCATACTGCATGCGACTAAACAGTATGCAATAAACAGTGCACATGTCATGCTAGTACACAGTAGATAGGGCTCTGATTCGGACACGGCCCAGCTAAAACACTGTCTCAGTTTCACCACACACACCCGTTTGAGAGTCACCTGTCCAGGTCAAAACCTTTCCTCAATTCAGCACCGGCCTACGGACTGACACAGCAAAAATGGTGGTGTACATAGGGTGTTATATGTACACCAGCAGTGTTAAATTTACACCAATATTTTTGCTGTGCAGATCTTTTGTTTAAAAACATTTCAAAATGAACATTAATTAACAAATTCACTTTTATTAATGAACACTGTTAGCGGCCATGGAAAAGTGACAGTTTAAAACCTGTGAGGGAAAGTGCCACCAAAAATATTGTATATTTTCTTCCATTTTATACAGCGACCCCACAAATGACCCCCACTACACCTTTGTGTACAAAGTTGGTACGAGACTTTTGAAAACATGGCATTGTGTTTATTGCTTGTTTATTATTTAATTCCAACAAATTAGGAAAAGTCATATGGTATCAGAGTTAAAAAGACTTTGGTTAAGTGGTTTTTAAGAGAGGTCAAACCCTGAATCAGGTCAAACTGACCCCAGAAGATAATGTGAGGGTTAAGCTCGGAAGTGTTCCTGAGTCTCGGGCTGTGTCCCCCAATATTCTTCACTCCCCACCTCCTTTCCTCCACTCCCCCACTACCACTCCTCTCCTACCCGGAAGTATGCAAAACTGCCTGAATGTTTTGAGTACAATTATTTACATATACAGTATACAATGTACTTGACATTGCGGTTTGCGTCGAGACATTAATTAATATGGAACCATTAACACGTTGTTCCGTGGAGTCAAAACATAGTGGGTCTAACCAATCAGGTGCCGGCTGTTTCCGTTGTGGGTGACAATTATCCATATGACGTAGATTAAGATGTAATCAGCAACATTATATTAAAACACAAAGATCCGTTTCCGGGGCAAGGAGGAGAGGAGGTGGTAGTGGAGGAAAGGAGGGTACATTTTTCGAGTATTGGCACCCCCAGTAGATATCAATGGTGATGTTTCTTTCCGGAAGCATTTCACGTGGCCTCTCAAGTTTGGATGTTTACTGCCGCATATCGCGTATATTTAAAGAAAAAAAGACAAAAAGAAAGGCAATACCCCACATGGTGGCGACAGCCGTTATTGCATTCGATAAATATCGATGATGCATTTATTATCTATAAATAGTCAGTGGATATCAAGTCTGGCCAGTGACCGCCTACAGTACCTTCAAGAACCCCCTGTTGAAAACCCAAGCCACCATTAGCCAATAAACAATTACTCAAAAGAGCACAAGGGTTTGCAGAAGATGCTGGCACATGCCACTAATCCCTTTACTAGGAGCTTATCTCCTGAGATTCGAGGAGGAGAAATTGATTCCTGGGTCGAACTGACTGACTGTTAGGGGCGTCCTGACTCGTTCACGTCCCCAATGAGCCGAATCAAACAGGGCAGACTGTGCATGAAGTGCTGGATAAACAGGAGGGCCTTTTCTTTTTGTGGAAAAGCACAAAAGGATTAAAGAGTGCTGCTTGCATCCTCCTGAGGGCTTGCTGTGGACAGAAGAGCACTATTTTTCTCTCTTTCGAGAGAAGGAGCTCACGCTTGTAAAAAAAAAGAAAAGAAGAAACTTTCGGCTGCGCTTCGATTTCTTCCCTGCCATATTTCCTCTCGAAAAAACCTTTTAAAACAACAGCTGCTTCTAATTAAAGTGCATCCGCAGGTATGCAAATTTATGCAAATACGAAGCGCGTTCCTCCCCCAAACCCTACCCCCACCCCCAGCCCCACCCCCACCGACAGCTCTCCAATGAATCATGGGTAGTGAGACTGTGGGGAGAGCTTGGATTGAGGCTAGGGTAAACATCTGCTATGCCGGTGACAGTTTTCCGTCCCTCGTACGCACAAAAGAGTCCAAGTTGCCTGCTGCTAATCTCCGCGGTAATTAGGCGCAAAACACGCGGTCCGTGTTGCAGCCCCCTACACATTAATTATAATCCGTCTGATAAACGCTTTAACCTGTTGCAAGGGTGTTACGATTCTCTCTCAGAGCCCACAGTTCCATGCGACGGCATTTCCGCGCACGGTAACCCGGCAGCTTTTGTTTGTTCAGTGCCGCGCACCCTCGCGACTACGCGCGCACATCTTGTGTCGCAAAACAAAGCCGAGTTTCTCAAAGACAAAGGCGATGCGGGCGAGTCGCAGGCAACGCGGTGGCTTCCAAAGGCGGGAAGTTA